>SJYQ01096551.1:0-43908 GCA_006410935.1 Redunca redunca
CTTTCATGCATTGGAGAAGGAAATGGCAACCCACTCCAGTGTTCTTGCCTGGAGAATCCCAGGGACAGGTGGGCTGCTGTCTATGGGGTCGCACAGAGTCATATACAACTGAAGTGACTTAGCAGCAGCAGCAGCTGCAGCCAGAAATGTAATTCCTGTTCTAGAGGAAAGGCTTGAGATGGCCCCAGAGATTGAAAGATAAGCATTAAAGCAATTATTGGGACTTCCCTGGTGATCCAGTGGTTTAGACTTCAGGCTCCCAATGCAGGGGGCCTGGGTTCAATCCCTGGTCAGGGAACTAGATCCCACATGCTGCAACTAAGAGTTCACATGCCACGACTAAAGATCCTGTGTGCTGCAACTAAGATCTGGTGCAGCCAAATAAATACAATATTGGGGGCGGGGAAAGCTAACAGGGGAGAATGCTCCCAGTGCCAGAATACTAGGACCTGCAAATGCAAAGACAGGTCATGAGATTATAGCCCTGAAAAGGAGAAAGAAACCTGAGTCTGCAGATCAAAAGGGTGCACATGGTATTTTAGGAACATTTGCTCTAGGAAGTACGGCATGGCCCAGTTAAACTGTTGACCTTGGAACACAGTCTTTGGCCATTGGTGTCTGGACATTTGAGAGAGGAGGTGAAGGCTGCTGGTCAGTTGCCGGCAGGTGTAGGAGTGGCCTTGGCTGAGATGGGAAGCCCTGCAGGAGCGCTAGTCGGGAGTGAGGGGACACGGGGCTCTGTTCTGGAAAGGAGTGTAGGCGCCTTTTTGGTCCAGGTGGAGTTGTCAGGCAGGCAGTGTCTCTGAGGATCCTACAGCCTGGAGCAGGAAGACGGGACCGGAGGTAGTGAAAAGGTAGTGACACGTGATGCAGCTGTAGTCCAGATGTTGGGGGCACAGAACAGGGGCACCCAGGGCAAGACTGGGGCTTCCTAGCTTTGCTGACACTAGAACTGAGACTTGAAAGATGAGTTAGGCAAAGAAGCAAGAAGCTTTTGTGTGAAAGGGGCTTACACGTTCCCCACTGGAAGGCCACCCACAGCTCTTGTCACACTCATGCTTTCAGAGTGCGGAAGCACCTCTTCCAAAGGCCTCTCTGTTGTAGGGGTTTGTCTGTGATGTGCTGACAATACCCACACGTTTCTTGACCCTGTTCTCATCTTAGAATATAGGGTGTGGGCTCCAGCGCTGATTTGTGGGCTTCAGGTCATGGGGGCACAGAGGCCGGGCTGAGCCACTGTGTGAAGGCAGCAGGACAGGGCTCCGGAAGCCGAGTAGTGAGGTCTCTCTCCATCTCTCGTGCAGGACAAGGAGCCCCGGGGAATTATTCCGCTAGAGAATCTGAGTATCCGGGAGGTGGAAGACTCCAAAAAACCAGTGAGTATTTTTGATGAACTGCTTGTGGGTGACAGAAGAGATGGGCGTAGCAGCTGTTTAACACAAGATGAAGTCACAAAGGTTTACCGTTGACCTTGGGCAACACGGTTAGGGCTGCTCGAGTCCCCTTACAAGCGGATTGTTCTCAGTGGCAACTGCTGCAGTAGAGTACTGTCTGCTGGGCCGAGTCCTTGGAGGCTGAGCCTCTGCTGCATAGACAGAGGTCACCTGTCAGTCAGACATGGTCTCTGAATGTGCAGAAGGTTGGTGCTCACCCCCGTCTTACTCCAGGGCCAAGGACTTCAAAGAAACCCCAAAACTACTAATTTAATTTAGCCTAACTTTAAAATTATCTTTACAGGTAAGGCAAAGGTGAAAGAAACTAAATAGCGTCCTTCATTCTGTCCATCTGCTTTAGTGCCACTTTCTAACTATCACACGAGGTGCAGGATTGTCCTGCCTTAAAAGGCTTTAGCAAGCTCTCATGATTGGGCCACTTATTTTATGATCTTCAGATGGCTTATAAATATTTTTCCCTTGTTTTGGACTATTGTATTGCTGACTTGGCTGTAGAAGGCATCCGGTTACCTGCAGTTATCTCCGCATTTTCTGTGCCTTAGGAGCAGAGCTAGTGTGTATCTGCTTGGCATCTTTGCTAGTGAGACCTGTTTATATACAACATATGTTCTCCAGGATTCCATTTTTCGGCTACTCTTTTCCAAAGGAAATGTATGTTTCCTATATTTTATGAAAGTCAGAATAAAGAAATTAACTCTTTTTTTTTTTAATAAAAATTGGAAAATAAATGAACCTTTTTTTTTCTTGGTCAGCAGCTTTCTTAGATCTTTATCACTCACTCTCTCTTTCTTAATTCTCAGAACTGCTTTGAACTTTACATCCCCGACAATAAAGACCAAGTGATTAAGGCCTGTAAGACGGAGGCTGACGGGCGCGTGGTTGAGGGGAACCACACGGTCTACCGTATCTCAGCCCCAACCCCCGAGGAGAAGGAGGACTGGATCAAGTGCATCAAGTAGGTGGCATACAACAGCTTGGATCTTGCGTCTCAGATAGTCACGCCCCAGCTGCCTGTGTGCGGCCCACCCCACCTCAGCACCCCTTGTGCTGAATCCAGAGTGGGTAGTTTGATGATTTTTCACTGTGTCCCTGGATTCTTGACCCTTGGACATTTTTAAGAGAGTATCTCACGTGTCGGTTTCCCAAGAGCAGCTCCTGGCCTCATGGAGGGGACTGGTGAGCAGGCTTATGGGCACAGACGCCACTGGCAGGACTGGCCTTCTCATGTCTTTGGAAGCAGGTCGCATCTTCACGGTGACAGCTCAGTGGAAATTGTAACCATTCCCTTTTATAATTCCTTAATCCTGCAAGACACTGTTGTCCCATTTATAGATGGGCAAACTGAGGCCTATTGAGGATAAATGAACATTAGTCGAAGTCATGTGGCAGTGATCCTGGGAGAAGGCAGATGTAAACAGATCCTCAGATCCAGGGCTTTTCCTGGTCCCTGCTCTGCCTGTCACTGACTTCATCACAGGGGAGGTATCCTGCTGCAGCCCCTCTTCTCCACTCCCTCCGGGGCTTCTGCGAACCCTGTCCCCCCGCCGTCATGCCCACTGCCCACCACCATGCTGGTCTCCATGGCTCTTCCTCCTGGGAACACGTCCTCACTCTCGGCCACTGGTGCCGCGTTCATCAGGCGTGACTCGGCCCTCTCCCGGGTGTCCCCGGGACCAGAGTGAGGATGGCCACAGGGGAGCACACCTGCATGTGCAGCTGGGCGGGGCTTCCAGACCTGAGCATGTCGTGTGTCCTGTGGCGTCCCTGGGGGTTGCCCACCCAGGAAGCCGAGGTGGACTCCTCGCCCTGATGCCCCGAAGATGGAAGCAGGATTCCCTCCCGACCTCTCCACGTGGTCAGACCTCTCCACATGGCAGAGCCCCTCGGGACATGTCCCGGCCCTGTCCAGGTCCTGCCTCCCGTGCACACATCCTCTCTGTGAGCAGGGCCGGGTCAGCTCGCAGGAGCCATTGTGCGCCTGGTCACGTGCAGAGTCCACAGTCACATGGGCTTGGGACAAGCCCGGAAACTGTCAGCACTTGGAATGCCACTTCTCTGGAAAAGCAAATGAAACTTCAAGTTGTGGATCACAGCTTGCTTGAAAGTGGAGAGTGACCAGTGTAAAGGGGCGGCAGGGGGCCTGGCCTGCCGTCACCGCCCGTGCAGCTGTCTCAGGCCAGTGTGGGGGCTGCCCGGGCTCTCTCCCTACCGGGCTGTGGATGCCAGGCAGGTCACTGGCCGCTGCTTAGGCCCCTGCTGCCCAGTGACAGGTCTTGGCTGCTGAGCTGATGCACTTGGGGACTCAGAAGCTGGTCAGTACAGACTGTAGCTGCCAGCCAGATGCGCACATGCCAGGTGACACACAGGGCTGTGTGGCAGTCACTGCTCCAGACAGATGCCACTGTCATCCCAGAACTGAAGCATCGCGATGGGTTCCTGAGTCAGAGCACAGCTGTGAGGTGTGGGGGACTCCTGAACTTACACTGACCACTTGGTTGAAACAGGCAGTTACCTTGTTACCTGTACCTCATCTGCGTCAAGATTTGTCTTTTGTGCCACGTGTGGGTCCAGTGAAGGCTGATGCCACGACGTGGCCTTTACAGGGACGGTCAGGCGGCTAAGGGGAGTGTGTGGGCGCGGCTGCCACTAGGAAGCCCCAGCCTGGGGTTGTATCTCCTGTTCCTGTTCCTCGGTCCCCGCTGATTTCTCTCCTTTTCTGTGCTGCAGGGCGGCCATCAGCAGGGACCCTTTCTACGAGATGCTGGCCGCACGGAAGAAGAAAGTGTCCTCCACAAAAAGACACTGAATCTGCACAGCCAGCGGGGCCTGCATGCCCGGCGAGTGCTGCCCAGCCAGCGAGGCCCAGGGTGGCTGCCGAGCCTCTGGCAGAGTGGGCGCGTCTGGCCAGGCATCACCCTGAGTTCCTAGAGACTAGCTTCAGCTTTTGCTAATTTTTTTAAGTGGGAGAAGGGTAGGTGGTCGCCCCTGAGGAAGGGGACCTGACGCCTTCACACTTGGGTTTTGAGCCTTTCTCTCTAAAAAAGAACAGAGCTCCTGTCGGCCAGGCCACCCCCTGCAGGTCTCTGCTCAGCGGGTCTGAGAGCAGAGCTCAGAGCCGACCGTTTACCTCTTGGTTATTCCCTGGGAAGAAGCCTTCAACCCTGCACCATAAATACGTGTATGTGTATCTTATTATATGTTAAGGAAGAAGGGGGAATGGAAGAGAAGCCACATATTATAAAGATATATTTTTGTTTTTTAAAGAAAGAGAGAAAGTAGAGCTGTCCAGATGCGTTCTGTCCCGTGTGCTTCGGGAAGCTTCTCCCTGGAGAAGAAGTTCTCTGGACCACTGCTGCAGGTGTCAGCCCAGGGCAGGGGCTGGACAGACTGCCTCCCCGTGCTCATGGGGCTTGGCTGGGTAGGAGAGGGGGTGGCGAGAGGGTGGAGGGGGCCACACTTTGAGGACAGCCTCGGGGTCTGCAGGGCAGCTCCAGCCACTCCAGTCAGTGCTTGTCCTTCCTGGTGCCTGGGGAGCACTGTGGGGAGAAGGGAGTCTGCCTGCTGCCTGCGCTCTTCTTTCTCTTTCAGGATTCATTCTTGTTGGGCTTTAAAATAGAAAGTCAGCATCTTTCCTTGAGCTACATACCTAATAACCAAAACTGTGAGGAAGGCAGTCCCATCAGAGGTTCTGGGATGACCTGTTTCTTATTTGGTTTTTCTTCCTTCTGCCCCTACGCTCCAGTCCTCGTTTTAGAGGAAGGAGCAGGTCTGACCCGATCACCTGAGGGCTTCAGCCTTCTCTGCCTCAGAACTGGCCCTCCCCTGGACCATGCTGTGGGTTTAGTGGTGGCCCTCGGAGGGGAGCAGGCCTTTACCTGCGTGGCAGGGCCAGGGCAGGGGGAGCCGGGGGGTGAGGGCTTGGCCCCCACTCCTGACGCGTGGCCAGCAGGGGCCGCGGCCACCGCTCTCCTGCTGTTCTCTCAGGGACTCTTGTCCGGGCCTGGCACCTAGTCCAGGCAGAGCAGGGCCGGCCGGGCCGTCGTCATCAGACCCCTCCCAGGCTGTGTGACCCTGACTCCTCCGACCCCTTCCAGGCAGGCTCGCGTCTCTGGAAATTGCTTTGGTAAAGGGGCGTGGGGGGCTTTCTGGGCTCCACCTTTGTGTAGGTCCCCCCTGGAGTGGTTTCAAGTGTGTTAATGCCAGAGCTTGTGAAGGTGACAGAAGAGGGTCCAGGCTGGTGACCTGACCTTTCTGGGTGAGAGAGCCAGGGCAGGGCCACCGGGATCCAGGGAGTCTGGGCCAGTGCTGGAGCCCCTCTGGTGATCTGAGTCCTTGGCCCGGGTTCTCGTGAACATTACCTAGACAGAGAGGCACCTGGATCAGTATTAGTCTATTTATCAGAGGTGTAAATAATCCATGTATAGTTTTTCTCCTTTTAGATTATTTTGTATTTGTTTTAAAAAAAAAGTTTTGTCAAAATATAAAGAAATGACTGAAAGTTGTTGACAGGGTTTTTAAAAAATTATAATTATTATTCCAATTTCTTTTTGTTTGTTTTTTGCATTGTAAACTAGCGCCAAGGAACTGCAGCAAATAAACTCCAAAACTGCCCAAAGCACTTTGTCACCTGTGGCATTGCTTCATGCCTGGCTGGGCCCTGAGAAGGAAAGTGCTTGTCCGGTGCACTCGTGAGGGTGGGTGTGTCGCCTGAACCTCACAGGCCATGTTTAGTGAAGATAAAGACCAGAAGTGGGGAGGATGGTGCTGTCTTCCGTAAAAGAGAACAGAGCAAGAAAGATGAGTAGCCTAGTGATTTCCCCCCTTTTTTGGAAGAAGAAACCAATGTCAGACATTGACTTTATTTTCTTTTATTAATTTTTATTGATTATAATTGCTTCATAATGTTGTGTCAGTTTCTGCTGTACAACAGAGTGAATCAAAGTGAATCAACAAAGTGTACCCCTTCTTTTTTAGATTTGCTTCCCACTTAGGGGACCACAGGACACTGAGTAGAGTCCCTGCACCATACAGTCGGTCCTCAGTTTCATACATAGTAGTGCGTGTGTGTCAATCCCAGTCTCTCAGTTCATCCCACCCTCCTTCCCCTGCTTGGGATGCATGTATGTGTCAATCCCAGTCTCTCAGTTCATCCCACCCTCCTCCCCCTGCTTGGGATGCATGTATGTGTCAATGCCAGTCTCTCAGTTCATCCCTCCCTCCTCCCCCTGCTTGGGATGCATGTATGTGTCAATGCCAGTCTCTCAGTTCATCCCTCCCTTCCTTCCCCTGCTTGGTATGCATGTATGTGTCAATCCCAGTCTCCCAGTTCATCCCACCCTCCTTCCCCTGCTTGGTATCCCTAAGTTTGTCCTCTACATCTGTGTCTCTATTTCTGCTTTGCAAATAGGTTCATCGGTGCCATTTTTCTAGATTCCACATATAAACAATATTATGTAGTACTTGTTTTTCTGAATTACTTCATTCTCTATGACAGTCTCTCCAGACATCAACTTTTATTAAGATCAAGAAATGTGCCTTCAGCCTTTATAATACCTTTTCAGTATCATTTCAGTTTCCAGGTGTGCCTCCATAACACAAGGGAAGAGTCACAGTGAGGTAGAACCCAAAAGCCCAGAAGATACTCAGCATAGCATCACAGGGTAAGGAGACAGACAAGCCCTAGCCTGTCCCCTTGGCTGGTGGCTCACCAGAAAGCAGTGTAGAGTCAGCGTGTGGTTCAGCAGTTCATTCCCAGGCATCTGCCCAAGAGAACTGCAAACACGTCCCACAGAAGCTTGCACTGGAATGTTTATAGCCACTCGATTCACAGTGGCCAGAAGGTAGAAACGATACAGATGTCCATCACCTAAAGAATGGGTGAGTGAACTTCGGTGGGGGGTCCCACAGTGGAATATCACGCAGCCATGAAAAGGAATGAGGTTGGGATTCATGTTATGACATGGCTGAACCCTGAAAGCGTGCTGCATAAAAGAAGCCCGACACAAAAGCTCATGGTTTATGTGATTCTATTTATATGCAGTGTCTTTAAAAGGCAAATCTGTGGAGAGAGAAGGTGGGTTGGTGGTTGTCAGAGGCTGGTGATGTCGGGAGAACGGGAGTGACTGCCCATGGGTACAGGGTTTCTTTTGAGGGTGTTGAAAATATTTGTTGATAGTTACACAACGTTGCAAATGCACTAAAACTCACTGAATTGTACACTAAACGGGTGAATTCTGGACTTCCCCAGTAGTCCAGTGGTTAAGAATCTGCCTACCAATACAGGGGACATGGGTTCAATCCCTAGTCCGGCAAGATCCCCCATGCTGCGGAGCAACTCCACCCCATGGGCCACAACTGCTGAACCCATGCTAGAGCCCGTGCTCTGCAGCAGAGAAGCCACCACAGCGAGAAGCTCGGGCACCGCAGCAAGAGAGTAGCCCCCACGCGGGGCAGCTAGAGAAAGCCCATGTGCAGCACAAGACCCGGCGCAGTCAAAAGTAAAACAGCTTTAAAAGGGTGAATGCTTCGTAAGTGAACTAGACCTCAATTTTAGAACAACAGCAGTGAATAAATGCCATCACTTCCTGTGGTTCCCTGGACAGCATTTCCAGCAGCATCTGGGGATGGGTTAGAAGTACAGATTGTCGGGCGCCTGCCACACCCACTGAATTGGAGCCTGCTGTGCTAGGACCTGACACGGTTTAACGTTCTCCAGGTGCTTCTGGCGCCCAGGACTGTTTGAGAATACTGCCTTAAACAACCACCCCGATTCTTTTTGTCACCAGACTCAGGTTTGGCTGCTCATTGGTCAAGTATCCAATGTTGAGAGACAGGTGTTGATTACAAAGAAAGATGGCTTTATTGAGGAAGCCAGCAATCCTGCAGAGAATGTGGACTCATGTCCCAAAGAACCCATTTCCCCTTGTCAGTCGGGGGGCCAGAGCTTCTAAGGGGGAGTTTCCGGGGTACACATGGGGTTGGGGGCCCACGTGCAGAACAGCACAGACAGCCCCAACAGTCATCTTGAGACTTCTCATGGGGTGATCTGATCAGTGTCACCCTGATTAAGTTCAGTTACTCTTCAGATCCAGGGTCAGCTTGTTCCCACTTCCTTAAGGCCACTTCTTGGGATTGTGCAAGACGGAGCAGCTTATGTCACGTCTGCAGTCTGATCATCATGTTGTTAACAACTTCCTCCTGGCTGGGGTTTCAGTATCTGTAAAACAGCCAAAGGGATATTACTGAGGATGTTACCTCCAGCCCTTGACGGGCAACTAAAGGTATTTTGTTTAATGACTGTTATTTTGTCTTGTTGAGTATTTTCCTCTGTTTCTGCATTTTCTCATTTCTCTGATTAAATTTATTCTTTGGCTAAAGTTTTTCCAGACGAGGGACAGGTGGAGGACATGGGGGTGCGGGGGGAGGTGTCTCTCCAGGGAAGGCCTCATAGAGTCCTGATCAGTTACACTTCCTTCTCTTCCCTGTTAGGCAGACATGCATACATACGTATATACACATCAGGTTTAGTGAAGTATAATTCTGAACCATATAATTCATCCATTTAAAGTGTACAATTCAGTGGGTTTTGTGTATTCACCAAGTCATTCAGCCATTAACCATCAATTTTGGAATATATTCATCGTCCCCAAACATACCCTGTTGTTTGACTGCTCTCACCCACCACTGCTTTCAAGGTTCATTGGTGGTGTAGGTTGTCAGTACTTCATTCTCTTTTAGTACTGATGTCCCATTTTATGGATGTACCACATCTTCATTCATTCATCTGTTGATGGACATTGAGTAAATTCCACTCCTGGGTTGCTATGGACCGTGGAACCAGGAGCATTCATGTGCAGGTTTTGTGAGCATCGCTGGCATTTTTGACAGCTTGTCCTGTTCCATCTGCATCTTCGTCCTCAGCCAAGGGCCTGGCTCCACTCCCTCCTCTCAGCTTTAATGGATAAGTCTAGGCTCACCTACCTCTCCGCCACCTCAATGTCAGGCTCTTTCACTGGCCTCTCTGCCCACCCACCACCTGCTGACACTCCACAGGACTAGCCTCGAGTGTTTGCAAACGCCTGGGTAGATGACCAGTCACATGGTTGCCCCCGCTAACCAGCTGGGGCCCCAAAATGTGCCTCTCTTCTCTCCCCACTTCCCCTCCTGTTGGGCCTGTGCCCAGGGGCGTCCCATGCATACTCAGTGTGTTGTACCTGAGCTCATGCTCTGAGCGCCCCAGGAGGGCGCCTTGTCAGCACTTAGCCTCACTGGTGATTCTTGCCTGAGTGCTCTGCACACACTCATCTCTACTCTGGTGGCTGCAAAATGATGAGCCCCAGCTCCAGCACCCCCTCGAGTGACCGGTTGGCCTCAGCATCCTGACTGTGAGAAGGAGCCTTTCTTTTGCACACCTGTTAATGGTGTGGATGCACGGACTCCTGTTTCCAGAGCTCTGTAACATAGTACTGTCCTTAGTCTAATGTTCAAAATGTCCCCCTTTGGCCAGTGGGAGCCCTATCCATTGGCTCCAGGTCCTATGACATGACCTGATACACCCTCCATTTTCTTAGCACCGACGCCTTTCCTGGCATCACAAAATACTTCGGGATCACCCCATTCCCACCCTTCCTCAGTACCAGGGTCAGCCGTTTCTCCAGGCCCCCCCCCCCAAGTTCCTTTTGGAGGCCAAGACTTGGCCTCTAGGTGTGCCCATTGGTACTGAGGTGTCTTCATCTCTGCCCTTTCAGTGAACAGGGCTGGAAAGCATGCACGTAGATACACATGGATACTGCACACTCTAGGGCAGGTACACATACATGTAACAGGACGTACCTCACTGGGCTAAGGATGAGTGAATCGGGTGATGCATATTGAAAAAAACAAAAACAGCTCTTAGCCTGGACCTGGAACTCAGTTTCATCATCACTATTTTAATTATTTTTGAAAACTTTGGAATCCTTTGCTGATCCTTTTTGCATGCCATGCCTGAAACCCCAGTTTGGAGTCCAGAGCAAGGGGCCAGCTGACTCACCCGCTCCCTCCAAGCGGGTGGACAGCTGCGCCAAACAGAGTTCTGCTTAAAACGTGCTGCCTGGGGGTTCTCTGGTGGCTCAGCAGTGAAGAATCTGTCTGCCAATGCAGAAGATGCACGTTCAATCCCCAGTCCGGGAAGATCCCACATGCCCCGAAGCAGCTAAGCCCCACGCGCCACAGCTGCTGAGCCTGGAGCCCTTGGTCCCGTACTCTGCAACAAGAGAAGCCACTGCAGTGAGAAGCCCTCGCAGCGGAACGAGAGAGAGGCCCCCGCTCGGTGCAACTAGAGAAAGCCTGGGCCCAGCAACAAAGCCCAGCAGAGCCAAAACTAAAAAAAAATTATTTAAAAAAGTAATGCGTGGACACACCAAGCAGCTGCCCGTTTGTACTGCAGAACATCAGACGCCTCCCCAAGGGCGCCAAAAGGAACCTTGGTGGAAAGGAAACGCTGCGAGGCGAGGATCACACGCGAGTGATAGATGCTGCCACGTCTCTTCTTGCGTAGGTTGCTCGGGTGCAGGCACAGAGAGCAAAGCACGGGGCCAGCCCACCACTCCAGGCTGCCTGACACCCTGGACTCTGCCTCTCTGTTCCGGGGAGGTCCTTGTCTCACATTACGGAACCGCGATCCCCTCTCTGGAGGGTCTTGACTCGAACGTAGACAGGCCAGCAGCAGCTCTATCATCAGGTCTTGCTGTGACATGTGTCTCTCTCCTTTCCAACCAGGGGTTCTGCCAGATCTTCATGGTTTAGACCAATTCCAGCTTCTGCCTGGAGTGAGATGTTTACTGACCTGGTTGACACGAGCGATCCACTGTGTGTGACCCGATCCACTGCGTGGAAGACAGTAGAAAACCTTGGCCCCGTTAGCCACAGATGGTCATGTGACTCAGGCACCAGAACTCGAGTTCTGTGCTGAGAGGGACCAGAGGCCTGCTGCCGGACTAGCCTTGTCTTCCTTAATCCAACCTTCCTCTTGGTTTACCACACTGTATCACGTGGAATCAACTTTCTGCCCTTGGTTTAGATCTTTGTACAAACTCAGTGGAAACAAATCAAATTTCCTGATGCTTCAGGATTCTGCTTTGCATCTTCCTGGCCAGCATCCTTAGTGTCACATCGGTGATTGTCATACACAGTCTCCTCCTATCTTAATGCTCTTAAGCAAGACTTAATTACAATTTATTGAGCACCTGTGTCCTGGCCTTTTTATTTCTTTACTATCCCTGTGAAAGTTGCTCAGTTGTGTCCAACTCTCTGTGACCCCAATGGACTGTAGTCCCGCCAGCTGGGATTCTCCAGGCAAAAATACTGGAGTGGGTTGCCATGCCCTTCTCCAGGGGATCTTCCTGACTTAGGGATCAAACCCAGGTTTCCTGCATTGCAGATTCTTTACCATCTGAGCCACCAGGGAGGTCCCTGACTACCACATAAAAAAATTAGCATCCTGCAGGTGATAACATGTGCTCCTGGGTGTTGCTTGAACAGATTTATGACCTGCCAGTTAGGGCCATGTGGCCAGCGTCCTTGCCTGCAGCCTCTCCATCTCTGCAGGTGTTCAGAGCACACAGCACCTCCTGGACCTTGTGCTTGGCACTCCCTTGCAGGTGGTCTATTCACTTTCCTCTGGTGGCCTGGGTGAGCCCAGCCCCGCCTCACTTCAAGCCTGTTGCTGCCCCTCTGGGCAGCTCCACTCTCTTCCTCCAGGATCTGGACCTGCTTGTCTCCCACTCTCGGCTCTTTCTTGCCCCTTTCCTGGTTCCTTCCTCCCTCCAGCCTCTGGATTCTTAGCCTGGTTCTCAGGGACCGTCTGTCTCCCGGCTCCTCAAGCCGTTCTGCCTTCTGCTTCCAAGTTCCCCTATCTCCCCCATCCTGGGATGCTTCTGTTCATCCCTAAAGTCCCAACTGGGCTCCTCCCCACCTCATCCTCAGGAGTGCTCCCAGCCTTCGTCCCAAATCCTCTACCGCTGCCTGGACTCTCCCTGTCGTGATTCACATCATGCTGGCTCTCTCTTTTCTGTTTGGAAAGTAACGCTCTTAACTGTGCTGCTTGCCGAGTTGCCCGTGATGACACTGAGTTTCCATTCCACAGCGGTTTGTCTCAACCTAGGCAAGACCCACGGGCACTTTCCTCACTTTGTGCTCTCAAAACAACCTCCAGAGGGCGGGAGGGGAGTGCTGCCTGGCTCGGTGGTCTCAGACTGGCTGAGTCTCAGGCCAGTACCAGAGGCCCCTCTGCAAGCTCTCCGGGGGCTCCTCCCATCGTTCAGGGCTTGATTTTACCTGGGGTGGGGGGCCATCCAGCTCTTACACCCTACTCTCAATGGGCTCTGCTTCCCTCGCTGCCCCAGTCTCTATAGGGGCCACACTCTCTGCAGGCCGACCTCAGCCTTTGGACACTGGTGGGCTCTGAGGGTGAGTGTCTGTGCAGGCCAGGCTGTCTGCTTCAGCACCGTCTCCCCAGCCATTAGCAGAATGTGGTCCCTCTAAAGAGATCACCCTGTATCGAGGGGGTGGAGTGGATAGACTCTCCTTTCAGCAGCCCCATGGACCTGACACCATGACAGGGGATGTTTGCTCAGGTGCAGCCAATGAGGGTTCCAAGAGCATCACATTTTTAGCCAGTCTCTCCTGCAAGCATCAAGTGCCCCTGTCTGAAGGCTCCCTGAGCATCTTCTAGGAATCAAAGCTGCGTCTCCTGTTTTCTGAATCGGGGTGAAGATACCACCCCCTGTTGAGAATGCCGAACTTCATGCATCAGCCCCTTCCACATGAGAAACTCATTTCTTTGCAGGGAAAGGTCCACATCTGGCAAAAGTTTTTGTATCTGTATCACCCAGAGCCTACAGAGAAGTGGTTCTTATTACCTGTGGGCCTTGGGCCCTTCCTTGAAGCTGATACATGCTACGGATGGTCTGCCCTAGAAGAGTACACAGGAAGCCCCAGATCAGAAGTGGGTGGAGTCTCCGGGGGCTGAGTCCCTCCACGGCCCCAGGTTAAACAGTTCCCGTCTGAACCTTTGTCCTTGGAACTCAGAGGCACCAGGTGGATTGGAAAGGGAGGAGGCCTTGCTTAACGTTTGCTTCTTCACTGTGCCTGCTCCCTGTGTGCTCTATACCTATTCAGAGAAGAGATAATCTTTAAATAGGCCTATTTATCTTAGCCTGCTTAGGCTACAGGCTTCCCAGGTGGTGCCAGTGGTGGAGAACCCACCCGCCAATGCAGGAGACATAAAATGATGTGGGTTAGATCCTCGGGTCAGGAAGATCCCCTGGAGGAGGGCATGGCAACCCACTCTAGTATTCTTGCCTGGAGAATCCTATGGACAGAGGAGCTTGGTGGGCTACAGTCCATAGAGTCGCAAAGAATCAGACATGACTGAAGCAGCTTCACACACACATGCTTGGACTACTGCAACAAAAATATCCCAGACCCGGTGGTCGAAACAGCAGAAATTTATTCCTCACAGTTCTGAAGGCTCTAAGTCCAAAGGCAAGGTGGCAGCGACTCAGTTCCTGGTGAGGCTGTCTTGCCTTCTTGCTGTGTCTTCACCCATTGGAGAGAGAGGAAGCAAGCTCTGGGGTCTGTTGCTTCTGTCCTCTGGAGAACCCTGGCTCACAGAGACGGCACAGAGAAACCTGGGAAGCAATCCCCCACTCTCGGGGAGAGTTTGCTGAAGCGAATCTTAGCAGATGTTCGGGGAAGAGCTGGACCTCACATCCTTTCATCTGTTTTACAGACTCACATACTCAGCCTTCCCAGATGGCATTGGCTCTTCCCGGGCACGTGTGACACGGTTGACTCAGTTTGGCACCAGATCCTGTAAAGTATCTGCCTGTGGATGACGCTAACATCTTACTGGGCGCCCTTTCCCCAGACTTCGGGTGCTACCTTCTGCACTTACTGGAGGATGATGTTGCAGGTCTGCTCAGCAGTGCTGGGGGACACCCTTGGAGGCTGCGGGAGGAGGGACAGAAGGGTCCCCATGGGGTGGCATACGCCAGATGTTATACCAGGGGCATCTGCCTTCCTCCAGGTGCCCACCACACAGGGGAGACCCCACTGAAGTTCAGGCGTGCAAAGGATGGACCCTGGGTCTGGGGAGCCTATTGAAACAGAAGTTTGGGTGGTGTGCCCTGGGGACCAGGTGACTTTTTCCTTGGCCTGGTCTCTGGATTGAAATATAAGGAAGCGAGGAGCTAGTCCAGGTCACCAAATATTTCTTGGAGGTAGTCAGTTCCCAGGGAGAGAGCCCAAACCTCAAATACACTCAGCCCTTGGCCTGTTCCTAGGTAAGTACAGGTTCCAGGCAAAGAGGATGTGGCTACATGCAAACACTGACTTTGGTTGGTGCGTGTCTTGTGTAATTGGCCTCGGTAAACTTTCCAAGCGATTACTGCTTATAGCCTTGTCTGTAGCCTAAACTTTACCTTTCAAAGGTTGGGTCTGGAAATGTCCACAGAGAGAAAATACGGACGGTGTATTAGGAAGAGGCCACTTCCACCTCCTGTGAGTCTCTCCTTAACCTGTCACCAGATGTGTGAGGGTTGTCTCCAGCCAATCAGCCCTCCATGACACCAGCTGGGTGCTCTCCAACATAACTCAGTTCCGACACTACGTACCCAGAGGCAGCATCAGATCCCATGGGTGAAGGACTCAGTCCCACGAGGCTGCGCCCCCAACTTCAAGAGCTGGGTCCCAGGTCACCCACAGCTCTATCCAGTTTGCCTCTGAATTGACATCATATGTACTTATTTATAGATGTTTACTGTTTATTTATAAATAGATATTTATGCATGCGTGCTAAGTCACTTCAGTCATGTCTGACTCTGTGTGACCCTATGAACTATAGCCCTCCAGGCTCCTCTGTCCATGGACTTCTCCAGGCAAGAATACTGGAGTAGGTTGCCATTCCCTTCTCTGAGGGATCTTCCTCACCCTGGAATCGAACCCATGTCTGTTACATTTCCTGCATTGGCAGGCAGATTCTTTAACTTCTAGCACTGCCTGGGAAGCCCCCAATATATTTATAAATATTATAAATATTTNAACATTGTTTCTATTGTTGAAATTTTACTTTATTTTAATATTTATTTATTTTTAAATTTTGCAGCCTCACTGTGTAGCTTGCAGTATCTTAGCTCCCTGATCAGGATGGTTGGGCCTCTGTGCCGGAGAAGGCAACGGCAGCCCACTCCAGTACTCTTGCCTGGAAAATCCCATGGACAGAGGAGCCTGGTGGGCTGCAGTCCGTGGGGTCTGGAAGAGTCGGACACGACTGAGCGACTTCACTTTCACTTTTCACTTTCATGCATTGGAGAAGGAAATGGCAACCCATTCCAGTGTTCTTGCCTGGAGAGTCCCAGGGACGGGGAGCCTGGTGGGCTGCCGTCCATGGGGTCACATAGAGTCGGACACGACTGAAGTGACTTAGCAAGCAAGCAAGGCCTCTGTGCAGTGGAAGCACAGAGGCCTAACCACCGAAACACCAGGGAAGTCCCTGAAATTTTACAAATACAAAGAAGCACAAGGAATAATACCCAAAGCCCATATTCCTACTACCCAGTATTTCCAGCTATTCACATTTTGTCACTCCCCCAACCTTCCAATTTTTTTAAATCAATAAGCTAGATATTCTGGCTTCCATTTAGCACACAGAAAGCTGGAAAGAGCCACACCCTCATCCTAACAGGAGAAGTGTAGGCAGATCTACAAAACCATTCCCAGCCCATCAAGGAGCTGCCTGAAATCTAAGACAGACAGGCCTCCAAGGAGGGCAGGAGAGTGGGTCACGGGGCAGAGCTGGGCAGGAGGTGAGCCGAGACTTCTAGTGAAGCTCGGCAGGCACGAAGCAGGCCAGCTGAGGGCGAGAGTCGTGGGTGGGAGGACCCACGGGGCCCTCCGCAGGGACCGCGCTGTGCTCATGGGGCAGGGGCAGGGCAGGCAGCCAAGAAAGCTTCCTCGAAGCCTTCAAAGCTCTCCTTACAGAACAAACGCCTGCAGTCACCGAGGGAGCAGCAGAAAACACAGATGGAGACTGAGGCTGGAGGGTAGTGAGGCTGGAGGAGCAGAGGCCCTCTGCCTGTGAGGAGGCACAGGAGGAGATATCCTACTCCTGGGAGAGGCGGGACCACAAGAAAGTCCTGCCCCGAGGTGCAGGGACACCGACTGAGGTCCAAACCCAGCAGCAGAGAAGTCCTTTGCCCACATCCTGGTGCCCCAGCCTAGTCCAGGCCAGTCTGGAAAGTGTCCAGTCACAGCTGTCCTCTCCTGGGGAAGGCTTATGGAGAAATCCCCATAACAAGAAGGTTGAGAGAAGTCCTTTGCCGCCCAGCACTCATGGCTGCATCGCCCTCTCTGAGGTCTCCCAGTTGGGTTACCTCCTGGCCCATTGCCCTTTGTGCTGACTCCACTTTGCTGCGTGAATCATTAGAAGCTGGGAGGCATTTCATTCTCAATCCATCCACCAGGTTTTCTCTGTTCTGAGTAATCTGTCACGAACTTGCATGGACAAGTAAGTCTTGCTGTGGACAAGTGCTTCCATTTAAATCTCTTGGTAAGCACCCAGGAACAGGGTTGCTAGGTTGTAGAGCGAGGGCATATTTGAGGGAACCACCAAACGTTTTCAAATAAACTGTCCCTCAAACTCTCAGCAGCAACACCCTGAGTCCCTGTTGCTCTGCATCCCTGCTAATATCTGGTACTGTCAGGCTCTGGTCTTACCACTTTTAGTGGGGATATCTCACAGTGGTTTCAGTTTGCACTTTCCTAGTGACATGATATTGAGCATTTTTTCATTGGCTTGTTTGCTGTATTTCTTCTTTGCCAAACTGTCTACTCAAGTCATTTGCCCATTTTTTTCAAAAAAAAATTTCAGGTTGTCTTCTTGTTAATGGATTGTAAACATTCTTTACAGAATCTGGATACAAGTCCTTAATTAGATATATTTTTTTTTTGGCTGCACCAAAAAAAAAAAAAATCAGGATCTTAGTAAGTTCCCTGATTAGGGATGGAATCCATGTCCGCTGCTGTGGAAGCAGACAGAATTGTGTGAATAGTTTATCTGAATTTGTTTTCTGTAACCCAAGCAAACGTGATTCAGGTGCATTAATAGTTTGTCAGGATGGTTCTGATTCTTTAAAGTAGTCCAGATTTGTAAGGATGGAGGCAACCTGAAGATATAAGAGGGGAAGCAGCATACGGAGGAGAAAGAAGGAGCCTGTTTCTAGGGTTTCACCCTTCTCTTCTGACCCTTGACCCATTTCTGTCCACCTGATGGGTGCTACTTGTCCACTAAGCTCCCCTCCGTACCCCTGGATTAGACAGCTGCTGCTTTTTTCCTTAAACAATTGGTGTGTCCAGGTACTGTTGCATCACCTTTGTGCCCAGTGCAAACAGAACGAGAGTACGGCAGCTTACCCCCTGGTTATATCAGCTCTCACTCCTCCATTCCCATCATCATCATCCCTGAATACTGACTGGTTAAATATCATGTGGATATCACTCTGCTATGCAGTGCCCTTCAGTTGTCTGGCATTTCATGTACGAAATCATGATGATTATCTACTGACTTCCTACTATTGTCATAGTTATATTATTTCTTTGGTTAAGTCAGCCCAGGACCAGGACCCTCCTTGGAGGTGGATGTTTGCATAGTCAGGGCCTATGGTGAGGTAATCACCAAGGTCCCCCAGGCAGCACACGGTAAAGGTGGGATCCGCATGCCGTCCTGGTGATCAGGACTCCCTCAAGTCAATCCTGGACTCAGGTAAGCACTGTGGTCTAGTGCTCTCCAGGTTGTGTGACTCATTCTCTTACGTGTTTGCAAAGTGGGATGTTTTGCAATAATATACAAAAGGGTATCGTTACTTTGATCCTATCTCTTCCTACACAGATTGAGTCAAAAGTCTAAGCGGGAGTGTAGGGGAAAACCCACTGAAACAATGGGAGTATGGTCAGACCACTGAAGATGTCTCTCTCTCTTGTTCTCCGTATTCCCTCCTTGACTAATTCCTGGCTTCCCTCACATGACCATCCAGCCCTCTCCACTGTAGGGTTTCAACAATCCCTGGTAATTCTGAGCCCACCTGATTTCAATTCCCCGAATAAACGGTAGCCTCCTTCTCTCCTGAGCAGCAAAGACTGCTGCCATGTCCTGCCTGGGGTCTGCTGCACCTGGTGGGGTGTCACTCCAGGACCCCTGTCTAAGATCCTCTGTCCAGTGAACCATTGATGTCTCTGTGTTGTCTCTGGTCTCTTTCTTCAGTCTCGAGGCCGGGCAGCTACAAAGCTTGCTGGCCGGTGGGGTGCAGCCCACAAAAGGGTGAAGGGTGTTATTTGAGTGAATGGGTTGATTATGGCAGATGCAGAAACTGTCATTCAAACCATAGTCTGATATAGAATCTGAAATGCAGAGAAAATTCTAAAGGCCTGTTTAAAAATGGTGAGAGCTAGAACAAAAATGCAAGGTTCCCCCAGCTTTTCCCCAGAAGACCATCTTTAGTTAATTTACTTGAGGAAGCTGCCTTGCTGAGCATTGTGGCCACAAAGAGCTCATTGTTTCAGGTTCCTCCTTCAGCTGCCTGGCTGGGACCGTTGACTAAATGCATTCTGGACGCTGAGTTAGTTCAGGCTCATGAAGAAGGGGAGACACGCACATGTCAGGCTGAGCGACATTGCATAATTGTCCCATCTCAGTATTTCTTAGTGCAAGAAACACTAACCAACCATACGTTTTTTAAAAAGAATAAATCAGACTTCACAAACTACAGCCTGGGGGAAAATATCATTATTTGCAATATAAAGAGCTGGAGAAAAGTGAGAAATGACAACTCGTGGGAATTTTGATTTATATTTCCCTGACTCCTTATGTGATCTTCACATGCCAACATACACTCTTTTGCTTATCCATTTGAATTTTCCCCTCTGTGCGTTGCCAGTTCATGCCGTGATTATCTTCCTTTGGGGTTGTCTTTTTTTTTTTTTTTTAATATATTTTTATGTGTTTAGTTGTTTGCTGCATTGGGTCTTAGTTTTACCATACGAGATCTATTGTTGCAGCTCACGGATTCTCTAGCTGTGATGCAAGCTCAGGAGTTGTGGCGCTTAGGATTAGTTGCTCCTCAGCTTGTGGAATCTTAGTTCCCCAACCAGGGATCAAACCTGTGTCCCCTGCATTGCGAGGCAGATTCTTAATCACTGAACCACCAGGGAAGTCCCTAGGGTTGTCTTTAAAAATTAATTAGTAGGTGTTTTTGTGATATTAAGTGATATTAAACTTATACTTACCTGTATATTTTAAGCATAATCTAATATTAATAATCTAAAAATTTTAATTTTATAGAGTCAAATATGTCTATTTTTGTGTGTATGGTTTTGAGTTTCTTGCCATTGCTCCAAAATAAATAGTTCCCTTAATTTTCTTCTAATATTTAATTTGAGTTTTCTTTTTTTGACCTTTGGATTTTTAATCCATCAAAGGTTCAGTTTTGTTTATGTTATGAGGAAAGGATATACGTTTATTTTATTCCCGAGAAGTATTTGATGCCAACAAAATCTATTAATTAAATTATCATTTTCCCATTGAGATACCACTTTTGTCATGTGTTAAATTCCCATATATTTTTGGAATGGCTTCTTTTCATGTGCCAGGAGTACTCTTTTCATTACAGTTGTTTCTAAAGAGGCTATTAATAGTTGGTGAGTCAAAGCTCCCTTATTATTCCTTGGTTTTGAGATGTTCTTGGCTATCCTCAGACATTTATCCTTTCTCAGAAGCATTAAAAAATATTTGTTTCTAGTTTGAAAAGCACAGATGGGGTCACAAGGCCAGAGAAATACGAAGACTTGCTGCCCAGAGCATAAATGCAAGCTGTCACTTCTCTTCCCAGCCAGCTGTGTCCAGTTACCTGATCCAAGTAGCCATCTAGGGAAAAATCCTTTAAAAATCAATTAGAACGACTTGCCAGAGAGTGGGTATAGTTGACTGATCACAACTGATCAGTGGTTCTTGGGGCAGAATTTTGAGTGATGGTGTCATTCTGAGGAACTTCCCAATGTTGAAGAACCCACCTGCCTACGCAGGAGATGCAGGAGACGTGGGCTCAATCCCTGGGTGGGGAAGATCCTCTGGAGAAGGAAATCAACCTACTCCAGTATTCTTGCCTGGAAAATCCCAGGGACAGGGGAGCCTGGCGGGCTGCAGTCCATGGGGTCGTAAGAGTCAGAGTCAGAAATGACTTAGCAAATGAGCACATGCACATGTCATTCCAAGAGTCTTGGAAGAGCTGCTGGAGGCAGGTGGTGTGGGCAGGGAGCAGGCCTCCAGACCAGGGGCCTTCTCAGGGGCTCTGATCCATGACCTCTGGCAGGACCATGTTCTTGTGCTTCCTGGAGATGCCCCTGTGTGTCCTCCTTCTAACTGACATCAGCCCTCCAGCCCCTGGTGATTCCATTCTCAGCCCTGTCCTCGCTCTACCCAGCTGTCTGGGCATCTCTCTTCATCTCTATGACTCAATTCCACTTCACTGAGGCGGCTGAAAGCTAAGATGCTCTTTAGAGCTAGAAGAGAAAAAAAAATTACCATCAGTCTGCACTGTGTACAACTTCCTTCTGACATGGTGGGGAAATGCTGATCAGCGGCAGAAGGCCACTTGGGAACAAAGGGAGCTGTTGACAGGCCCTTGGGGACAGGAACAGGTCCTCCTGCTCAAATCCCACTTTCTCCCACCTGTTCATCTGCATCTGGTGGGCATTTCCTTGTGCAGAGCTAGTGAACAGCAGCAGCAGGCTGGCCTTTTTTCAAACTTAGACTCCCTGATGGACCCGCCTATTTGGTGGCATTGCCTGGTTATCTGCCCCACAAGCAGCTCCTGGGCTTTCTGGCTACAGCTTGGTCCACATCAATAATGGAAACTGGGAGGGTCCACTTCCCTCCGCTTGAGAACACTGAGGCTTGTTTATCAGCGAAGTGGCTCAGGATTCCAAGATGTAAGTCTTTTAAATAAGGAGGGAGGCGCCAGGGTCATAAGGATGAGAGAATCTCTGATGCAGATTAGTGGAATGATTCCTGATAACCTGTTTTCCTTCTTCGTTTGATTCCATCACTAATTCTCAGCCGCCTTCTTCTTTCCTCCCCACCCCGCTGCCTGACATGGACACCAACTGCCTCTCCACAGTCCTGTCTCCCCCACATCACCTCCCCAACCCACACAGGGAAAGGCCTTGCCTTTTAGATTGTTTTCCTTTTTGAAAGAATTTCAAAAGTACAGAAAAATTGCCAAAAATTTTTACTGTAAAGAACACCTGTATGCCCAAACTTAGCTGCTAATATCTCACCCGTTTGCTATTTTTGTGTGCTCTCTCCCTACCATTAGAAAGGTTACTTGCAAACACCCAGCCCTTTAGCTCTAAACCTTTCTGTGCATAATTGCTAAGAATAGGAATGTCCACTTATATAACCGTAAAACCAGTGTATAGTTACCAACATCACTAAATTTAACGTGGATGCAACACTTTTGTCTGATCGACTGTTTGAATTCAGATTTGTCAGTTGACCCAAAGTAACGTCTTTTATAGCATTTTCCCTCCGGTCTAGGATCCAGTCCACAATCAGGCATTGCGTTTAGTTGTCCTGTTTCTTTAGCCTCCTTTAATCTGGACTTTCATCTGCTATGACATGGACATTTTAAAAACTCTTTTTAAAAATATTTATTTCTTTTGTCTGCACTGGGTCTTCATTGTGGCATGCGGGATCTAGTTCCCTGACCAGGGATCCAACCTGGGTCCCCTACAATGGAAGCTCGGAACCTTACACACTGGACCACCAGGAAAGTCCCAACATGGATTTTTTTTTAAGAATAACCCCTCATCCTGGCCTTTTAGAAAATAATAGATTGCTCCTTATTTGGGGTTTATGTCACATTTCCTCAGGAGCAGATGAGGGTTATGCATTTTTGGCAGCAACTTGTATGGGGGTGCCGTACCTGCAAAAGGTACCCCATCAGGAGGCACCTGGACCACACCCCTTACTGGTGGTGAGGGTGTTGACCACCTGGTTCAGGTATGCTCAATTCCTCCATGGCATAATTGCTGTTTCTTTATTCTCCCTGCAGCTGATAGGAAATCAGGGAGGAGACACTGGAGATGATGCAAATATGCTATTTCTCATGAACTCTCCTCCTAGACTGACCGCGAGAGAGTCCCAGCAGAAGACTCTCACCTGCTCCAGGCTTCACCTGCCAAGCGTTTCTGAATCTCACAAGGGCTGTGAACTCAGGAGGATGCCATGATTAAAAAAAAAAAACAATGTTTGTCCTTTTGAGGGTTAACTTCCTTAGAAGTTTTCCTGACATTGATACACATCCTGATGTAACACCCGGCAGAAAAGACCAAGGTCTGGCGCAGGCTGATTTGCTTGGATCATCTGAAGGTGATTGTGGTCCTTAATGATTGAGGCTCTTTGTATATTTGCTAAAAGCTATGGTTAAATTTCCCAGAATATGCACACGTCATGTACTGATAACCTTCATACAATCCCAGTAATGTCCCTTCCCTAAAGCTGGTCCATGGCCCCACTCTGAGGACCCTGCCTGGAGGATTCACCCAGCCTGGTGCTCTTGTCATGGTTTGAAGATCTGCAGGTGTGGGTGGAGAACTACAGAATTCTCACTCTGAGTCTCTTCCCTGCGGGGTTGCTGCTGCTGCTGCTGCTAAGTCGCTTCAGTCATATCCGACTGTGCGACCCCAGAGACAGCAGCCCACCAGGCTCCCTTGTCCCTGGGATTCTCCAGGCAAGAACACTGGAGTGGGTTGCCATTTCCGTCTCCAATGCATGAAAGTGAAAAGTGAAAGTGAAGTCACTCAGTTGTGCCCGACTCTTAGTGACCCCATGGACTACAGCCTACCAGGCTCCTTCGTCCATGGGATTTTCCAGGCAAGAGTACTGGACTGGGGTGCCATTGCCTTCTCCATCCCTGCAGGGTTGCTGCTTCCTTAAAGGACATTCCCCACCAGCTGCTCACCTTCTACGTACACTATATGTGATGCCTGCTTTGATTAGGCCTTTGTTATTTGTGGTCTTTTCATTAAATGTATCAGAAAAGCCAGAATTTGTATTACCCACCATGAGGACTGTGTCAGGAATGCTTTGAGTTGCAGGTAGCAGAAGCCCAACCAACAGTGGCCTGAACAAGCAAAGGTGTCTTTTTCTCCTGCAACAAGGAGCTTGCAGGCAGGTACCTGCCCAGGTTGTTTCGATTGCCCTGCCAATTCAGCATGGCAGCTGTCACCCTCGTGGCTGCCCCATCACGGTGCTGTAGCAGCCAGGGCAGCCCCCAGCAGCAGGTCTGTGTTCCGGGCAGGAAAAGGGATGTAGAGGAAGCAGTTTCAGCTGCAAGACAGCATCTGTTTCCTCACATGCCCCATCTCAGTGCCACCCCAAGTTAGCCTCCCTGGCATCAGCGGTGATGGATGTCAAGGGGAGGGGCTCTGGGTGCAGCGCTGAGTTTCTCCATCTCTGGCATCTGCCAGCTCACGATCTTCATGAATGACTCCTGCCTCCACACCAGGTGCCCACCTGTGAGATGAACACAGAAGACAGTGGCTCAAGTTGTCCCCACAACTATGGATACTGTTGCTGCTGCTGCTGCTGCTAAGTCACTTCAGTTGTGTCTGACTCTGTGAGACCCCATAGACGGCAGACCACCAGGCTCCCCCGTCCCTGGGATTCTCCAGGCAAGAACACTGGAGTGGGTTGCCGTTTCCTTCTCCAATGCATGAAAGTGAAAAGTGAAAGTGAAGTCTCTCAGTCGTGCCCGACTCTTCACGACCCCATGGACTGCAGCCCCCATTGATACTGTTAGTAGGACCCAAGACAGGCTCCTAGACATCCTATACGCTCACCACCCCTTCACCCAGCTCTATTCCTGATGTCCAGTCTGCGGCTATGGCTTCAACATGCTTGTTTAAAGCATGCTTTAAAAATCCCATCCTTGGGACTTCCCTGGTGAGCCAGTGATTAAGAATCCACCTGCCAATGCAAGGGACCTGGGTTTGATCCCTGGGAGGATTCCATACACCTTGGAGCAATTAAGCCCATGCACTGCAACTACTGAGCCTGCGTGCCTAGAGCCCGTGCTTTGTAACAAGAGGAGCCACCGCAGTGAGAAGCTCACGCACCATGAGTCGCCCCCACTCGCCGCAACTAGAGAGAAAGCCCGTGCCCAGCAACAGAGCCCGTGTGCCGCAACAGGGACCCAGTACAGCCGCCCCCCCGCCCCGCCCAAATTACAACAAACGAAAAACCAATTTTGTTGTTTTGAACTGGTGGAAAGCCAAATTGCTCTTGTTTAGAAGTGAAGAGCAGCTGTCATAAACTGTACTCCACATACATAGCAAGAGAATGGGCCTCCCTGGTGGCTCAGCTGGTAAAGAATCCACTTGCAGTGTGGGAGACCTGCGTTCCATCCCCGGGTTGGGAAGATCCCCTGGAGGAGGGCGTGGCAGCCCACTCCAGTATTCTTGCCTGGGGAATTCCCACGGACAGAGGAGCCTGGTGGGCTGTGGTCATGGGGTCGCAGAGTGGGACACGACTGAGCGACTAAGCACCGCACAGCAAGAGAATAAGTATGGTTTTCGAGTCTAAAAAATGCAGCGGGCAAACACGTGGGTGATGCCCTGGACACCCCACCCACTGTCTGCAGACTGCCCCGTGTGCACCCCAGAACTGTGAATGTGCACGGGGAGCCAGGCTGGAGAGGGGAGGAAGAAGAGCTGGCCAGCATGTTCATTCCTCCACCTCCCACCCTCAGTCTGGCTACAGCCCCTGACCACAGCCCGTGGCTCCTGAGGGTGGCTCTCCCCATCCTGCTGACCTGCTAACCCTCCCTCCACCTTTAAGCCCAAGGTGCTGGGGGCTTCCTGCTCCTCCAGCCCAGGGCCCAGCACTCTGCCTGGTCCTAACGCCAGTGTCCTTCGAATCCAGCTCCAACCTCCTTAATCCTTCGGGAAATGTCCTTCTCCCTTCAGCCCACAAAGGTCTCTTGTTCTTCTCCCCAACTTCTTAGCACTTGCTTCCTTCAGCCAGCTTGACCAAATGTCCCGTTTGCCCAGGACAGTCCCCATTTGTGCCTCTTGTCTCGTGTAGACCGTGGGGTCTATAAATGTGTGTGTGTGTTGGTCACTAAGTCATGTCTGACTCTTGCAACCCCATGGACTGTAGCCTGCCAGGCTCCACTGTCCATGGGATTCTCCAGGCAAGAACTGTAAAACATATTACCCAATGGCAGGGTAACCGGAGGTTCTCTGTCACAGGCAATCCTCCCGTTTATGAGCAGTCGCAGCCCCCGTGGTGTCTGTTACTACAGGAGGCTCAGGGCAGGTGCTCAGGGCCTGGCTGTGTGGGTACAGAAGCTCTTCAGTGGTTCAGATTGAGCTTGGGTGCTTGCTCAGAAAGGGACGGCCACAGCAGCAGTCTGACTGGGGGACAAGCATTCGGGACAACCTGGATCCTGCCACCCAATATGGTCATTAACTTCAGGCAAGAATGGGATGCGTGCAGCAGAGCTGGATTCCCCAGCAAAACTGCCCTGTGGTGGATGGCCCTGACCTTCAAGTTCTGGATTCCCCTGTGGTTCCTTGTGTTGCAGTCCGGGCCCTGGAAGGACCGGCCACCAGTTGAAAATCACATCATGTTTAAAAAGTGATGACAGCTCCTCAGCAGCCAAATACCCTGGCCAGACCTGTTCCAGCGACCAGGGTAACGGGTGGGGGGTGAGGAGGGGCTGTCTTTGCGGCCAGGCGTGCGCGTGTGCGTGCTCAGTCGCTAAGTCATGTCTGACTCTGTGTGACCCCATGAACTATAGCATGCCAGGCTCCTCTGTCCATGGGATTTTTGCAGGCAGGAATTTTGGAGTGGGTTGCCATTTCCTTCTCCAGGGGATCTCCCCTACCCAGGGATCAAACCCATGTCTCCTGCGTCTCCTGCTCTGGCAGGCGGATTCCTTGCCACTGCGCCACCTGAGATGCCCTCCGGCTCAGGTGAGCCATCCTCAAATGACCACTCACAGCATTTTTGGAGTTCCACATGCCTCTCTGCAGCTGGGTTACTCTTCCTAGATAAGGAGATTGACAGATCGATAGAGTCCACCTAGAACTGGGGGGATTTGAAAGGACCTTTAGCATTTACTGTACCCCAAAGGTCCTCACATCTCAATCCAGAAAGGAGATTCAGCCCACAAGTCAATGATTGGCCTGTGGTCACACACACAAGTTAGCAGCAAATCTGAGGCTGGGTCAGGTGTCCCAAGGCCTTGTCCACCACTCAGTGCAGATCGCCCTGTTCAGAGTCCGCACCAACAAAGCGGCTTTTCGTTACTCTGTACATGTATTTTCTTTAGGGAGCCCTGCAGGACTGGGCCTCACATGTGGCCCATTCTTCTCTTTAGTTACATGGGCAAACACGTTTTCTAGAACACATGCAAAATGGCTTGAGTGCCGTGTAACTGGACACCTAGGAAGTAGGTGGACACCTGGACACCTAGGAAGTAGGAAGGCAGGACAAAGGGCTGAAAAACAGCAAGACAGAAGCTCTGCTCTAAGGGCAGGGGCGGGGCCCTCCTTCCCAGGAGCCCCGGAAAGGGGCTCATGTAGATACTGGGGTACCCGGGGGAGGGAGGTCAGATCTGGGGAGACAGTGGGTCAGGGAAGCTTTGTGAGTTGATTTTCACTCCAATTAAGTCTTTGGAGACGAAGGCAGAATTTCAACTGGGGAAGTTGGAGGAAAGTGATAAGTGACATTGAAGGTGGACCCTGGTGGATGGGAAGGGACCNGGGTGTCACCCAGAGAGGTGCATGCCTGTGGCTGGCTGCGGGCTAGGGGGGTGGGGTTCCCATTAGATTCTTGGAGACTTCTCTCGTGTCCCATGGTGACCCCTGGGTCTTCAGGCACCGTCCTCTCCTCCCCTAGCCAACCAGCGTTGGGGATCCTACAGAGTCTCTGCTTAGCACCGCTCTCATTCTCATGAGAAGGGGCACTCCCAGCCCACCAGTGGGTGATACCTGGGGAGGCATGGCTGGCCCTCCAGCCGTCAGTGGCCTCCCTGGGTCCACAGGAACTCAAGGAATCCTGTCCCGTCCACCTTGACATGATGGGCACAGGTGGGCGCTGCCTGGCCTCCTTCCCCCAGCTCTGATGTACCTGCGGGTCTGCTTCTTGGCTACCTTCAGGGGAAGGGGGTGCTTCTGCTGAACCCTGAGCCCTTCAGACTTCAGGGAAGACGACCTTGTTGCTGTGGGGTTGGGGGTCACTTTTCCACCCCACCCCCCAACACACAGCACAGCATGCTGTGCTGTCCTTTGTCTCACGGGATGGTCTGCTGGGGTGAGGATGGAACCCAGGAGTGACAGCAGAGTGGCCCAGCGTCTTCAGCTACGGCCGGGGACCATCTCCTTGCAGAATGTGTTTATCTGAACGTGCTTTCCTTCCCCATGATGTCTTTCCTCCAGAAACAGAGGAGAGAGGCGAGTGTGGTCAGGCAGCCTCTGATCTCAAAGCCTTTTCTTTTTCCTTTCTGGTCCACGGTGAGAAATCATCTGGCCATCTCGTTGCCCAGGACTGACCCTGGTGTGCGAGACGGGAGTTAAAGGCATGAAGGCGGGGAACTTGCCTGCCTCTCCCCACTTCTGAGGCCTCCAGGAGCTTCAGTGACCTTGGTCAGTGGCTGCGTCTCTGTGGTCACTGCCTCTGTGTCACATGGCCTCTGCCCTATGCGCCTCTGCTTTCTCATAAGGACTCTCTCATTGGATGAGGGCCCACTCTCATCCAGGAGGATCTCATCTTACCAGTTACTTCCCAAATAAAGTCTCCCTCACAATTCCAGGTGGACATGAATCTTTGGGGGACCCTATCCAACCCAATGTGGTGTGGGACTCGGGGTCTCTGCTGAAGCTGACACCTTCCCAGGATCTCTCAGCTCCTCTTCCGGCGAGCAGGACAGATCCAGGGGATAGTGGAACATCTGAGGCTTTCATTCCTTTCCCTGGACTCTCCACCTACCGCAGAAGCGCAGGTGTTTTGGAGGCTGGAATGTGGTCTTACGGGCCCTGGATAATCTGAGCATCACGGGGAACACCCGCATCTCCAGGAGACGATGGAACACTTCGACCTTTGTTGTGAGTAGCTGTTCCTTCAGGCCCCAAAGCAGAGGAGTGGGAGGTCCAACATCAGCTGACCGTGCTCGTGGCCTGGGCCGTGTTTACGGTGTCTGGTACCTTTGTGCTTCTGCCCAGCCAGGTCGAGCACTGAATAGAGTGTCTGCCACCATGTAAGAGTGAGCGTCAGCCTTGGGGTCCCAGAAGGTCTAGCTGAGAGTTTTCGGGTTTGGGGCAAACATAGCTGTCACCTGGTCTACTGAAGCTCTAAGTGGCTGCATGTTGCAATGACCCGGAACTCTTGAAAAAACTGATGTCTGAGTCCCAATTCTGATGCGAATTAAATATGTGAACTGTTAGAAATTGATTCTAATATGAATCCTGGAAATGGGTTGTGGCCCGGGTTTAGGGGATTGTTAAAGTCTCTTTTTCAAAACAGCTTTATTTAAGTCCAGTTAACACTCATGATTCACCCAGTTTCAAGTGTATAGCACAGCGGTTTCAGTAGTCACAGGCTTGTGTGTCCGTCATCACAATCTTGTTTTAGAACATTTCTGTTGCCCCTAAAAGGAACCCCAGACTTGTCAGCAGGCACCTCATTACCACCACCTCTGCTCTCTCAGCCCCAGGCATCCACTTTCTCTCTCTCTGGAGATCTGTCCGTTCTGGCCTTTCATATAAACGGAACATGAGGTTGTTGTAACTGGCTCCTTTCCTTAACACGTTTTCCGGGTCCATCCATGTAGCAGCATTCCTTTTTATTGCTGAACACTGTCCTGTTGTATGCATGCGCCGCAGTTAATCTCCGCTCATCAGTCATGGACATTTATGTTCTTTCCACTGTTTTGCTGTTGTGAGTAATGCTGCTACGAACATTCACATGCAAGTTTTCCTGTGGATGCCCTACTGCCTCGAAGTTTACCATTTCCTGGAACTTCCCTGGTGACACACTGGAGAAGAATCTGCCTGCGAATGCAGGGGACACGGGTTCAACCCCTGGTCTGGGAAGATTCCACGTGCTGAGGGCCAACTAAGCCCGTGCGCCACCACTATTGAGCCTATGCTCCAGGACCTGTGAAGTGTAACTGCTGAAGCCCCCGTGCCTCGAGCCTGTGCTCCACAGCAAGGGAAGCCACTGCAGTGAGAAACCCACCCACCCCAATGAAGAGCAGCCCCTGCTGGCTGCAGCTAGAGAAAGCCCCCACACAGCACAGAGACCCAGTGCAACCAAACATAAATAAATAATTAAAATTATAACCAAAATTACCATTTCCTGTCAATCTATGAATGTTTCAAAAGGAGAAATTGGTTATTACCTCTCACTAGTATAAGCCAGCTTCTTCTTGGTAGGGTCTGCTTCTCATATCTAGTCCTGATCTTCCTGTAATTAAACAGAATCTCTTGTAATTAAAATGTAGCTTGATAGTAATTTTTATTTTAGTCCAGTCTGATAACCTCTGTCATTTTACTGGCAAATTTAGTCCATTCATAATCACAATTCCTATTCTGGGTTTGTATCTACCATATTATGAAATTTCTTATTTTACATTTTATATATTTCCCTCTTTTCTTGCCTTTTTGATTGAGCTTTGGTAATTCATCCCCACCCCAGTAGTTTGCAAATTACATAGACCTGTATTCTTTCTTTAGTTAGCCTTACATTGTGAATATTTAGTCTAAAAGGAATCAGTGTTTCCTCATTTATTCTCAGAAAGTAGAACCATAGAATGTTTCAACTTCTATCATCCTTCCCAGTGTATATTTTTTAAAAAAAGAAAAAAACAGCAAACAGCTTCTTCATTTGAAATATTCATAAATTGACAGGGGAACTTCACTGGTGGTCCAGTGGCTAAGAGTCAGCTCTCCCAACGCAGGGCCCAGGATTGAACCCTAGTCAGAGAACAAGATCCCACATGCCACAATTAAAGATCCCGTGCCACATCTAAAAAAGATCCAACATAAATGTTAAAATGTTAAAAAATAAAATAAGTTGACAGGAAACTGTACAGAGAGTCCTGGGTACACGTCACCCAGTTTTCCAGTTGCATCTTACATGATTATAATACAGTATCAAAACCAGGAAACGGACACTCATAAAACCGGGTACAGTCCACTCATTTGATCAGATGTGTAGAGTTATGTAACCACCACAGTCAAGGCACAGGAGGATTCCCTCACTACCAAGATCTTCTCGGCATCCTTTAGAGTCACACCCACTAGCTATAACCTTCCCCACTGCCTATAACCCCTAGCAAGCACTGATCTCTTTTCCATCTCTGTGATGTTGTCATTTTGACAAAATGATATAAAATCATCCTGTATGTGACCCTTGGAGATGAACCTTTTTTCTCAGCTTAATGCCCTTGAGATCTATCCAGGTTGCTGTCAGTAATACTTTTTTTTTTTTTTGCCAAGTGCTATTCAAGCGTACAGATGCACCAGCTTTTGTTTAACCATCCTCTTTCTACTGTCAGACATTTTACCTGTTTTTACTTTTTGGCTTTTATGAATAAAAATTGCTATAAATAATTATACACAGATGTTTATGTGGACATAAGTTTTCTTCCTCCAGGATAAATGTCCAAGACTATAATCCTGGGCCATATGATAACTGTATGTTTAGATTTTTTGAAGTCTTTATTGAATTTGTCACAGTATAGCTTCTGTTTTCTGTTTTGGTATTTTGGCCTCAAGGCATGTGGGATCTTATCTCCCTGACCAGGGGTTGAACCTGCACCCCCTGCATTGGAAGGCAGAGTCTTAACCACTGGACCACCAGGGAAGTCCTGATCAGTGTTTTCTACTTAGCTTTTTCCTTCATTCTCACTTTGCTCCACAAGGTAGTGGGGAGAGTTTGGGAGACTCTGAGGAACCAGCCCCAAAGCCCAAAATAAGAAAAGACCAGACTGGGCAGAAATGAAATTTCCAGATCCTGACTCAAGGTTTTCCCTGATTGCTCAACTTAAAGCATAACCACATTCCAGGTAGAAGAAAGTCCATTTTTATTCTAAAAGCCCAGCATGCCTTGTGTTTTTGTTATTCTCTCCCCTTCTATCTCATAAACACCCTGAGAATGACTCACAGACGTAAACATCAATCAGGAACTGTCTCCAGCCTGCAAGACAAAATCCAGCGCCGTCTGCAAAGCAGAGTTCTGCTCCCTCATTTTATCGATGTTTTGATTTCCAAAGGGTCCCCAGGGCATCTGGTTTCCATCCATTCCCACTTCCTCCAGATGGAATGACCCAGCCAGCTCCCCACGGGTCAGGCTGGGGTTCCTTCCCCATACCTCCTTCCTCACTTTTGGAAAGCTGGAGATTTCCTCTGTGTTCCATGGTTTATGTCAGATATCTGCACAAAGTAATCGGATGGCTCTGTGTATTTCTACATTCCTCGACATGATGTGACTTGTCTCCGTCTTGAGCGCTGTGGCTGTTTTTTGTAAATCAATGAAGAGTGGCAGAAACTGGTGGAAAGGGTCAGGGCAAGGGAAGATCCGCAGACCCCTCCCATCCTGAGCAGATGAACCGCCAGCCACAGGGGGTCTTGGGTCCGAGAAGGGCCCCATGCTGGCTTTCCCAAAGCCATTTCCCAAGCCCACGTGCATGGATTCCCAAGTGAAAGAAGCCCCACCAGCAATCGCCAGCTTTCCCCAAGCCTTCCCACAGGGCAAGTGCTTCCTGATGTTTCAACAGGCAGAGACAGAATGTCAGGTGCTGAGGTCATAGTCGACCGTTGGCATGTTTGGGCATTAGAGAGACAGACCCAGGATGCATGTGTAAATGAACTAAATCACAGCACTGGGAAAACATCACCAATGCTGGTTCTGGAAAGATTGGGTCACTCACAGCATCTGTAAATGCGGAAAAACGCTCCAGGGGTATGAAGGCCCGTGCTAATAAGGGCTGTGCCCCCAGGTGAATCTTGAAGCTTCATTGAGTCAATATAGAATTCAGAGGTCCTCAGAGCCTGTTCAGCATTTCCAGGGTAGGACGCATCACAACAGGAATGAAGCTCACAAAATGAAAGCTCGCTGCCCTGACCAGACAGCTGTTGTCTGATGTTGAGTCCAGTGTCCTGTGGACTGAACCCCAGGGTGCAGAGGTAGGAGGCCTTCAGGGATCACCCAGCTGGACAATTTTATAAACGAGGACTCGGCTCACCGAACATGCCTCCCTTTCCCTGCCATGTCAGCTCCGTGTCCTCAGGAGGGGCACCCCATCCCTGTGTGCCTCACTTTCCTCCTTGGAATATCTTTTCACTACGATGCTGAGAAACAGCCTTACCTCCTACGCGGGGCCTACAGCCCACACGCAGGTCCAGACAGTGCTACCTGGATCGCCTTGGCTGGGCTCTGCTCTTTGATGCCGGCAGCTGTGCGCTTGCAGAAGATGTGTCCTCCATACAAAATACAACCATGCTTTGCTGCCAAGGACTGAGCAAATGGAAAATGTAGCTTCTCGTTCCATGACGCAGTTCTATTGACAGTTACATTTGGGTAAAAGGAAGTTTGAGGTTTTCATGGTTTTCTGGTATTCTGACCACACCACACCAAAACTTGGTACTGGTTGCTAACACACTCTGGATCAAGGTTTGATCTGAGAAACAGGACCAGCGGGTGTGTGTGTGTGTGTGTGTGTGTGTGTGTGTGTGTGTGTGTGTGTGTGTAGGCTTGTTACAAGGGACTGGCTTATGTGATTGCGGCTGGCTGGCTAGGCAAGTCTGAATTCACAGGGCTGGCTATTAGAAAGGGCGGACTGGAACTCCTGAGCACTAGCTCAAGCTGCTGGCCACAGATAAAATTCTTTGCATCTGCTTTTAGGGCCTTTCAACTGATCGGGCGAAGTCCACCCCAATTATCCAGGCTATTTCCCTTTTGTAAAGCCAATTGATGACGAACCTTTATCACATCCGCAAAATTACCTTCCCAGCAGCATCTAGGTTAGTGTTTGAATGGATGGCTGGGGACTGTCGCCTTGCCACACAGACCCAGATCTGACCCTTGCACTCTCTGTCCATGCAGAATGAGCCCTTTTATACCAGCCAGTCCTTGAAATTCGCATTTGCTAGACTCCGATGCCACCGAGATAACAGACTTCACCACTGACTTCACCAACTGATTGTTGACCAGTGGGGATTTTAGTAGCGGGCCCTCCTCACCCCAGGCCTGCTTTGTGGCTGCTCTGCACACAGCATACCAGCTATGGACCCCTCTTGACTGAAATGTGTACCTAAGAAGTGCACCTTGCCTGTGTCCCAGGCCTTCAGACCTCTTGTCTGCTAGTCTGGTGCTTCTCAAGCCACCGGTTGCTTTGTTTTTCATTTCCAATCCATTATGCGACTTATACTTTTGTAAAATACGATAAAGATGAACCACCAGGAAAAATGACCATGCATTTAGACATCCAGGAGCTCTCAGAGTGTCTGGACATGGGCTCGTGATTTCTGTGTCCACCACAGGCCCAGGACAAGCAGTCTCAGGGCGTCACTGGGCCCGGAGCAACTCCCGACTTCCTTCTGTGAATATTTCTCGAGTGCGTGCTATGTGCCAGGCACCGCCTTATCTCAGGGAACTTTAAATGGAGGGAGACAATGAAGAAACATCACAAATAAGTACACTAAACTATGTGAGAAGGTGAGAGCTAGAGGAAAGGAGAGGATGAGAGTGCTGGGTTGGTTGGGCTTCCCACCTCCTGCCACCCTTGATTGTGTATACCAGGGTTCTAAATAGTGAAGTAAATCCATCTGTAGGAAAGTGTGCATAGTTGTCCTTACCTGTTAATGTGCGTGCTGTGTGTTAAGTTGCTTCATTGTATCCAACTCTTTGCAACCGTGTGGATTGTAGCCCACCAGGGCTCCTCTGTCCATGGGATTCTCCAGGCAAGAATACTGGAGTGGGTTCCCATGCCCTCCTCCAGGGGAATCTTCCAGACCCAGGGGTCAAATGTGTGTTTCTTATGTCTCCTGCATTAGCAGGCAGGCTCTTTACTGCTCAGCCACCAGGGAAGCCCAACAAACAAACCATCTGAGCCACCAGGGAAGCCTAAGAATATTGGAGTGGGCAGCCATTTCCTTCTCCAGGGGGTCTTCCTGTATCCTTCAAGTCTCTTGCACTGGCAGGTGGGTTCTTTACCACTAACGCCACCTGGGAAGCCTTATCTGTTAATACACTTGTGTTTTAACAGAAATCTCATTACACGGGATGAGAACTGAGAGCCCAGAGTCAACATGTGTGACACAGTTGTCAACCCTGGGGGCCTGGGATCTCTGAATCGGCAGCGGAAGCGCGTGGACGAGCCCCCAGGGATTTCTGAATGGAGATGGGAGCAGAGGGAGCAGGAAGAAGAGCAAAAGGTAACAGAAGACTGAGGTTAAGAGGCCAGGCTCCCCAGAACTTCCCGGGCAGTCCACTTCCACCGCAGGGGGCGTGGTCCCTGGTCGTGGAACTAAGATTCCACATGTATCATGGCAAGGTCAAAAAGGGAAAAAAGGAAGCCAGGTACACATCTCCCCCAGAGAAGGCAATGGCAACCCACTCCAGTACTCTTGCCTGGAAGATTCCTTGGACGGAGGAGCCTGGTAGGCTATAGTCCATGGGGTCACAAGGAGTCAGACACGACTGAGCGACTTCACTTTCTTTCTTTCTATAGTTCTTTTGGAGAATGAAATGGCAACCCACTCCAGTGTTCTTGCCTGGAGAGTCCCATGGATGGAGGGGCCTGGTGGGCTGCCATCTATGGGGTTGCAAAGAGTCGGACACGACTAAGCAACTAACACACACACATACATACACACACACACACACACACACATCACCCCTCATGCTGAACAGGAGGAGGGAGGAATGTTAGGGGCTCATTTTAATTTGGCTGGTGGGAGCTTCAAAGGAGGGTGCTGGGGTCCCATAGACTTAGCACAGTGCTGACAATTAGAGAAATCATTAGTCTTGCTGCAATTAGCAATTTTTTTTAGCAACAATAATATGTTCATTGGCATCACCCCAGTGGACTGGGTGTTCAACTGTGAAGGAAAAAACCAAAATCTAAGAATGTGCATAAAGGGCTAGAAATAGAGTGTCGAGGCTGCCTAAAAACTGCCGTGAAGCCAGGGACCCTGGAGAGCTTTTTAGCTTCAAGGGTGAAAAGAAATTCCAGGAGAATGTGCGAGTTTATTGTTCCACTTGACATGTAAAATGGAGATGGGTGATAATAATAGGTAAGACAAAAGTGGCCGTTGTTCATCCACATGCTGCCCTATGAGGGGGGCACTTTCATTGTCCCCCGTTTTCAAATGAGGCCTAAAGGGCTGGCTGGCCAAGGCTGAGGGTGGGCTCATGGTGCAACCACTGGCCATTTGGCTACATGTCTGGGCTTCTACCCACATTGCCATCCTGCCTCTCAGGAGTACTCCGCATCCCTTTCAGCAAGCTGGGGGAGCTGTTCTGGGTAGAGGGAGCAGCCCTGCTTCCCCAGAGCCCCAACAACCCAGGACCCTCAGAGAGCTGGTACTTTGCCGGCTCAGCCAGTCAGAGACCAGTACCCAAGACAGTGCCTGTGCCCCAGGCCAGGCTCCAGTAAGCTAAGGCGGTCCCAACAAGAAGAGCCCAGGGTACTTCCTCAGAGCCGGCTGGGGCACGGAGTCTCCCCCATCACCTGTGTTTGGAAAGAGATGGACAGAGGGATGGAGGGATGGATGGGGAGAGGTGGATGGAGGGAGGGAACGAGACGGGGGACAGCCAGAGCAGTGGAGAGCTGCCGGCAGGACAAAGGCAGAGCTTTGTGTGAGCCCTGATAGGTGGCTGTTGGCATCAGGGAGCTGGCAGTGGGCTAGTTAGAAGCGGGATGTCCTTTGTGATTGGTTATGGGACACATTTGTTTTCTGCAGGTTGGCCCTGAGTTGAAAGCAAGGACAAAAAAACAGGGAAGCTGGCAGTCACTGACCAAGTCCTGGCTGTTCTGTCCTGTCCTAGCACAGGGTGTCATCCGAGTTCTATGGTCGTTCACGGTCTGACTCTAGTCTGTATGTTTCATCGCTCCTGCTGAGAACGTTCTCCCAGTGCAGGCTCCCAGGAATTGCACGTGCTCTGGTGGGCATTGTGCCCCAGGAAGCTGAGGGTCCACTGTGCTCCTGGAAATGGACTCACAGACCCAAGAGCAGGGCAGCTCTACCCTCCTGGCATGGGGACAGAGGACTGCATCGTGGTCACAGATGGGACCTACCCCAGTCCTCTTTGTGGGGAAAGAACTGAGCCTTAGGACCCCCTTGCCTGGCCAGATAACCACTGTTCTCTAGCCAGGTAGCTCTGAAAAGCCTGGGAGCTTGGGACTGGGAGTGGAGAGGAAGGAAGCCCAGTTAGGTGGCCTCATTTCTACACTCCTCTGCCCCTAGTGTCTTCAAGTCAGTCTCCCCTGTGCTGCCTTGCAATGTAGCATGTCTCACTTTTTTATAACCCCATGGGCTGGAGCCTGCCAGGCTCCTCTGTCCATGGAATTTCCCAGGCAAGAATACTGGAGTAGGTTGCCATTTCCCTCCTCCAGGGGATCTTCCCGACCCAGGGATCCAACCTGCTTCTCCTGCATTGCAGGCAGATTCTTTACCACTGAGCCACCTGGGAAGCTCAGCACTGGTGCTTATCCTGTCTTTACTTGGAATACACATGTTTTGTTATCATGCATAATTTTCATTCACTTTGATTTCCTTCAGGTGTTGCATTGCATGTCATTTATCTTAATCTCCAAGTGTTAAGGATTCCCATAAATTCTGCACCCAAAGCAAGTGCCTCTCCTTACCCCTCTGCCTCCTTACCTTCAAGCCTCAGGTGGTTCCCCCAGGTGTCTAGTGTTAGTTAGTGTTCCAGGGCTGACGAGTAAATTATGCACATTTTTAATGGATTTGTTAGGGTTTTGGTCATAGTTTCTGCTTCTTTCTTTTTAAAAAAATTAATAATTAATGATTAATTCATTCCACAAATATTCCATAAGATTTTAACGGAAAAACCTGAATAAATTTTTTGGGCAACCCAGTTTTTCTTGCACCAGCTCTGTTCCAAGAACCATGCCAGGGGCAGGGGATGCAAGAGTGAGCAAAACGACTGTGGGTGGGCTTGGCCCCATGGAGCTTACGATCCTCAGGGCAGAGTCCCGGACTCTGCAGCCCTCACACTCCTTGCCTTTGGCCTGGTGGAAAGAGGGTCCCTGGAGAGGCCTCTGCTGGGGAGCATGCATGTTGAGGGAGTGAGCTGAGCCACGTGCCTCTGGTTCCTCGGGAACCAGTTTTGGCTCCACCAAGGTGGTGGCGGGCTCCCCCCGCCCAGCTGTCAGAAGCAGCCACAAGATGCCTGCACCAAGGACTCCAGGGATCAGCTCCGAGAGGCCCTGCCCTCTCTCTTTCTCCAACCTAGCCAGCACATTCCTGCTGTTTCATAAACACACTTGGAGTTTTGGAAACCAGTTCCAACCACCCCCAGCCCAGGACCTCACAAGAGGTAGACTATCCGTGGGTGTTAAACTAGGGTGAAGGGAACAGCAGTGAAAGAGCCTCTCTTGTGAAACCTTTCGTGTCATCTGCTTGGCAAGCTCAGGTGGAAATGGCATTGCATCAGCCTTCCTCCTCGCTGGCAAGCCTTCCCATTCACCTTGCAGGGGAGACGGTCCTGTCTGCAGGCCTGAGCTCAGGAACCCTCAGATCTTTAGGATAAGGAACAGATTGGTGTCTCTCAGCCTAAGGTCTGTGATGACACGGGCTCTCCAGCTGACCTGTACTCTTGCTCCCTCTCTGCTTTGACACCCTGTTTCACCGCTGAGCTATGCTCATGTCCAATTCTTTGGGACCCCATGGACTGTAGCCCAAAGGCTCCTCTGTCCATGGGATTTTCCAGGCAAGAATACTAGAGTGGGTTGCTGTCTCCTCCTCCAGGAGATCTTCCCAACCCAGGGATCAAACCATAATCTCTTGAGTCTCCTGCATTGGCAGGCAGATTCTTTATCATGGCATCACCTGGGAAGCCCCTCTGTTTCACTAAAGCTCTGTTTTCTTGGGCGAGTTCCATAGCTCTGTGGGTTATTTTCCATGTCAGAAGTGTCTCATTTTATGGTATAAAAGGCGCAAAGGTCTAAATTGTAACCTCAGTCTCTCATCCACTAAAAGGCTTTTCCATGGTCCTTCCCCTGCCCCCGACCTTTTCACTCTTGGCTGAGGCCTGGCTTGTGGAGTGGGAGGTGGTTAATGTATTTATCCATAGGATGGATCGACACCCACGATCTTGCTATGTTTTCAGCTTGTCCCATCTGTTCTCTTGTTCCCTTTTCCTGCTTTCTTTTAGATTATTTTTTATGATCCCATTCTATCTCTGCAGTTGTCTTCCTGGCTGTTATGGACTGAATGGGGTCCCCTCAACATTCACATGTTGAAGCCCTCACACCCAGTGTGATGATGGTGTTAGGAGGTGGAGGCTTCGGGGGTGAAGAGGGTTAGGTGAGATCAGGAGGGTGGGGCCCTCGTGGTGCGATTAGTGCTTTAATGAGTAAAGACACCTGAGAGCTTGCTCTTAGCCTCTCTCTACCATTTGAGGATTTATCAAGAAGTCAGCACCTGGGGCCTTCCCACGACTCACGTTTCCTGTGTTGGCAGGTGGGTTCTTCACCTCTAGGGACAGCTGGGAAGCCCCCATCATTTCACTGTCTCTCTCTGTGTGTCTATATCTGAATCATCACACGGTACACATTAAACTAATACAATGCTGAATGTTATTTGTACCTCAATTTCAAAAACCCCTAAATTTTAAAAAATACCTGAAAAAAACTCAGACCTTCAAATCAAGAATTGTTTAGTCAATAGTTTGTTTTGTTTTGTGAAGATATTTTATTTCTGTATTCCTCAGTACAATCCAGTAATTGCACACAAAATAGAAAGCCAGTGAAATCAGCTCCATTTGAGGTTAACGTAATGTGATGATTATAACTTTCAGCTGTGATCGATTTTTTTAAAGTACCTTAATTACAAACTTTCTTATACGCCTAGAGTTTTAAAAATTTAAATGGTTCATTTTGCCTTTGTTATCCTTGTAAACGTTTCGTTTCTGTAGGTTTCATAAAGTATTGTTTAGTGGCTAAGTCCTATCTGACTCTTTTGCAGGCAAGAATTTCCCAGGCAAGAATACTGGAGTGGGTTACTATTTCCCTCTCCAGAGGTTCTTCCCGACCCATGGATCTAACCCCTGTCTCCTGCGTTGGCAGCCAGATTCTCTACCGCTGAGCCACCAGGGAAGCCCTTCACAAAGAGTATTGTCAGTACTATAGAACATGAATGTAATTCACAAACACACACTTGTACTGGGGGCAGGAAGTCAAGCATGTCCCCCAGCCAAGTGAGGTGGGCAGGGCGTCCCTGAGTTGCCCCTTCTTGAGGGCTCTTGAACTCATGAATAAGAAACTCAAGCTGGTTAATATCTCCCATTCTTTCTCTACGGAGAGGGCAGCCACACCACTAGAAAGCCAAATCAGGCCCTTCTGCATGTTTTTGGAAGTAACTTTTTAAAAAAAATTTATTTATTTGCTGTAAGCGGGGTCACTCTCATGTTCCACAGCAAGCATGGGCTCAGGCATCAGCAGTTACAGCACACGGGCTCGGTTGCCCCATGGCATGTGGAATCCTCCAGAACCCGTGTCCCCTGCATTGACAGGCGGATTCTCAACCACTGCACCACCAGGGAAGTCCCAGAAGTAACATTTTACGGGAGCGTGGCCACACCCACCATCCACATGTCACCTGTGGCGGCTTCAGAATTACGACGGCAGACTTGAGTGGTTGCCACAGAGACCATCCAGATTCTGAAGCCTAAACTATTTTTATTATCTGGTCCTTTACACAAAACATGCGCTGGCCTCCAGGCCCACTAATATGGGCTGGGGACTTGAAGGGAACTTTTGCAGCAGGCCTGCCTCTCTGAATTCCTGGTAAGACTGGGAGCAGTCGAGAGCTCAGGGCTTTTGTATTTCAGAAAACCCAGTCTCCATGGATGCCAACTGCAGATTTCCCAGCACAGCACAAAACTGTGTTTTCCCCTCTCAGCAACCCAGTTAACTAGGAGGCCTGTGAGTCACAGGTGAGGAGACCAGCTCTGTCCCCAAAAGGCCACACCCGTGGAAAATGGGAAAGTCATCTCCTTCCATCTAGGCTGAAGGAGTGGCAAAGAGACCAACTGGATGGGGGTGGGGGCACTGCAGATAGGACTCAGGGACCAGGTATTCTAGGTATGGGGCCAGGAGAAGGAAGATATTCCAGCTTGCAGCATCTCAGAGGCTGCACTAAGTGAAGCCCAGAGCATTGCTTGGGCCCTCACAGTCTGCAGGGGCTTGGGATGACCTCGGTCTTCACAGTGCCAAGGGCACACTGCCCAGTGCCATGTGGGGGCCGGCACGCCCTTCCTGGCCCCCACCATCTGTGTGGTGGGGTCAGAAGCACTGGCCTCGAAAGATTCAGGGAAGAAAAGACAGACCATCGGCCCATGAGCTGAAGAAAGGGGCTGACGCTGGACAGGAGCTGGTGAGTGTTCTCAGAGCCGGTCCCTCAGACAGGGCCAAGCCCCACGTCTTGGCTATTGTAAGTGGTCCTGCTGTGAACACTGCGGTACATGTATCTTTTTCAACCAGAACTTTCTCTGGACATATGCCCAGGAGTGGGATTGCTAGATCATATGGTAACCCTATTTTAAGTTTTGTAAGGCATCTCTATACTGTTTTCCATAGTGGCTGCATTTTTCTGTGTCTTTAAATAAGACCAGTGATGGTACCAGCACCCCTCCACAGATTCTCTGCTCCTACCTCCCCATCCCTGGAGCAGGGCTTTGTCCTTGTGGGAAATAAAGCGCACCGGCACACACCCAAGGAATGGACTTGGAGACAAGAGGTGCGGTGGAAGCGAGGCTTTAATGATGGTCTTGCAAGGTGGATTCTTTACCATCTGAGCTACCAGGGAAGCCCAAGAATACTAGAATAAGTAGCCTATCCCTTCTTCAGGGGATCTTCCCAACGCAGGAATTGAACTGGGGTCTCCAGCCTTGAGGGCAGATTCTTCACCATCCGAGCCACCGGATGAGGTGGCGTGGTGACATCGCAGGTTCTGATGGAGTTACAGGGTGGGACTGGAGAGTCTTTGTTTCCAGTGTTTTCCCAAGTGCTCCGGTCAGAGGCCCACCCTTCAGGTAGGAGGCTCTCAAGCCTAAAGACCTTAAAATAAAGCTTTACAATTAAAGTGGTTCCTTGCTTGGACAAACCAGCAGCATTTGGTGAATTGGAAGATCAGATTCCAAGCCTAGCTTCACTGATTGCAAAATGGGTGGGGTCATGAGAAAGTTCAAAGGCCTCTGAGAGCCATCAGAGAATTCTTAGGGGTTCCTGACAAGTCCACGGGAACTAGACAGTCGTGTCACTTCTACTGGCAACAACCAGGTGACCACTGATCTGAGTGGGCCCAGGTCTCTCTCAGAAAGTCTCAAGTTCTGGGGAGCCCCTTGGTTTCAGGCACACCAGCATGGCCACATGGGGTTCTTATTAGTGCTTTCCCACCAACAGAGATGCTCGGGGGGCTCCCCTGGTGGTCCAGGGGTTAAGAATACACCTGCCAACGAAGGGAGCACAGGTTTGATCCCTGTTCCAGGAAAATCCCACGTGCTGCAGAACGGCTGAGCCGGTGCTCCACAGCTACTGAGCCAGCGCTCTAGAGCCCGCGAGCTGCCGGTGCTGAAGCCTGGGTGCCTGGAGCCCGTGCTCCACAGGAAGAGAAGCCGGTGCAGCGAGAAGCCTGAGCACCCAACGAAGAGCACCCCTGCTCACCCCAAGTAGAGAAAGCCCGGGGACAGCCGTGAAGGCCCCGCACGGCCAAAATAAATACATACAATGAACAATGCTAATGGTGATAGACGCTGGGGTACTCAGCAGAGCATAGGTTCCTCTGCCTCAGAGCAGGGTGACAGGGAAGGAAAGAGATTACTAGTATAGCACGCTTGTGAGAGATACCAGGGGGCTGGCAAGGGAGTGCCACGCTGAGAACTTAGTGGCTACATTTTTTAAAAAATTTTAAGGGAGGGAACACGTATACCTTTGGCTGATTCGTGTTGATGTATGGCAGAAACCAACAACATCGTAAAGCACAACTAAAAATAAATTTTTTAAAAAGAGAGAGCCTAGGCAAAAAAGAAAGCAACAACGAAACCCAACCAATCTAGCAACTTTATTTATTTTTGGCCACCCTGCATAACATGCGGGGTCTTAGTTTCCCAGCCAAGGGTTTAGTCCATGCCCCCTGCATCAGAATTGCAGAGTCTTAACCACTGGACTGCCAGGGATGTCTCTACATTTTTATAATCAAAGGAAAAGTGAGGAGGGGAGAAAGATCACCTTCTTCCTCCTTCTCGAGTAGACATCAAGCATTCATCATTAGTTCCTCCTCCACGTTGGGCGAGGGAGTTTTCTTGTCCCTACACGGTCAAACTGGGGCTGCCATGATGCAGTCGAGATGAGCCAAAAAGCAGTTATATACAGTAAATATGGTAAATAACTCAGGTTTCAGCATAATGTTATCTTTTCCTTATGTTTTTTTTTTTTTAGTGCACAGAGGACCGTGACCTCACTGGGCAGGATGTGGGTCTCAGGCCACTGTTGTTTTATTGTTCAGGGGTATGTCTCGTGTTTCTGTTGCATGGTTTTGTTGTAGACCATGTGGTTCCTGGTTTGTCGTGGTTCTGACTCATTGGAAAAGACCCTGATGTTGGGAAAGATTGAAGGCAAAGGAGAAGAGGGTGGCAGAAGATAAGATGGTTAGCTAGCATCACCGACTCAGTGGACATGAATTTGAGCCAGCTCCAGGACACAGTGGAGGACAGAGGACACTGGAGTGCTGCAGTCCGTGGGGTAGCAGAGTCGGACACGACTTAGCAGCTGAACAGCAGCAACAAACCTGCTTTCTTGAGCAATCATCAACTGATAGGGGTCTCCCGTAGTTTTCCTTTCACCCCTTAACGGAGTTAACTATTTAATTACCTACTCTGTCCCTATCAAAAGGATTGAAATTTACAGTTCCTTTTTCTTTAAGGAGTAGGCTGGAGGGGACACGTCGCAGGTGACAAAGCCCCCAGTCGCGGCAGAGGCCAGAGAGGGAGTCAGGGATGGGTGGCATCCACCACATCGCAGGCTAGTCTCCCCGGCCCTGTTTGTGCAGGCAGCCACCCTGCTTCCCGGATGACCTGTCCCCACCCAAGGAGTCTGGGAGATGC
>SJYQ01096554.1:0-34860 GCA_006410935.1 Redunca redunca
GGTTCAGCCTCGCTATGTGGCGCCGTCCTTATCCATTGGACTACTGTCTGCCTCCGTTTCTCCCTTTTGGCCTCTGACTGGCCGTAACCTTCCTAGCTTGTAAGCCCATTCTAGCAGAACGTGGATCTTCACAAATGACCTTTGAAGTCCACATCTAAACGAGTAGGCTGTTCTGGGCATTTCTCACACCCTGCTCCACACGCTTCCCTACCGTGGGTGTGACAGCCAGCTTCCCACAGGTGTGACCAGACAGCACCCCAGGGACACAGCCCACCCATCCCTGCCTTCTGTCCTAGGGTTTCTCAGACACCATGGGATGGAATGCCCAAGGGAACCTGTCGAGTCACTCATTCTTGCACGGGAATGAGAGCAGACATCGCATGGGCAAGCCTTGACCATAAGGAGATGGGAACTGTTCCCCAGAGACAGACATTTTGGAGGTATTTCTGCGGCTCCTCTCGGAAGGGCCTTGGGAGGTGCGACTCAGGGGCCCATGGCGGTGTCCAGTCTGAGTCTGCTCTCTTGAATACGTGGTCCCTCTTTTTCGGTCTCACTCTCCCCACCCCCCAGCCTGTCTCCTGGAATCACACAATCAATCACATCGGGCTTTACTTTCGGGGTAAGAGCAGGCTAAGTCGGGGATGATGGAAGAATCGCTTTGTTGTGTAAATATTTGTTGTGAATAATAGGCTCTCCTAGCAAACAGAGACATGTCCTCTCAGAGATGCCTGGATCGTGAAGGCGAGGATGCATGGGCCACTACACCCTTCAACTCTGCTCTCCCCACAGGCTGACGGGCTGCCTGCTGCACAGGAGTAGACCTGTACCCTTGACCTCACTAGAGATTCAAACGTTTCTCAGTAGAAAAACAAACAGAGATTCACCCTCCTAACCAGTCACTCGTGTTTCCAACATGCTTCCCTGTCATTGTGAGAAGGCTGGGTTTTGTTCAAGAAAATTGTCTGAGTGCCTAGAAACAGCCAGGATTATGCAAGTCTCAGGGATAAGAGGGTAAACATAACCTAGTCCTTGCCCTGAGGGAGTGAACATTCTAGATTAAAAGTAGATAAGTGGGAAATTCTCACACCTTGCAAAGAGTACTATAACTGGGGCAATCAATTGTGTAAGTGAAAACTGAGCTTTCAAAGACCAAAAAAAAAAAAACAAAAACAAAAAAAACACCTTTTCTACATACAATGCATCACATTTTTAAAAATCTCATTTTAAACCAGAATTAATATAAATAATCTTTAGGTTTATTCCACTTTCCCTCTGGTCCTAGACCTGTGATCTATCCACCCATCCAACCCCTCCGTCTAATACGAGTTTGGTTACAACACTCTTACAGGAAAGAAAAGTTTCTGGCTCTGGCTGCCCCATACAGGGACTTGGGGAGGCCAACGTAAAGGGCAAAGATGACAGAAGATGAGTAATTTTCATGCAAGACTTCCATGCAGTGCATCTTAGTATTCTGACCACGACTTGTTAAAATTACACTAGATTTGTGACTATAGATTTCCTGGATCATATCTGCAGCCATTTTTCCAACAGGGACCAAGTAGACATCAATCATTCTGAGATGGCAAATTTGTGAGAGCAAGGTCAGCAGCCAAGTTCACTGGATTAGTTTGATTGGGCACTTGAAGAAAGGCTTAAGCAGGACATCCAGAAAACATCGAGACAGTGAAAAAAACGAGTGTCTGGTTCCTTCCCTCAACATATCCTAAGTGCACAGAAAACATCAAAGGGCAGAGTGGCAAGCTGAAATTAGTATAGCGTGATCGGAGGGTCTTTCAACAGCAACAAAAAACCTGTCATCGCTACTGTATGTATTAAAGTGTCTTACACTTTGTGACCTGGGGACTGAACCCTGCCCCTCATACTGCTAAGTTCTCACTTAGAGTGAGCCCGAGTTTCCTAATCTGTTAAAAGGGTCTAATTCTACCTACCTCACCCATGTATCCATTAGTTCAGTCATGATTAATTAATTACCTACAAGCCAAGCACTTAGCCCAGCAGTGGGGATTCAATGATGAGTTAAAAAGAAATTCCTTGCCCTTGTATATAGCACTGAGTCAGGAGAGGTAAATGGTAATCACCTATTCACCATCAGTAAGTGGAAGTGATGTTTATAACCTGGGCTATGGGGGAGATGTTCATGGCATCACGAGAGAGAAGAAAAGAGAAGAAAAGCCCAGCCTGATGGTAGAGATGAGATAGAAGAATGAATGAGTCTGAATTAGGTGAAAGCACTGGGGTAGATGGCAGGTAGATTCTTGATGGAGAAGGAAGTGTGTGTAAAGGCCTTGGTACATGAAGATCTCAGCAAATGAACCAACACTGGTATGGCTGGAGTTTAAAGTGCAGAGTGCTGGGAGAGGAGATCAGAGAAGTTTGCCTGGCCTTGTAGCTGGTGTGGAAGGTTAGTTTTTTATTTAATCCTCAAAGCACTGAGAAACTATTGAAGGATTTTAAGCCAAGGAGTGGGATGCTCAGATGCATTATATCAAAGCTTTCAAAGGATGGCTCTGGCTGAGGAGAAAAGAGCAATTGGAGGAAGGTAAAAGTGGCTGTGTGGAGACCAGCTGGGAGGCATATCGGTATTCAAAGCAAAAACATGATGGTAACTCAGAATAGAGTGTTGGTAAGAAAGAAGGAGAGGAGTGGATAGATTCCCAACACATTTAGGAGGATTTAAATTTGGAAATGAGGGGAAATGGATGGATGATGGTGCCATGGATTAAGGTAGGGAGCTGCAGAAAGCAGTGAGGTTTGGAAGAGAACATTACATATTGGTATAAAGCTCAACATTCAGAAAACAAAGATCATGGCATCCAGTCCCATCACTTCATGGGAAATAGATGGGGAAACGGTAGAAACAGTGTCAGACTTTATTTTTGGGGGCTCCAAAATCACTGCAGATGGTGACTGCAGCCATGGAATTAAAAGACGCTTACTCCTTGGAAGAAAAGTTATGACCAACCTAGACAGTATATTCAAAAGCAGAGACATTAGTTTGCCGACTAAGGTCCGTCTAGTCAAGGCTATGGTTTTTCCTGTGGTCATGTATGGATGTGAGAGTTGGACTGTGAAGAAGGCTGAGTGCTGAAGAATTGATGCTTTTGAACTGTGGTGTTGGAGAAGACTTTTGAGGGTCCCTTGGACTGCAAGGAAATCCAACCAGTCCATTCTGAAGGAGATCAGCCCTGGGATTTCTTTGGAAGGAATGATGCTAAAGCTGAAACTCCAGTACTATGGCCACCTCATGCGAAGAGCTGACTCATTGGAAAAGACGCTGATGCTGGGAGGGATTGGGGGCAGGAGGAGAAGGGGACGACAGAGGATGAGATGGCTGGATGGCATCATGGACTCGATGGATGTGGGTCTGAGTGAACTCCGGGAGATGGTGATGGACAGGGAGGCCTGGCGTGGTGCCATTCATGGGGTCGCAAAGAGTCGGACACGACTGAGCGACTGAAATGAACTGAGGGAATGTCAAGTCGCCTTTGAGACATGAAAGAAGGATGTCCACCTGGCTGTTAGGTATAAGCTCTAGGGCTCAGCGATGACTAAGCCAAAGGGCTAAATATGAGTCATTAGTGGTCAGGTAGGTAACATTGAAACCATGGACATGGATGAGATCATTATGAATATAAAATAAATGTTCATATACAAAGCACCTAGAATGCTATGGGACACAGATTGGTGTTAATAAATCTTACCTCCCTCCTTCCTTCCTTGTCTGTCCTTTGAATAGTAGGCTGGTGAGTGAGTTTGGGCAAATCCCCTGGGAAGCTGGTTCCTGAGGAGGGAGAAATGAGCCAGCCCACTGCTCCTAGCTGCTATTCTGGTCTCCCAAGGACAAGGTCTAGGTTCCAAACAGCTCTTTGAAAGAAGAGCAATACACCTTTCTCGTGACTTCTGAACCCTGATGTCCTCCAACTCTGCTTTTTAAGCAAGCTGTTTGTGTGACAGAGAACACACAGGTGAAACCAGGTTTGCAGAATAATTCCCTCTTCAATGCGAACTTTAACTGGGCCTCAGGCGGAAAGGCAGGAGAGAACACAGAAGATTCCTTTACCACGCCTGTCGGGAGCAGGAAGGGAAATCCTGGTGGGTTTGGTGACCTCCGCATCAGAAATAATTTTGCATAAATTTTTGGAAGTATCTAGAAGAGCATCTTAAACTTATCAGAATTGTAATGAGGCAAATGAGGCAAAACTCTATTCAGCTTTGAAATATGTGCTGTAACATCAGGGGGCTACAGGGTTAAGTCTTCTCTTCCTATTTAGAGGAGGAGGGGGAGGTTCCCATCCAGTTGTCCTAACAAGCCTAGTGGGTTCTGGAAAAGCTCTGTTTTTCTCTGTGTGTGACATCTTTCATTTCTTCCTTCCATCAATTTGACATTTCACTGATAGACTAAAGCATTTTTCCCCAGTGCCCATTAGTAAGTTTCAAGGGCATGTCCAAACAGTATATAGAAATAATAGATGGGCCATAGGAATTTCCGAAGAAATCATCCAAGGTTCTGTTCTAATTTAAAACAGGAAAGCTATGACACAATGTGTATGTCAGCAAAATCTTAGGATAAAATTATCTCCTTCTAATTTACTGTGGTGTGACTTTTGGACTTTTTCAATATGGTGTACTGATCAAATACCATTTTTAAGGTGCAAAATTGTTAAGACAGCTAAAATGATATTCATTCCCTAACTATGCCGAGAATGTTTGAGTCCTTTCTCCCTATCACTATCAGGATAAAAATAAAGGTATCCAGCAGTATTCTAAATGCCAGGCTTCAAAGCTCTGAGACACTTTAATCTGACACCTGATTGACAGATTATGGCTTTTGGATATCCATCAAATTAATAGATTATGACTTTTTGAAGCCAGAAACTATGTGATTATTGCCATGTTCTGTCTTTAAAGAGATAACTTATTCTTTGTCATCCACTTATGTCTCAGAAGGCAGCCCCCGTCCCACCAACACACACACATATCATAATTATAAATAATTCAGATCCTCCTTTTTTCCATTCCAGTATGCCCCCATTTGAACATCCACAAAATAATTCACTTTGAAAAAATGTTAGCTTAGGAGATAGCTGACACATCTCATATTTCTCAATAATGTTTTTCAAATTTAAATATTCACCATCTATGCAATCCCTGGTGAGAGTTCTCTGGTTTTATGTGTCTGATCCAAGAATTTCTCTGGAGCAGATTTAGGAATATAAGAATCAAGATATTTTCAAGTCTGGGTACTTGGCCCTGTTGCCACTAACTAAGGATTTCAATTTTGACAGAGTGGAGACAGAGGGAGAAGGAGGTTGTCCTAACTATCTGGACAACTGCTGATACTTTTCACGCCCCTTCATTTGTTTAGACCTCCGGTGCATCTCAAATACCGTATGTAAGAGACGAAAACCAAGCGAGCCAATGGCGTAAGTTGAAGTGCAATCTCTAGTCTGAGCTAAAGAGATTTTTAGAAAGTCAGTTTAGAAAGGGGTGAGATTTAAACTGTTAGTCCTGCCAATGGAGAGGGTAACTTTCCAAAACAGATGCAAGATGGCCAACAGTGCCACCGAAAGGGCCCAGGTTTATCAAACTGGGGTTGGATCTCCTGCTAATTCCCCTCTTGTTACAAATGAAAGCCTGTTGGCCACTCCGATCAGGAGGATTTTAGGGCTGAAACTTCAAAAGGATGATCTTAAAGGGGAAGAAAAGCACAATCAGCAGAACCGACATCAGCAGCTCTGCTCCTCCTCCTTGAGCCCTGGGGTGTGCCTTTGGAAGGTTTGAAGGCAAAAGACACCATTTGTTCTGTTGACTCAACACACCAGGCTGACCCACATAGCAGAGATGCGTGTAAGAGAATGTGGCTGGATGCAGGTAGAACTTAGAAGTTCTCTCAGTTTGAGAGGGTTTGGAGTTGCTGCCCATCCAGTTGCCTCTGTTACTGATGCTCCCACACGGGGTCATGAACTTCTGTGCAGATGCCAGAAGCTCAGGCCAGCGGCACTATCTCTGTGAAGCCTCCTTTAATCCAGTCTAATGTGAACCCTCCTCTCGCTGCCCCAGCATACACCATGCTTAGAGCTCTCTTATACTTGGTTTTCAACTTCGTGTTTGATACCATTTCTTCAAGGGGACATTTCCCAATTCAGAATAAAAACCTTTCCATTGTGCTCCCTTCTTCTCCCCTTTGTAACCTCCATGGCTCCTGGAATTATTTACCTAATATTATCCTCTCTGCTGGGTTGTGAGTTCCACCAGAGCCCTGTCTATCTTGTTCACCACTGAAAGCCCTAGTACCCAGGGAAGTGCCTGGGTTACAGAGCTCAACAAATACTTGCTGCCCTGAAACTTTGAATTCCCAGACCCCCCTGGTGGTCCCAGTGGCTCTGAGTCCACCTGCCAGGGCAGGGCACAGCTGTTTGAGCCCTGGTCTGGGAGACTCTACACGCGGGGCAACTAGCGCCGGGCGTCATCACCGCTGGGCCCGAGTTCCCCAGCACGGAGTCCAGCGAGTGTTTGAGTGAATGAATGCCTTGCTGAATACAGGACAGAAGAAAGCAACAAAAGCTGCGGGGAGAAACAACAGGAAGAGGAAGTTAATCAACCACCTACATCTACCAAATTCCTACCCTGAGTTCAGACCAGCTGCTTCACTGGGCACTGAGGGAGGACACAAGAAGTGAAAATGCTTCCTTTCCTAAGTGAGATGTGAAACCCTCACCTACCGGGAGTCCCAAGGGTGATTCCGGAAACCAGGANTCTCTTATACTTGGTTTTCAACTTCGTGTTTGATACCATTTCTTCAAGGGGACATTTCCCAATTCAGAATAAAAACCTTTCCATTGTGCTCCCTTCTTCTCCCCTTTGTAACCTCCATGGCTCCTGGAATTATTTACCTAATATTATCCTCTCTGCTGGGTTGTGAGTTCCACCAGAGCCCTGTCTATCTTGTTCACCACTGAAAGCCCTAGTACCCAGGGAAGTGCCTGGGTTACAGAGCTCAACAAATACTTGCTGCCCTGAAACTTTGAATTCCCAGACCCCCCTGGTGGTCCCAGTGGCTCTGAGTCCACCTGCCAGGGCAGGGCACAGCTGTTTGAGCCCTGGTCTGGGAGACTCTACACGCGGGGCAACTAGCGCCGGGCGTCATCACCGCTGGGCCCGAGTTCCCCAGCACGGAGTCCAGCGAGTGTTTGAGTGAATGAATGCCTTGCTGAATACAGGACAGAAGAAAGCAACAAAAGCTGCGGGGAGAAACAACAGGAAGAGGAAGTTAATCAACCACCTACATCTACCAGATTCCTACCCTGAGTTCAGACCAGCTGCTTCACTGGGCACTGAGGGAGGACACAAGAAGTGAAAATGCTTCCTTTCCTAAGTGAGATGTGAAACCCTCACCTACCGGGAGTCCCAAGGGTGATTCCGGAAACCAGGAAAGCAGGAATTCAATAGGACTGTTTGGGGGAGGATGGAACTGAGGCTTCTAAGAGACGCCCCCTAAGGCAGATAAGAGAGGAAACAGTGGGAGTCAGTGGCTGATTATGCAGGGGTGTGGGTAGGGAAGTGGGTGGGAAAACATGGGCAAAGGGGTCGGGGGCCAACTGAGAGTCGAAGGAGTCAAGAATGGCATTGGGCATTCTGACTGTGCGTGATTCCAAGACAATGATATCAGTGGTTAGGGAGGGCTAAAACTGACCCTGCAGAGTAATCATTGCATACTGATGTACTAAGCTAAGGTGTTAAGCTGACAGTTTATAAATTAGAGCTTAGAGAAAAATCAGAATAGAGAAATAGACGAATGAGTCCATTGCACAATAATACTAGCTACCATTTTATTGAGGGTTAATGATGAGCATGGTACTCTGCTAAATTGAACACACACATTATCTCAGGTGATTCTTACCCAAAAGAGCATTGTTATTAGTCCTATTTATTTCTGTTTTGCAGATAAGAAAATTGAAACTTAAGAAATTAAGTACTTTGCCCAAATTCACACAATTAGAAAGTTACAGAGTTAGAATTCGAACACAGATCTGCCCACTTCAAAGTCTTAGTTCTTAACTAAAGCACTAAAAAACAAGGGAAAGAGCATCTCAGAAGTGAGGACATTCTTTCCAAAATAGGTGTTAGTGGCAGGCAAGGCAGGGGTGGAAGCAGGAAGGTATCTGGAGAAATTCCTCCTATTTCAGGGACACATAACGTAAAGGACACTTAGAGGAGGGGGGCCTTCTCAGGTATATAATTTCGCTCACTTTTGGACACATCTGCTTATATAAGTGAAAGAAGTGTTAGTCGCTCAGTCATGTCTGACTCTTTGCAACCCTGTGGACTGTAGCCCACCAGGCTCCTCTGTCCATGGAATTCTCCAGGCCAGAATCCTGGAGTAGGTTGCCATGCCCTTCTCCAGGGAATCTTCCCAACCCAGATATCAAACCCAGGTCTCCTGCACTGCAGGCAGGTTCATTGCCATCTGAGCCACCAGGGAAGCCCCGCTGCATAGATAAGAGCAGTATGCATATCGCCTCTTGTATAAAGCAACAGGTCATGAATGGAAAAGAAGCCCTAAGGAAACTCTGAAGGTGAAACTAATATCTTTAGAAACCTGGATATAGATCTAAGAACCTGAGTTCTACAGAAGCTTGTATATTTAGATTTCAGTTGGATCATAAAGATTAGCATTTTTATCAGAGTCTGGATAGAAGATTATGGGTAGATTATGGTATTTGAGTAATAGTTAAAGGTTAGTGATTAACAAAAAACACACCTATGGATCTTAAAACTATTTTTATGAAGTTTGGTTTAAAGCTTTATGTGTTTTGATATTGGGTATGCTGCTAAGTCGCTTCAGTCATGTCCGACTCTGTGCAACCCCATAGACAGCAGCCCACCAGGCTCCTCTGTCCCTGGGATTCTCCAGGCAAGAACACTGGAGTGGGTTGCCATTTCCTTCTCCAATGCATGAAAGTGAAAAGAGAAAGGGAAGTCACTCAGTCGAGCCCGACTCTTAGCGACCCCATGGACTGCAGCCTACCAGGCTCCTCTGTCCATGGGGTTTTCCAGGCAAGAGTACTGCAGTGCGGTGCCTTCTCCGGATATTGGGTATAGAGATATTCACTTCTTTAAAAGTTGATTGTAAAACTTTTGATTGAATATTTGTACAGGAAGTCTCATAAATATGGTTTTGCTCAGGAAGTTACCATTTTGAATATTAGGAGAAAAAACAGGGCTTGTTGATTGGCTCATGTGACCAAGGAACAATACCGCCACCTGGTGACGGTGTATACAATACAATACGGTGGTGACGGTGTATACAATACAATACGGTAGCAAAAATGAACCTTGCGTTCTGAAAAGTGAAGAAAGTGAAAGTTGTGTCCAACTCTTTGCGACCACATGGACTGTATAGTGGCCAGAATGCTGGAATGGGTAGCCTTTCCCTTCTCCAGGGGATCTTCCCAACCCAGCGATCAAACCCAGGCATCCCGCATTGCGGGCAGATTCTTTACCAGCTGTGCCACAAGGGAAGCCCTTTCTGAAACAAGACCATGAAAAGTCCTTCCGTGTTCCCCTTCTGCTCCTTGTCGTTTGTCTTATATAGATGTGTTCTTTTCTCATTTACTTTACTTAGAGGAAATTTACTGCAATGGTAACAGAGAGTTAGCCTTGGCTTTGGACAGACTTGGGTTCGACTTGGAGCAGAATCCACCTCTGGCTTTATGACCTCTTGTAACTTCAACCTCATGCTCACAAAAGGCTGAGCAAGGATTTAATGAAATCATATATGAAACGTGCTTAGCACAGTGTCTGGCACACAGTGAAATAACACGTGATAACCATTGTGTTACTGATATTGTTACTGTCACTGCTCTCTGTGACAGGGGACCCTGGGAAGCAGACCTGCCTCGGCAATACCGTGCCTCCAGGAGTAGAAACAGTAACAGTCATGGGAGAAATGTTTTGCTTATATCTCAGGTACTAAACAGCTGTTGCTACATATTAGGACCAGATGTTCTGAAATGATATGCAACATTATGCTCAATTCTAACTTTTACTGAATTGCCTGGTGAGGAAAAATGACTGCTGAAGGAGATGATTTATTAAAGGGCAACCCAGGGATGTGTCTTTAAGTTTCCTACCCAACTACCCTAGATTATGTGCCCGTCTATATACTCTGCACACTACAGAAGTTTGGCCCATTCTGAGAATCCGTTGAGAGCTCATCTCCTAGTCATAGCCTACTTGTCTTTCTACCTGCCAGGCCTGTGTGTGTCTGTCCTGCGGCACCAGATACAGCAAACCTGGGCCGAACACAGTTATACAACCTTCGACCTCAGGCTTCACTGTTGCTTTCGATTTCATTTCTTTTTTTTTTTAACTTTATTTTACTTTACAATACTGTATGGGTTTCGCCATACATCAACATGAAACCGACATGGGTGTATACGTGTTCCCAATCCTGAACCCCCCTCCCACCTCCCTCCCCATGCCATCTCTCTGGGTCATCCCAGTGCACCAGCCCCAAGCATCCTGTATCCTGCATCGAACCTAGACTAGCTTTGAGTGACTTTTTTTCTCATTTCACACTCGCAGGTGCCTGAAGGAGAATTCACTGGGGGAAAGGGTAGAGAAGGAAGAGTAAAGAAATAGCTCTACGCTGTCTCCTCGTAACACCAGGCCACAGTGCTCTTGTTCTCTCTCTCCTATGAAATCTTCAGGTTATTTCCTGATCCCTCCAGATGACTTTCAAGTGTTCTGATTAGGGGAGAATTTGCAATTCAACATGAGGTCAAATACTTTGGTGGTAGCTGGTAAATCCGGCTTTTGCTTTATTAAATCTCTAAAATAAATTCCCAGGCACAGTGAGTAGGCAGGGCAGCCAGAAGCCCGTATACTCAGTGACTCAAGAAACCCAGGCCCGACCTCCAACTCTGCTACAAGCAGCGATTACGCAACAGGAGCTGTTTTCCCAATGGTATTTGCTCCTGAAGGCAGGTCAAGAATAAGGGTGTGTGATGACTTCTCTTTATTTTCTAAAGTAAAGATGTACAAACTGCAAGAAATTTTCCATGCTGAGAAAACAAAACACATCTCTGTCAAAGAGGCCAGGAGAAATATTTAACACTTAAGCTGCTTATAGAGACCCATTTGTCAACTCCCTAACTAGAGTTCAGGACATTTGTCTTTGCAAGACTACTAAGTGGGCTGGGATACATCTCACTAGAGAGACTGATGATGGGAGAGCAAATGGTTCCATCCAATTATATATGCTTAATTGCTCAAGATTCTAGAGGGTGTACTCGTATGGAAAAGGTTTGCCTACTAATCACAAAAGAAGAAATAGCATCTTAATTTGGTGGCTTTATATTGGGTGATATTATAATTAGCTACAAAGTTGAATAAGTTATCTATGATGCTTTTAATGAGAAACATTTAAGTCCTTCTGGAATTTTTCCAGTCAAATNCACTTTCTGCCCTAGGGCTTCCTTCTCGACTCTCTGCTGTGATCCAGAGACCTTACCTTTGAAGGGGAGCTTGGCTGCCTTACTAAAGTGGCTCTATTATTTAAAATACCCGAAAAAGTTTTACAACAATGATGTCATCCCTTCTCCAAGCATACAGCTGATGGCAGGCACTTAGAAAGACAGCTGAAGGGAAACAGACCCCAACTTCCCTGAGCAGTTTCCCCAGTAGTTTTCTCTGGCAAAAAAAAACAGGTGTTCAGTGGCTGAAGGCAGAAAGGTACATTGTGACACTAGCCAGAGTTCAGGATCTTAAGCACCAGAGTCTATTCCCTCTCATGCAGGCTCTGGGAGACTGTAAGGAGATTCAAACCCACAATACATGCAGCAGATGTGAACAGTGCATTAGCAAAGAGTGAGCCAACACTCCCGCTGGAAATACAGGGTTAGGTTCCTCCTGCGAGTCTCTGATCACATCATTTCTGTCAGCCAATCAATATATAACCTTGTTGTAGGTGTTTCTGTTCAAAGACAACTTACCTAACATATATTGTTGAATCATTAGCATTGAGCTCATGGCCAACGGTACGGTAACTCTCGTCTGAATGAAACTCATCTAACACTTTCTTCCTGAGGTACCTCCCAGCCTTCCGTGCTTGGGGATACTAGACAGCGCTTCAGTACGACACTTGTGGGCCATTTTAAACAGCAAAGGTGCCAACCAAAAGCACGAAAGTGCAACCACAAAAAAAGGCACGAAATACCAGAGTAAGAACATTTACTTGCAGTGAGAGCTGCAGTAAGAAGGCAGAGTGTCACCTTGTTGACACTAGGGACATGCACGCCAGACGACTCAAATTTTTCACAGCTCTGTGTGTCTGCACATGATGACAAAAACGGTTTGGGTGTCGCAAAGCGTTTTAGTGAGTAGGTGAATTCACAAGTACAGATCCCTCGGATGATAAAGATCAAATCTGCATGTATGAATGTGAGTGTGAATACGTATATACATAAATATATATACTATACATGCATAATATATATACATATATACTACATATATACATACATAACTACACATGTATATGCATGTATGTGGGTAAAGTGCTTTAGCCTAGTTTCTGTACCATACTTACTTGAAAAACACATTATATTATTTCACATAAAAATCTGTCACTAGCCCAAAGTAAATCTTCACTTTCACGAACTAAATAAAGAAGAAACTGTAAGTATGGTTAATAGAGATTAACATTTTTTTTCTCTTTGAGAAAATTGAAAAAAAAAAAAATCACACATAGAGAGTGAGGCTGCCTTAAGGAAACATGTAAGAAAAAGCGCAGACCCTTCTCCCTACCAACAAAATGGAAGCACGTCCAGGCTTCTCCCTGAGAAAGTGAAGCAGCGAAGTTATGGCTGACTTCTCTTGCCCACCTACTGTGGTGACAGGACCTCAGGGCTGTACAGCGCTCACTGGCTGGAGCTTTCCACAGGGCAGCGCTGAGCTCTCAGCCTCAAGCACCGGGCGCTTGGCAGGAGTGTGTCAGTTAGCTTATACAGATCACTGTCAGGGACCCGAAGCAAGAGAAGGCCATGCAGCAGGGCACGCACGCCCTCCAAGGACATCCTTTCATCTGGGGAGGAGCCACGCCTCCACAAGAAGCACAGGTGTTGCAGATTGCTTTGCAGCGTCGCTTAGCGAAAGGTAATACCGATGTCAATGCATGCTAACACTTGGTAGCATTCACCGAGTGCCAAGTACTCCCTTACTTCTCCCTTCCACTTTGAGCAACCACCCCATGAGCTAAGAGCTAGTGAGACTCTATCTTCTCCACAAGGAGACTGAATTTCAAAGGTCAAGGAACCCTGTCCAGCGACCTGCAGTTATAGGAGCAGAAGAGCATCCCCAAGAGTTCAAGTGACACGTAACCCACAGGAAAAAATCTATGATGCTGGATCACAGAAGAGAATTTCTCAAAGGAAGCAGAGAGTACTTCCTCTTCAAGCCCATGCTTTATTCACAAAGTACACGAGCTGGCAGAGAAGAACATTTCCTACAACAGGAAGAATAAGGGCACCTCACGCCCACCCACACATGCACACACACACACAATTTTAATACTTCTACACCAGCCTGGAAGATATCTTTTTGTTCCTCTCCTAAATAGCAGAGAAGCCCTCCCTGACCGGCTTGCGTCTGTGGTTGAGTATGCTTCCCAGGTGCTTCTGACATTTAAGCCCAGTGTACTTCTGTCTCATCCAAGAGCAGAGGCTTCTAACGACTCACTCAAAGATTAATAGTAAAAGGTCCTCAGAATTGATTATAAAGTGCATTTGTCTCCCTCCCAGAACAGAACATTTGAGACAAGGAGGGCATGCCTGGAGGTGTGGCTCAAGAACAGCAGGGAAGGATTTGCACTGGAACAGTCCCTTTGCCCTTCCACGATGCCCCTACCTCCCAAGCCACCTGGTCGACCCCACTCAGGTGGCCTCATTAACCAGGCTTTAACCAACTAACATCCCAAGGAGATAAACCTCTATATTCATGTTTTTAAATTGTTTTCACAGGTTATCCTCAAATTAATCTCTTTTTAAGTATAAAAGTAATGTATTCTCATTGAAATTTATTCAGATAATACATCAGTGGTAAAAATAAAAAGCAAAGCTCTATGCTTTCCATCTCAAGACAATTACTACTTACAATTTAGTGAGTATTCTTATACTCTTTTTCCTACACTAACACAAAAAAGTATGTGTGTGCAAAATACCTTTTTTGAGTTAAAATTAATGTAAAATTTTGTAATTTGTTTATATGCAATGCACAACACAGACCTTTTCACATCAGAATGTCTGTACCAACCTCATTCTTCTGAGAATAGGTGGAGTAATCAATTACCAGGACATACCATCATTTATGTAACCCAGCACTACCCAGCAGGTTTCTGTGATGATATCCTGTATCTGGACTGTATAACCTGGCAGCCACTGGTCACACAAGGCTGTTGAGTACCTGAAATGTGCCTCATGAGGCAGAGGGACTGAATCATTCATTTTTCACTTTCTGTAATTTGATTAATTAGAATTTAAAAGTAGTCACATGTGGCTAGCAGCTACTCTACTGGACAGTGCAGATTTAATGAGTCCCCTAATTGAAGGGCATACATTAGTTTTTCCTAAATTATCTCCATTAGATATTCTGATGGGAGGCACATTTCTGTGTGTGTGTGAATATCTGAGTTCATTATTCCCTAATTGAGGTTTCCCCCAATACTTTGTGTTCTCTATTAATGAAAAGCCGGTTTCCTATAAACTGCATTCATTTGATGGAATAAAAGACAGCTGTGCCCATATATTTGCTGCTAACGAGCCTTGAGGCACAGAGCCTCCTTTGTGCATTAGCCTTCTGCATGGAGGTGCACAGTTGCCCTGAAGCAACCAAACAGCCTGACCTTCCTCAAGGTGCTGCTGCTGATAGCTCGGCTTTCACCAAGGAGGCACCAGTGCTAATCTCCCACTTGGGAAGAAGGGTCTCTGGCTGCCTGGCATGAATGGGCTGGCAGCAACTTCTTCACTCGGTGTTTACAATATGGCATCATTAATAGTGCTCATGCTAAAGCACACCAAGCAACGTTTTAGTTTGTTTCTTAATGTTCCTCAATTACCCATTCCTATCTGTTCCTGCCCATCCCCAGAAAAGCATGAATAAGGTGTTTGGCTGCAGCTCATGTAATTAGGCTGTGACCAGAGCTAATCTGTTGCCGTGGATGAAGTGTGTGTTCTCAGGACTATCTCTCACTACAACATGGGGAGGGAGGCCTTGATGCCAGCCTCACTGGGTCAGCATGAGCAATGAGCTGATGCTGGAGTGGGAAGAGAGGAGGCAAAGGAAACAGACAGCTGTGTCCCTCCCGCGTGAAACCCCACACCGGCCCCTGGGCCGTCATCACACACTCAGCCCCTGCCTCCAGGGCTGCTTTGAAGGGACCACTGTCGTGTTCCTGGGAAGGAAGAAGACAGTGGGCATTTGGTTTGTTTTTATGACTTCATCAATGAACTTAACATAATGTTTTAACCTAATGAATATTAAATTCTAACCAGTTACATCCTTCCAAAGGCTCTTCTCATCTTTGTTAACATCCACATATATTTTTCTTTTATAGCTGCAACAAAATTGTAGCAGCAGCAACAGACCTTTAAATAGAGGAAGGAAAAAAATCACCCGCGACGATGAAAGCCCTACAAATCAAACTGTTTTCGTTTTACTGTGCTCCCTTTCTGTCTTTGTTCACATGTATACATAATTTATGTCTGAAACTGCTCTGGTGATTTTGGTTCCAGGTATGCAGCAATGGGATTAAATATAACTCAACCCTCCAGCAGATTTTCTTCTGGGCCCTAGGTCCTCTTATTTCTTCTGCTTCTCCCTGGCCTCTGACCACTTCTGTTCTGCCAGGTTTTGCTCTAAGATTAATCCCTGTGTCCCTTGGGACCACGGCTGGATTGACTTACTCTGGCCAACTGTTTCTACTTCGTGGATTTTCCCTGGCCTTTGCAGGCATGGTAAAGCCCACACTGGGTATTTTCAGCAGATGATCATTATTAATGATGGTTCTTCTTGCACCATATTTGATTGTTAAATATTTAAAATATCACCTCTGATATACCACGTTCATCTGCCTTTACTTTACTCACTTTTGACACCCAGTTTCCATGTCCCTGCATTTGACTGCTGCACTTGTGTCTGCCGGACTCCTGTTTCTCTTTGGGCTCCTCATTTTAGATAAGCGAGGACAGTCCATTCATTGAGGTTCCCTGGCTCCTATGATTTCTAGGACTCCATTTTGCTCTCCTCCCTTTTCTCAGTGGCTTCCTCTGAACCTGTAACCTCAGTCAAACTGGTTGCAATCTGTCGGAGAAATGCAGTTTTACTTTCTGCTTTTCAAACTTAACGTAACTTTTCCAAATGCTGCTATATAAGCCTCCCAGTTCCAGTTTTATTTTTTTTTAATTGAACGAATGTTCCATAACTTCTTATGTATTCTCCTAAAGCAATGGTTCTCACTGAGGAGCAACTTTGCACCTCCTCCAACTGGAAGACACTTAACTACATCTGGAGACACTTCTGGTTGCCACAGGTTGGGTGGTCCAAATGGCATAAAGTGGGTCAAGGCCAGAGATGTTTTGAGACATCCTACAATGCACAGAACAGGCTCTACCATAAAAAATCATCATGCCCCAAATGATGACCATGCTAACCCTGCCCTAATGTTACACATTCAGATTTTTGCAGGCTTTTGTCATGCCATTTTCATGAGTCTGCAAGTCTATTTTACTCATTGTTATATTCCCAGTCCCTCACACACTACCTGGTCTATGATGCTCTTGAGAGCAGGGTGTTTTATTTCTTTGGGAATTTTTTTTTTTTTTTAAAGAAAATTCCCATTGAGAAGTTTGCATTCATGCAAATGGTTTTTATATGTTTACAACAGTTAATATACACACTTTCCTTTCATGTAACTTGTTTTTACATTGCTTTTTTGTATCAACTTCCACTTGGGAGGGTACTACATGATGCCATTTTTAATAACTTTGCAAAAATACACACAGAAAAATAAATAAAAATAAAATAAATAAAAAATAAACTCTGCCTGTGCACTGCTCTTCTATAGCCTTGCTTCTGCCACCCTCCTGTCAATGCCAAGGCCATCTTTCCATTGTTATGACTAATGTTTACCTATACTTGTTTATAAATTATGTGTTTCTACCTTTGGGGTAATTTCTACAGGATTGATAGTGAGCATTCTGAGAAGTTACACCATTTAGATGCTGAAAAAAAGTGATGGGAAACATTTGAAGAAGTTTTATCAACCCTTAGGAACCATTAGCAGCTATGTATGGTTTTTTCTTCTGGCATCATTTTTTATAAAATGGGGGTAACATTACTTATTATCAAATAGGGAAAGGAGTATGTCAAGGCTGTATATTATCACCTTGCTTATTTAATTTATATGCAGAGTACATCATGAGAAATGCTGGGCTGGATGAAATACAAGCTGGAATCAAGATTTCTGGGAGAAATATCAATAACCTCACATATGCAGATGATACCACCCTTATGGTAGAAAGTGAAGAACTAAAAAGCCTCCTGATAAAAGTGAAAGAGGAGAACACAAAAGTTGGCTTAAAATTCTACATTCAGAAAACTAAGATCATGGCATCTGGTCCTATCACTTCATGGCAAATAGATGGGGAAACAATGGAAACAGTGACAGACTTTATTTTGGGGGGCTCCAAAATCACTGCAGATGGTGACTGCAGCCATGAAATTAAAAGACGCTTGCTCCTTGGAAGAAAAGCTATGACCAACCTAGACAGCATATTAAAAAGCAGAGACATTACTTTGACAAAAAAGGTCCGTCTAGTCAAAGCTAAAGTTTTTCCAGTAGTCATGTATGAATGTGAGAGTGGGACTATAAAGAAAGCTGAGCACCAAAGAATTGATGCTTTTGAGCTGTGGTGTTGGAGAAGACTCTTGAGAGTCCCTTGGACTGCAAGGAGATCAAACCAGTCCATCCAAAAGGAAACCAGTCCTGAATATTGATTGGAAGGACTGATGCTGAATCTCCAATACTTTGGCCACCTAATGAGAAGAACTGACTTATTTGAAAACAACCCGATGCTGAGAAGGATTGAAGATAGGAGGAGAAGGGGACGACAGAGGAAGAGATGGTTCAATGGCATTACCAACTCAATGGACATGAGTTTGAGTAAATTCTGGGAGTTAGTGATGGACAGAGAAGCCTGGCATGCTGCAGTCTGTGGGGTCACAAAGAGTCAGACACGACTAAGTGACTGAACTGAGCTGAAATATTACTTATCCCACCTCAGTGGCAAGCTCCCATTTGCAGCTGCTATAAACTAACAAGAGATGATGGCCAGGAGGAGGTCAGATGCAACACAAGACAATAGAGAATGCTTTGGGAGCTATGATCAGAGAAGTCTAAGAAAACTCACTCCCTGGAGACCCTTCTTTGGAACTAATTTGTCTGAATATGAAGGATACAACCAAAATAGAATTACAGAATCCTCATCATATGCACACACACAGTTCAGTTCAGTTCAGTCGCTCAGTCGTGTCCGACTCTTTGCGACCCCATGAATCGCAGCACGCCAGGCCTCCCTGTCCATCACCATCTCCCAGAGTTCACTCAGACTCAAGTCCATCGAGTCCGTGATGCCATCCAGCCATCTCATCCTGGGCCGTCCCCTTCTCCTCCTGCCCCCAATCCCTCCCAGCATCAGAGAATTTTCCAACGAATCAACTCTTCACATCACACACACACTAAAGGAAAAATATACATTTTTTCCCATAGAACTTTCTTTTGTTAAGCATCTATTTGACACTAGTCATTGTGAATACAAACAGAAACAAACACACGGAACATCCATTCAAATGAAGGCAAATAATCATGGCAAACCATCATTTCACCCACCATGTGCTGGGTGGAGTCCTAAACTGTTTACATATAATGTGATCCTCACAATCACCCTTTGGGATTAGTTATTATTACTTGATAAATGTAGAAACTGAGACACAGAGAGGTTAGATAACTTGCCTGAGTTCAATCCCCTAATATGTAATAGAGGTCTAATTTAAACTTAGGCAGATTAAGGCCACCCTTAATCACTGAGCTATATTCTCTCTTGAGACATGTGAGAAAGAAGTGTATTAAAAAGCAACCAAGATAGGATTTATCCCAGGTATACAAGTTGGATTAATATGCCAAAGTCGATGAATGTAACCCATTCATACAAACAGGCTCAGAAACTAAACCACATGATCATATCAATAAACACAAAAGAAAGCAATGGAGCAAGGACAGTCTTTTCATCAAAGACTATCCAGCTGAAACAACAGGATACCTACACGCAAAATATCAAGTCTAGACACATATCCTACATCCTTCACAAAAACTAACTCAAAATGGATCAGAGACCTAAAAACATGAAAAACACAAAACTATAAAACTTCTAGAAGGTAACATAGGAGAAAATGCAGGTGGCCTTGGGTATTGAAATGACCTAGACATAACACCAAAGGTATACTCCAAGAAAGAAAGAGTTGATAAGCTAGGCTTCATTAACATTCGGAGAAGGCAATGGCACCCCACTCCAGTACTCTTGCCTGGAAAATCCCATGGGCAGAGGAGCCTGGTAGGCTGCAGTCCACGGGATTTCGAAGAGTCAGACACGACTGAGCGACTTCCCTTTCTCTTTTCACTTTCATTCATTGGAGAAGGAAATGGCAACCCACTCCAGTGTTCTTGCCTGGAGAATCCCAGGGATGGGGGAGCCTGGTGGGCTGCTGTCTATGGGGTCGCACAGAGTCTGACATGACTGAAGTGACTTAGCAGCATTAACATTACTTCTGTTCTGCAAAAGATACTGTCAAGAGACTGAGAAAGTAATCAGAAGACTGGGAGAAAATATTTACAAAAGATATTTGATAAAGGACTATTATTCAGAATATGTGAATACCTTTTTAAAATTCAATAATAAGAAATTAAACAACCCAATTAAGAAATGGGCCAAAGATATTAATAACACTTCACCAAAGAAGATATACAGATGGCAAATAAGCACACGAAGAGATACTCAACATTTTATGTCGTTAGGAAAATGCAAACTAACACAACATTGAAATACCACTGCACATCTATTAGAATGGGCAACATTCAAACCACTAACGACATCAAATGCTGATGAAGATACGGAGTAACAGGAACTCTCATCGCCACTTTGGAAGACAATTTGGCAATTTCTTACAAAATTAAACAAACCATATGATCCAGCAATGGCACTCCATGTGATTTCCCTAAAGAACTGGAAAACTTATGCCTGTGCAAACCCCTTCCCCCACACATGCATAATAGCTTTATTCATAATTGCCAAAATTTGGAGGAAGCAAAATGTCCTTTAGTAGGTGAATGGGTAAGTAAGTTGTAGTACATCTAGACAATGGAGTATTATTCAACAATAAAAAGAAATGAGCTATTAAGCCATGAAAAGACATAGCATAAACTTAGTATTTACCAAGTGAAAGAAATCAATCTGTAAATGTATGGCTCTAATTATATGACATTCTGGAAAAGGCAAAACTGTGGAGATGGTTAAAGGATCAGTGGTTGTCAGGGATAGGAAGGAAGGAGGGATAAAGAGGCAAAGCACAGAGGATTTGGGGGGAAGTGAAACATTCCACAGGATGCTAACATAACAGATACATATGATTGTATATTTGTCAAACCTGTATAACGTGCAACACCAAGAGTGAACCTGAAGTAAACTGTGGGCTTTGAGTGATAATGATGTATCTATTTGGGTCCATTAATGATGACAAATGCATCAATCTGCAGTGGGAATTGAGCAGTGGGGGAGGCTGTGCAGACACGGAGGCAAGGAATACATGCAAAGCCTGTCTACCTTCCACTCAATTTCGCTGTGAACCTAAAACTGCTCTTTAAAATAAACTTTTTTTTACATAGAAAACAAACTTACAGTTACCAAAAGGGAAAGGGGAGTGGGGAAGAGATCAATTAGGAGTTTAAGATTAACAGATATATACTGCTATATGTATATAAAACAAATGAACAACAAGGTCCTAATACATAGCACAGGGGACTATATTCAATATCCTGTGATAATGTATAATGGAAAAGAATATGAAAAAGAAAATATATATATGACTGAATCACTTTGCTGTATACCAAAAAGAAATACATCAGTGTACATCAACTATACTTCAATAATGAATAAAAATAAAGGCTATTTAAAAACTGAAAAACCAGATGTAGCTGGGTGTAAACCTGTCTCCGTCCAACCTCCTGCCCAAATGCGACCAGATGCACCCCTACCTCCCTGGGCCCGTGCTAGGCCAGCTGCCATTCACTCTCCACCCTGCGCCTTTGAACCTCTCTGCTTGGAATCCCCCTCTCCAGCCCCATATCCCCAGCTTTGTTTATTCATCTCCAAGGAGGCTCCTACTCTCAGCTCAGACATCACCTTTGGCTTCCCGACCCCTATGGGGCCAAGATGCTGTTTCTCTATACTCCCAAATTAAAGTCAGAGCACCCCACCAGCCCAACACTTGCTGTTATGCACATTACCTCTCTGCTTAATTCTGCCTCTCCTGGAGACAAGCCAGGGTCTAAAGTGGGTGTCTAGGCATCCCAGAACCTCATACAGAACCTGCCACATTTCAGGTGCCCACTAAATGCTAGCTGGAACTTACAGCGCTTGAGTAGTGGGCTGTTAACCCTAAGACATCCTGTTTCCACTGCTTCCTATACAGGTGACCATGCCTGCTCTGAGCCTTAGTTTCCCCACTGTAAAGTGAGGAATACTAATAATAGCAATGTCTATTTCATGGGTTGTCAGAAGGACTTAATTAAAATTGGAGAAGGAATTCAGAAAGAAATTTTACACATGTAAAATTAACATGTGTAACAAGACTTTGGCCACCTGATGTGAAGAACCAACTCATTGGAAAAGGTCTTGATGCTGGGAAAGATTGAAGGCAAGAAGAGAAGAGGGCGGCAGAGGATGAGATGGTTAGACAGTATCACTGACTCAGTGGACGTAATATGAGCAAACTCCAGGAGATAGTGAAGGACGGTGAAGCCTGGCGTGCTGCAGTCCATGGAGTCGCTAAGAGTCAGACAGGACTTAGCGACTGAACGACAATAACAAAACAAGAAAACAAGGAGGAGGTGAGCTTTTTCAGACTTCAAAATTGCTTTCAGCTTCCTCTACGCACATAGTAACAGATGATGTCACAGCCTTGCCCTCCCTCCACCAATGGTTTCCCATTACTCTCAGAATACCATCCAAACTCTCCCTATGGCCCAATCTGTCTCCTGATCTCATCTCCCTCTCTCAGTCCAGCCACCGTGGTCACCTCGCTATTTCTGGAGCACACCAAGCATGTTCCTTCTTTGGGGATTTCACACTTGTTCTCTGCTCTGCCTGGCATATGCTGGCCCCCACAGGCCCACCACAGCTCTCTCCATGACAGGCAGGTCTCAGTTGAAATGTGCCCTCTCTAGGGGAGCCCCTTTCCCTCCCTGCAACGCTCCACCCCTATGGAAAAGAGCATCCTCATTACTTTATCCCTGACAGTGCCTTGGTTTTGCAGGGCACTTATGACTAATGGACTTTCTTTGGTTTGTTTCTCCCACTAAAACCAAAGCCTTATAGAGGCAGGAGCTTGGTTATGTCCATTGTTGCTTTTTTGGTACTTAGAACTGTACCTGGCACAGGCCGGGCAATCCACAAATGTGGTCAATGAATGAGTGAATGAATATGTGAACAGATGAATCCCCAGAGACAGTGGGAAAGGGAGGAAATTTGTCTTGCACTTCCTTCTGAATGCTTTCTCCACTTCCTGTAGCACATCAAGGACTCCAGAGCCAGGAGAAGGAGCACAGGTGGAAAACCACCAGCCCCAAGGCTTATTAGCTGCATAGTCGTGGCCTCAGCTCCTTCACCTGCGTAACGGGCACAGTCTTAGGGCCCACTCAGTGCTGTCAGAACAGATGCAGTACTACAAGGAGAGCCCTTAGCACAGGCCACATGGCAGCCCTTACATGTTCCCAGTGGTTCATGTTATAATCTTAGAGCCTGTTCTGACCCCTCTCTGTGCCCCCTGCCATCCAGCATGCAGGGGACTTGTTCTGCTTATGGAGAAAAAAAAAAAAACAAAACTATTTAAATCCTGGTTCCTTTTTTAACAGTACAACATTCACATCCTTACCCACAGCCTGCTACCCTGGGGATGTTTGCCCCCAAATAAAGGTTGTCAAACATTTTAAATGTTATTAAATTGTCCAGTAAATGGGAATGCCCAAAGCAGAGAGCCAGTCAATCAGGATTATTTGAGAGCTTCAAAAAGACAGAAGGAAACAATTATTAGGTTTAAGAATATTGTGTTCCCTCTCCTACACAGCCTTTATCTAAATCTTCATTTAATTGGCAGCCTTCAGCACTGTCAGAATTGCATTCTGAGAAGTAGGAGAAGTTTTCAAACATTTATGCAGTGTTATATGCTTGGCTCACAGCTGCTCCTAGGAATGACCCCTTCCACCAGGGATTTGGGGATGTGATAACAGCGCTGCCACAGGGACTGGGGAATTGACCTTGAATCAAAGAAGACACTGACACCACCATGTAAACTCAAACACATCTTCTGAAGTTTGAGGCAGAGAGAATAGGACCTGCAGCCTCCCCACACTATACAGGTGGCTCCTTGAGGGCAAGAGTTGGTCCCTTCTATCTGACAGCCTCAGAACCTCCCCGACTGCCTTGACATATCGTGGGCATACACAGAGGTTTCTGCAATGGCTACTGAGGATCTTTGTGGTTTTATGTAATAAGAGAAACCAGCACTCAGGCCCAAGTGTTTCTGAGGAGTTCTCACCAGAGGCTGGGTTGGAAGAGAAACTTGATTTCTTCCCATCTCTTCCCCTAACAACTACCCCCCACCACCTTGCAGTTCACCAACAAGTTTCATGTATGACCACAGTTTCAGGAGGATTGTATGATACTTCCCGATCTTTCTGTCTGCTCCTCTCCTCTCTCGGTGCCTTAAATGGGGCCTTCAGCCTTCTTCTTTGGGACTATTGCAAAAGACACCTAAACATCTCCCATTCACAACCCCATGGAGGAACAAGCATGTTGAGTGTTAGAGAGGCAATGCTTGACATTGTCACTCTGCTGCTTACAAATTTCCCATGGCTCCTGCTGTTCTTGGGACACTGTATCTGTGAAACAGTCCGGAATCTCCCCCTGCTGACCTCACCTACTACAGCCCCGCTCACTGGGCTTCAGCCACATCAAGCAACTCACAGCCCTCCCAAGCCCCGACTGCCAGCTGCCTCCCCTCCATGCCTTCCTTCTGCCTGAGGGCTTTGGGCAAGCACATCCCACCCGTCTCCTGACTGCCTGCTTCCTGCTGCTTCCTCCTGGCCCAGTTCAAACATTCGAATATCTGTCTTCTGCCCTAGAGAGCCTTCCTCAGTCTCTGCACTATCCTCCCCAGGCAAAGGACAGCCACTGCTCTGTGCTCCCAGAGGGCCTGAAGCCGGTAATCATTCATTCCTTTATTTTTTAACTTAAACTCTACCATAGTACTACTTGGGGCTTCCTGGGTGGCTCAGTGATAAAGAATCTGCCTGCAATGCAGGAGACATGGGTTCAATCCTGGGTCAGGAAGATCCCCTGGAGGAGGAAATGGCAACCCACTTCAGTAATCCTGCCTGAAAAATCCCATGGACAGGGGAGCCTGGCGGGCTACAGTCCATGGGGTTGCAAAGAGTAAGACACGGCTGAGCTCGCACATACACGCATGGTACTACTTTGCACAGGGAGTGTGCAAAGCCTCAGTATGTAAGTTCAGTATTTTCCACAAGGTGTCATGCAACTGGGGTCAAAAAGTAAAATACTGTCAGGCTTTTAGAAACTCCCTCCTGCCTTCTTTACAACCACGGTGGAAAACTGTCTGGTGATACTTAGCAAAACTGAATGATTTTCCAGGTGGATGAATGGCCCCAAGTCCTTTCATCTTGTCTTGACAATGTTGACTGTTTAGTCTGTTTCAGCTTGTGAATCATAAGACCCTGTGGTTAGGGACTATTCTTCTGTTACCTCCCTATTACTGCTCCTATCACAGAACTGGCATATGATAAGTTCTCTATAAAAGCTGACCAAATGAACGAGTGAATGAATTAAATGAACGCATGAGAGAGAAAGGTAAAGAACCTGCACTCTCAGTTTGGATAATGGTCTCGGATTTCTTCCGATCGATGCTTTGTGCACATTCCTCATTTGGAAGGCACAGGAGTGGCACGATTCTGGGTTCCCATCGAAACTCACAAAAGACCAGATGTCCTCTAGAGATTGTCAGAGAAAAAAAAAAAAAGGCTTAAAGGTCATCTGTTTTAATCAGAAAAAACAGAATTCTAGGAAGAGCAGGCTAGTTAAATTGGTTTGACAGTCAACCTCAGCAGCACATGCAGCTTCCAGCGTCTTCCTAGATTGGTTCATTTTCCAAGATCTGTGATTTTTAAATGAGGAGTAGGATCAAAGGTCAACCTTACCCCCTGGAGCACAAGCTAAGTATGTTCTGTAATCACATCACAGAGCAAGCTTCAAAAGCCCGCAGTGTAGTGACGGCAACCACCTGTCTATCTTCGCACCAGATGAATAGCTTTCCGATGCCATTAATCAGAAAGGTGGCTGAATAAAGAGCAGCCGATGCTTATTTAACCAAGCTCTCCTCATCCTGTCGTGAGTGAGCAGCACAGGCACAGTCCTGGCCCAGGTGGGAAAGGAAATCTGCTGGAAACTGCCAGAAGCCTGCTATTTTCCTGTAACCTTTCAGAGCCTGGAGGTGTCACCAGTGACAGTTAGGAATGGCAAACAAATAATGCTTTTCCAAAGCACAAGACCGCAGGGAAATGGAGATCCAACTCCACAAGGTACCCCCGCCTCCCCAGAACCTGGGGCTGGTTCGGGACAATGGTCTCCCTAGAAAATGCTGTAATGTTAACATGTCCTGAGAATTGTGCTTTGATGACTGTGCCCATCAGAGGAAGGCAGCAACAAAAGGTTGGCCTAGCAAGTTGTTGCTTTCAAAGTGCAAATCGGAACTTACAGCCTCCAGGAAGATGAAAGTTCAGTTCAGTCGCTCAGTCGTGTCCCCAAAATTTGTTCTGATTGGACAGAGCTGGTCCTGCCAAAAGTCTGTCATGTCTGATCTTCCAGGCCAGGATCACATTGACAGCAGCCTATTCAATCGTCAGCACCAATGACCCATCCTAAGTCCGAAGGTCCAAGGCCAGAATCACTCTGCCACTGAACCTGCTGGGAAATCACCTGCTGTAATTTCTGCTGTCGGAGGCACTGCAAGGAGAGGCTGCGGAGAGCAGGGCAAACCCGCAGGGTGGGAAGAATGGGAAGCTACCAGGCCCAGTTCTACTCCCCATGACTTCTAGAATGGCTTTCTTCCAAAAGCTTCCCCTCTCTGAGCCTCAGTCTTCTCATCTGTAAAGTGGGAAGGCCACGCCCTTCTGACTGAGAACTGAAACAATCCACAGCAAACTCTTTTCTCTGGGCTTGAGAAAAGGAATTTAGTGAANCACATTCAGTGAGCTTCAGTTTCTTGATCTATAGCTTGGGACTGTTTCCCAAGTAATAGGATTTATTGTGATGATTAAGACACAAGATCCCTGAACTTCCCTAGTGGTCCAGTGATTAAGACTCCACAGGTCAACTGCAGAGAGCACAGGTTCAATCCTTTGTCGGAGAACTAAGATCCCACATGCCCTGAGTTGCGGTCAGAAAAAAAACAGAAACACCATGATCTCTGCCCAGTTTGAATATACAGTGTACCAGGTGTTGTGCTGAATTTTCTAGGCAAGAATACTGGAGCGGGTTGCCATCCCCTTCTCTAAGGGATCTTACCAAACCAAGGAATCGAACCCTCATCTCTTGTGTCTACCTGCACTGGCAGGCAGATTCTTCACCACCACCGCCACCTGGGAAGCCCCTAAGAAGCCCCTGGGATGGAGCTGTCACTATTCTCCCCCATTTAACAAATGAAGAAACTGGGACAAAGAGTTCTGAATAGGTTTCGCTCAAGGTAAAAAGGCAGTAGGAGCTGAGAGTCAGGCCCGGGCAGCCTGGTGCCCTCCTTCTTAACCAGTAAGTGCTTTTCCTATTCCTCCTTCACTTCCCCACTCCTTCCCTTCACTCTCTGACATCCCTCCTCCTCCTAAGGCTTCATCTGTTCCTTAGACTTGTGCCTGTCTTTAAGTTTGTACATGGTCTGACCAGTCATTTCCCAGGTGCCCCCCACAGTGTCCCGCCTCACCCCCTCAATGCAGCTAAGCTGTTTCTTGAGTGCAGCGGCCTTCTCAAAGAAACCCAGTAGCCATTCCTTCTTCCTGCAGAATCTAGTACTTTCCCCAGCCCTTCTCTCTTTACCTTCTAAGAGGTCTGCAAGTTCCTCCTTGAAATTCCCTCTTTCCTATTTGGCATTGTAATAGTCTGTATTTCTTCCCCCTCTCATGGTTACCAATCCATTCCTCCATCATCCATTCATTTATCTGTCCATCCGTCCAGTTCATTTAACAATTATCTGAGCTCAGATTCTCTGTAAATGACAAGTCATTTACTTTTCTCACCATCTATTACCTCACCTATAAAACAGAAATATTTAAAACATAGTTTACAGGATTGTTGTTAGGTTTAAATAAGACAGCAGATATAAGGAAATCTGGCTCAAAGAGGCACTCAACACATATTAATTGTCTCATGGCTAACTTGCTCCCAATCAGCCTTTTAAGTCCTGAGATCATTTCTGGCATGCTTTCTCTTTCTTCCCCACCAGTCCATTCACCAGCAAGCCTCTAAATCTGGTCCTTTCTCTTCCACACTTCTTTTGACCTTCATTAGCTCACAAGCTGGGCTTGCCTTGGGTTTTTCTGGACCCAATCCATCTTTCACACCACCCCCACATTAATTTTTCTGAAATATTATTTTTCACTATGTTACTCCCATCTTCAAAATCTCCAACTGACTCTCTAGTATCTATTTATTCCATTTTTTTCTTCTTTCACTTTTCAAGGTTATTATGTTTTTCATTATAAATATAATATGCACACATCAATGGAGATTTATAAACTGAAAGAGTGGGGGAATCACTCAGAAACCCATCACATGAACAAAGCTACAGTTAGCATTTTGAAAAATACCCTTTCAGACTCCACACCTCTTTTCCATATATAGAGACTTCTTGCTTAGTAAGAATCCTATTCCACACACATTCTATTCAGTATTCATTTCTCGCTTAAGTGATTTTTTTCATGTCATTGCTGTCTTCATAACTTTCCCCTTTAATGCCTGTGTAATATTCCATTGAGTCACTTAACCAGTTTCCATCTGCTAGAAATTTAGCTTATTTGTCAAGCACTTAGGAGAGCCAGGCACATGGCAAATACTCAATGAATGCTGGCAATTGTCATTATTTCCAATTTGTGCCAACACATATTTGCTGAGAAGTATTTCTGCACGCCCTTTTCTGTAGTATTTAGCTCTTTAACCGCCTTAACTTCTCAGATGCGGATTGCTGACTCAGATGTCGATTACTGGGCTTTACTGTTTGTGTGCCTTGTGACACTGACGGCAGCACACGCTGACATCTGCCCACCGACAAGGCACATCCCTCCTGGCTGTTCACTAATGGACCAGCTTCCCCTGCAAGAACCTACAGCGCTTTACGGAGGGCTTCTCTGGAGCAGGAGTCCACTAGTGCTCAAACTCGATGCCACCTGGGGCAGCTCCCGAACAACGCCCACCTAGATCTGCAGCACGGAAACTGGAGCCCCGCACCCCTCAGGTGGGATAGCTCCAAAGGTCCCGGGTGCCCGCAGGAGCAGTCTGAGCAACAGGTGCTTCACGTAACTGCCTCCCTTCCTTGCTTTGCTTCCCCACCCTGCTGTGGCTCTCCCTGGCTCGTCTCCCACATGAATTAACTGCGTTCAAACTCTCCTCTCCGAACCTGCTTCTGGGAGAACTCGGGCTGAGACTGTGACACTTCCAGGCAAGTGGTTAACAGCCATGCTAACACCTGTCCATTTCTCTCTTCAAAGAACCAACCTCCATTTTCCAAGGTCTCAGGGTTTACTAGACCAGGATTTTATGGGGTTGTCCTGAATCCCCATCCCAGTCGTATCAGATAGATAGCATGGCCCTCATTTCAAAGACCTGGCAGCTGAAGCACAGAGGGGTTAAGCAACTTTGCCCATGGCCACACAGCCCTGCAGGGGCAGAGCTGGGATTCAAACTGTAATTCCACTTTCCCCCGAGGCCTGCGCTCTTAGCCTACAAGGTGTCCTGCCCGGCACTGCCCCATAATGGTATTAGGATCCTTCCCTGGGCCCTAGGCAGCAACTAACCTACTTTCAGTTTATATGGATTTGCATATTCTGGGCAGTTCTTTCCATTTCATAGAGTCTACAACACGCAGCATTTTGTGTCGAGGACTGCCCAAGTCTGAATCTCAGCCTCAGAGCTAAAAAGCTGTGTGACCTTTATCAAGTTCCCCTGGAATTTCTCCGTATGTAGAATGGAATTAAAATCATACTAGATATACCACAGAGTCATTGGAGGATTGGATGTGCTAACCAAAACGTCTAAAATACTCTCACAGGGCTCAGCTCACATTCAGCACTTCTGAGATGCCAACCTCCATTACTGCCACGACTACGAATATTACTAGTCTGCTGTTCCTCTGCCCCAAAGCATGTGACTGGTGGTGGGAATCCAAAGATGAACAGAGCACAAAAAACAGAGCTCTTGCCCTCCCCCAGTGCACGGCCTGGTGGGGACTCTATGATTGGGAAACCAGTTTAAATGAATGCAAAGTCTTATCACATGCATATTTGACTTACAGAAATCCAGGTCTCTCACCAAAAAGGAAAAAGAACAATTTAAATACTGCAATTAAATTCTGTAAAATTATATCGTGCATATATCCTTTATTATGCACTATACATCCCTGCATGCATTTATACATTGTCACATATTGATTACAGTAAGGGTTGCATACACAAAACCAAATACATTGCAATTTAATGGGCAGCTTAAGAGATCTCAAGGTTAATGAAGACTCTGTGTTTGCCTTAAACCTTGACTGTGTAATCTAACCCTTGGGTAAAATGTGACTCTATTGTGTGCCGACAACAATAATTCACAGTGATTCCAGATAAATGAAATCAGCCAACAAGTACCAGGCGGGTGTTAGGCTGCCGTAGGTTCCACCTGGTCAATGCCAATCTGCAAAGCACCACTTCTGCCCTCCACAAGTCCACAGAATCATTTTGAAAATAAACCACATAAACATACTCGTAAGGGGTTGGTGAGTGGCAGAACTGGGTTTTAGGAACCAAGTGGAAATGATCTCTCACCTACCAGCAGACAGGACAGGCAGACATGAGAAGGGCGGTGCTTTCTCCTGCCCCACCCTTTGCCCACCTTGTCATTCTCCAGAGCACTCATTACCACCTGGCAGACACCATGTGTCTACCTGTTCCTTTCTTTCTGTCTCTCCCCCATCCAGTATGGAAGCTCACTGGGGCGGGAACTGTGTGCACACCATTTACATCTGTATTCCCAGTGCCAAGAAGACATCTGAGTGCTTTGAAGGTAGTCAGTAAGATCTGTTGGTGAATGAATGAATGAAGGTAATAATTTAGACAACCTCTACTTTTCTTCCATCTTCTGTCGCCCAAACACCCATAGTCTGTTCCTCCAATCTCAACTTGCTTATTCCTTAATTATTCAAAAGTAATGGGAAAATATTATACACCAAAAATGAGGTCCTAAGGGAGCATTCCAGGGCTTTGGCATACTGGTACCATCTAGTGGGAAAGAGCATATTTGCAGGTGGGTGCTAAACTGAATTTGGAGGGTTGATAAAAACAACCACCAAAACTGTTTCCTTTATCATTACCTCTACTGAGGAAGTTTTCTGTAATTCACACCAATGGTGGCAACTGGAATCCTTTATAAACTCATGTTCTATCCAGGGCATACACTGCCTATCCAAGCACCTGCTGTGCCTCTTCATTTTTCTGCTCAAGAACTTTTCCAAAATCATGGTTGCCCCCAGGGTCACAAAGGCTCAGCAGGGAAGACAGGAATTTTGGCACCAAGGGCCACCCCTGACTGATGAAGGACAGACATAGGTACCCAGCCTCCTATCCTGCAGAGGGACCATTCTAAAGTGGTCTGGGCAACCAAGGGCCTGGGCAACCCACTCCAGCACTCTTGCCTGGAAAATCCCATGGACGGAGGAGCCTGGTAGGCTACAGTCCATGGGGTAGCAAAGAGTTGGATAGGACTAAGCGACTTCACTTTCACTTTCCAAGGGCCCCCAGCAGCAGTGAGCCTCAGTTTCCCAGGACAATAACCAGCTCCAAGATACGCTTTTTAATTGGCTTCCCTTCTTTCTTGCTTCACAGTTCTGACTTCTGTGAACTGGAATTATCTCTCACATCAGCTCCCCACATCGAAGCCTGTGTCTCCATTACTATTTGGGGTAACTCGATCCAAGATACAGGGTCTAGCACCAGCACCAATATACCTTTGGGTGATAAGAAAGCCTTAAGAATTAGAGTCAAGATAATTACTATAAAAGCTTAAATATTGTATATTTTAGAGCTGGCCTAAGAATTGCTTTCCATAGTTGACTCCCAGTATCTTTACCTTGATCTAAGTTGAGGAGAATCAACAGTGATTTGTGGTCCTAAAGAAATACTCATGGAGACAAGAGAACAAAGAAAAAGGTCTGGTCTCTATCCCTGGGCTCTGCTCTGTTCCAATTTGACCAACTGGTGAGATAGCTAATGGTTTAGACTAGAGGAGGGGTCAACAATCTACAGCCTGAGGGCCAAACCCAGCTCTGCCCATTTTTGTAAATAAAGTTTTATTGGAACACAGGCCTGATCATCAGTTTACATGTTGTCTGTTGCTGATTTTGTGCTGCACTGATAGTGTTGAGTAGTTGCAAGAGAGACCATATATTTGCTAGATAGCCCTTTATAGAAAGAGATTACCTGCCTGTGGTTTAAATCATTGGTTGCCATAGTTTTGGATTCCCAAAAGCAAAATTTCAAGAAAAGCAAAAAACAGAGACTGGACAAAGGTTTGCCAACAGCATCTTAACACTAAGGACAAAAATGCCCTCTATGTATTAACCAAGTACATTTCAAAAATCATAGGGCGTTTTAACCCGAAAAAGGAGAAAGGTCATAGCATCAGAATAATGAACTTTCCATCCGAGAGAGAGTAGTGGGTGAGCTCAGAACACCTGCCTAGCTCGTTTTAGTTTTTTTTCCACAGCACTATCATTTTCCAAAATGATTGTGTTTACTTAGACTTGTGTTTTTCATTCTTTTTCTCCCTTACAAGAATATAGACTCCACGAGGGCAGGCAATCTTGTCTTTCTTAATCACTGCTGCTTACCCAGTGTCAAGCACCATGTTTAAGATACAGTTGCTGATCAGTAAATATTTGTTAAGGGAACAACTCAGTCACCTGTGAACTGTCTAGACTGGGCCAGATGTAAACATCCTGAGAGGCAGGAAGGCAAGGCCATTGTGCGGGTGGTGAGGGCTGGGACAGAGGGGGAGTGTGTGTATCTGGCACAGGGGCTCTGTGAACGCCCCCTGCTCTATCTCCAGGACCTGAAACGGTACCAGCCACATAACAGGTACTCAACAGATGTTCAGTGACTTAGTGGCTACCCTAACTAAAGGCCCTTATACTGAATTAAGAGGAAAAAGAAAACTCATCTGATAAAATGCAACTAAACTTCAGTTTGGATTCCCAGGTAGCTCAATGATAAAGAATCTGCCTGCCAATGTAGGAGATACAGGTTCAGTCCCTGGGTCGGGAAGATACCCTGGAGGAGGAAATGGCAACTCACTCCAGTATTCTTGCCTGGAAACTCCCATAGATAGGAGAGCCTGACGGGCTACAGTCCATGGGGTAGCAGAGTCAGACATGACTGAGCGACTGAGCGACTGAGCTAGGCACAAACTTCAGTTTAGATTCAGTCCAATTGCAACTCTATAGATCTGAGTTTCTGGATATAGCTACAGGCTGCGTATTTCTCATTTGCCTATAGATTGAGAAAACAGTGTGGCAGACAGTGGCACTCAGGAGGCACTGGCTTGGTCAAGTCCTCGGCACTCCCAGAGAGGGATGCCATCCAGCCTCAGGGCTCAGGGAGAGGCAGGAAACTGCCAGAGAATTAACCTGCATGTTGGAACTAGCCTGCAGAGAAGCCACACCTAGGCTGCGTCCTGGCATCTGTGTGGCGATCCTCACTGGGATGGCTGTTCTTGTTGGGGGAAGCTTAAGGTGTGGGTGAGTCATTTGTTCCTGGTCAAAAGCAAGGACTCAGCAATAAAGAATACAGATAACCCTGAGCTAAACCAGTTCTGAAGGTTGTAACTGGTAATCCAGAGAGGAGGTCTGGGTCCCAGGCCTCCTTTTAAAGACCGGGAATTCAAAAATGAGGTTGCTGCAGGCAGCCGTTTTGACTGCAGGAGAGTCAGAGAACGAAAGAGTGAAAGAAGAGAATTCTTACATCATTTGAGGGGACGAGGGAGCAAGTTTTTGTACATTAGGGAAATATGGAGGAAAATGGACATGCACAGAAATCAGAAAAACATGGGTTCAAACCCTGGTCCCAGTTCTTAGTGGCTGTGTAGCCTGAGGCAGCTGACTCAACCACTCTGAACTTCTTTTCATCATATATAAAATGTAGACAAGAATACTTGCCCCTAAGGGTTTCATTAAGAATTTGAGGTAATGTATGTAACTGGTACTTAGCAATAAGTTATACAGCAAGTTTATTACAGTTGTTTTGATTTATTTTAAATAATATGCTCATGGTGTTGACAAGCATACCCACATACACACTGTCCTGATAAAGCCTCCTGGGAACAGCTGCTGGGAAGAAACATCTAGAAGATATGATCCTACCAGATCAAATTATTTTATGAGGCATAAAATCCCCAGGAGAATGATCCTTAGGGAGCCACAGTATGAGAACTGGCAAATCCTTCTCTGGGGAGCAAACTTAATTTTTTATTTTTCAGTGTCTGTACAGTTTTAAGTACACGAGTATTTTTCCCCTGTAAGTTAGTTAGAGACTCAAGACCAAGGCCCCCCGCTACCTTCAAACCATAAAGTGTCTTGCAGCACCATGTGTTAAAGTTAAAGCAACCAACGTTCCTAAGTTCCTAGCATTAGCAATTATGGGATGAAGCCATGAGCATACATTTATTTAATCCTCACCAGCACCCTGCTAGGCAGGTATTGGTATTCTCCATTCTTATCTAGACACAGGAGGAAACAGAAGAAGTAGGGGTGGGAGGGGAGGGTAATTGATCATAGGTCGCACAGCACACAAAGGCTGGGTCAGAATTCAGATTCGATTCTCAAAGCGTCAGAAGTCTCCCTGATGCTCCTAAACTAAGACGCCAGCTCCTCTGGGTCCCAGGGGACCAGAGGCCCTGACTCACCTCCAGAACTTCCCCTACTGAGGGCCAGGGCTGTGTAGTAGTACTCATCTCTGGATCCCCAAATTAGCAGAATTCTTGGGCACTTGCCAGAAATGAAAAATTATGGGGAGAGAAGAAAATATGGGAGGAAAAGAGAGGGAAGGAGGAAAGATGGAAGGAAAGGAGAAAGAGTAGTTCGCTCCTTCAATCCCATTTTAGCTCCCATTGTTTCCGGTTGTAGTAAGTACCAAATTTG
>SJYQ01096555.1:0-36090 GCA_006410935.1 Redunca redunca
TGGAGAAGGCATGGGCTACCCACGCCAGGATTCTGGGGCTTCCCTGGTGGCTCAGATGCTAAAGAATCCAGCCACAACACGGGAGACCTGGGTTTGATCCCCAAGTTGGGAAGATCCTCTGGAGCAGGGCATGGCAATCCACTCCCGTATTCTTGCCTGGAGAATCCGCATGGACGGAGGAGCCTGGCAGTCTATAGTCCATAGTGTCGCAGAGAGTCAGACACGACTAAACGCAGTCCGGTTCCAAACACGGAGCACTACCTGTGTTCCTACACGGTGACGCTGGCTGTGACGCCACACGGCCATCAGTGAACGAGTGAACAGATGAGAAAGCTGCAGAGAGAGAGGAGGAGAGCAAGGAGAGAGGAGGCGAGGGAAGCACTGCTGTGGCCCCACTCCAGTGGAGCCAAGGAGGATGCTGAGTTGCCAAAGACTGCTCCAGCCTGCCATGGACGCCACATCGGGCCGGGACCAGGGCATGGTCTCTAGGAGTCCCAAGTGAATATCCATTTTTTTTCCTGTGGTCACATGGCAGGACACTATACAAAGAGGGGAAAGACGCCTTGGCCACCCTAACACTTCCACTCATTCCTGCTCCACGCGGAAGGTCAAGTGGCCGACCCCTTCCCCAGTGAGCCCCGATGAACACAGCCATACTCACTGTGGAGCAGCAGAAGCCGGTCCTGGGCATCAATGGACAGCTTTAGCTGACCTGAGGAAACAGCAAGAGAAACAACTTCACCTCGTTTCCTTGCCAGGTGAAACATGGAGAGTCATTGACAGGTATGTCCTTTTGTTCATATGAAGCAATTCAAAGTTTCATATAGTCTCGGGATTGAAAGGGAGCTCAGAAACCACCTAGTTAAGCCTCCTCATGGCCTCAATATCTCCAGTGGTGGTTTTCCATCCTAATCTTACACTCCCCTGGTGATGGGGAGCTCACTACCTTACCAGGTAGCCAAGCTCTCACTGTTAGTCAGAAAAGTTGTTGCATCTGCATGACAGTAAGGCTAGATTTGAGAGTTAAGGACCCTGGGTGGGCCTCAGTCGGGAGTCCACTCTAAGGGACTGGCCAAAGCTCTCCAGCTGTGCAGACAGCTAGGCTATGTTCTGGGAAGGCAGTAACAACACAGGGACATGGGATGAATGAGTTGGGGGGAAAGCAAACAGAAAGAGATCAGCTGTGGGCAGAGAGAGCTTTCAAAGTCAATGCTACTGCCCACAGTCCTTCCACAGGATCCTGACCTCCTTAAAGAAACGCTGAGGAGACTTTCTCTGATCTTGGCACAGAGATTTGCTACTCAAAGTGAGGTCCAAGAACCAGCAGCGTGAGAAGCATGGAAGCATGAGAAGCATCTCATGAAGCGTGGGAGCTAAAAATTGCACATCTCAGGACTTCCTGGTGGTCCAGCGGTTAAGACTGCTTCCAGTGCAGTGCACCCGGGTTCGATCCTTGGTTGGGGAAGTAAAGCCCACGTGCTACAAATCAACTAAAGATTCTGCATGCCACAGCTGGGATCCTGTGTGCTGCAACTAAGACCTAGCAAAACCAGATTTTTAAAAATCCAGCGTCTCAAGCCCTGGCCCAGGCCTACTGAATTCGAATCTACAGTTTAACAAGATCCCCAGGGAGCTGCATGCACATTACAGGTTGAGGAGCCCTGGACCAGAGCACACTGAAGAGTCTCTTAACATGCTTCTTAGTTAGGAAAAGGCCTTCTTAAGCAAGACACAAGAATGTAGAGGTCACAGGGAAAAGAGATAAATTTGACTCCATGAGACTTTTTACATGTTGGTTACAATTAAACGTATCATAAACAAATTTATGAGACAATGCAATAGAAAAGCAAGCAAAGAACAGCTAATTGGAGATTGAGAGATGACAAAATGGCCAATAAACATACAGAAAGAAGCTCGAGCTCGTGGAGGTCTGAGACATGCAAATTCACAATAAAATATCATCTTCCCTCAACCTGACTGGCAAGAAATCTAAGAGATGATAATGCCAAATGTCGGTAAAGACAAAGGAAAACAGATACCCTCAGGCCCTGTTGGAGGAAGTATAAATGGAGGGTAATTTCTGACAATATCTATAAAATATAAATGTCCTTATATTTCAACCTAGCAATTATACTTCCAGGTAACTGTCATAGACAAAAACTCAAATGGCTCGATAACATTGTAAAAAATTGAAAATACTCAATAAACCCATCAATGAAAATCATTAAATGAACCAATTATAATTGTGCTGCGGGATAGTATGGGCCGATATAAAGAATGGGAGAGTGCTATGCATCCTGGAATAGGAACATTATTGAGACAAGATTATTATTTTTTTTTTGGCCATGCCAAGAGGCATATGGGATTTTAATTCTCCAACCAGGGGGCCAAACCCATGCCCTCTGCATTGGAAGCACGAAGTCTTAACCACTTGTCTGCCAGGAGGTCCTGAGACGACAAGTTTTTTAGTGGAAAAAACAAATCGTGGAACAATAGGCATAATATATATCTCTCTGTGTTTGGTGTGGTGTCTGTGTGTGTGTGTGTATGTGTGTGTGTGTGTGTTCTGAAAGGATGTCAAATTAAAACCAGTGATCACCTCTAGGGAATAGATTGGGTATTGGAGGGAGGGAAGTCAAGAGGAATTTCAATCTCCCATTACTGGAGTTGTTGTAACAATACAAATATATCCATGACCTATAGCACTTCTATAATTAAAAATAAATTAAGGAGGAAACACACAGAGAACAGACTCATGGTTGCCAAGGAGGAGAGCAGGGAGGGGAGGGAAGGAATGAAAGTCTAGGGCTAGCAGAGGCAAACTGTAACATATAGGACGGATAAACAGCAAGGTTCTATTGCATAGCACGGGGAACTATATTCAATACCCTGTGATAAACCTTAGTGAAAAGGAATATATATATATACAAAACTGAGTCGCCTTGCTACACAGGAGAAATCAACACAACATTGTAAATCAACTATACTTCAATAAAATTTTTTTAAAAACTAAAGAGGAAACAAAGCAGGAAAGAAGAGAAAGAGAGAAAGGGGGGAAGCAAGAAAGGGAGGGAGAGGGGAAACATGAAGATAATCGAAGGACAAGGGCTGGAATACAGGTGAAGAATTGAGGGACGGCATGACGTTTCTCCTGTGGCTTTCACAATTTTTATTTTTAAAAACACAATATAGAAACAGAACATCAGGTCATCCTCATAGGCATCCAGCAGCTCTCCAGAGAGAGAGAGAGGACCACGCTCTTCATCCTCAATGACATGTGGAAAAAATCGTCTCTCAAGTCAGATAGACTCCCCCTAGAACCTCAAGAAGCCACTGAACTCCATCTATCCAGTGGACACAGGGTCTGCAGAGAACCAGTACATCAACCAGAAAGCCTGTATCTGCTCCATCCATGACAACCTTGTTTAGCAGTTATCTGCCTCTGCTTGATCACCTCCAGGGATGGGGAGCTCACTTCCTGAAATGAGAGCTCTTTCCTTTTTGAGATAATTCTGGCTGTTCAATGCCCCATCTCTATAGAGTTAAATGTGGTCTCTTGGTACCTTTCATTGACTGGACCTCACTCTGCAGTCTCTAGGCTCTCTTCTTTAGATCAAAGTCTAAAGTCTCTCTGCCATTCCTCAGGGCACAATGAGACATCCCTCATCATCCCAACTCTTCACCTCTGGACACGCCCCATGAAACTGGGCTGGTGGCTGGGGTTCATGCTTTGGTGGCTGCAGGAAGGGCAGGCAGCACAGAAAGGAGGGAAGCTCTGCGTCTGTAGCTCTGCACAGCCCACCAACCACTGTGATCTTGCCTCTCATACTCCGCACTGCTTAAGCTACAGTCCCAAGCAATTCAAACTCCAGCCAACCCTGATCCAGCTCGTCACCCATCGGAAATCTCTGCTGCTTTCCTGCCCAGGACACTGATCTCAGAAACCCAGGAGGCCTGTTCCAGTTCCAGCCCCAAAGACCCTTGTCTCTCAGAGCCACAAAGTCCTCGGCTGTGGGGTGGAGTAATAATAGGTGGTATCACACTCTCTGAGCTGTGTGGGAATCAGATAATGCTGGAGGGTGAGGAGGTCCTTGGATGAAAGGCGCCAGAATCCACAGTATTATTAACTCAAGGTCTCAGCAATTACCCCTTTGGGGCTCCCTAGAGCTGAGGAACCCCCTACAAAAACTGCCTGATCCAGTGTGGGGTGGGAGAGGGAGGTTGGCAACAGACAAATAGGGCCAGCAGCCATGGATGGGACCTCGTCAACCCAAAGGCATCTGTGTTTAACACATTTGTTTTTCCCGGAAACTCTACCAATGCAAACTCTGCACAGCCTTTGACTGTGTGGATGACAACGAACTGTGGAAAATTCTTAAAGAGACCACCTGACCTGCCTCCTGAGAAATCTGTATGCAGGTCAAGAAGCAACAGTTAGAACTGAACATGGAACAACAGACTGATTTCAAATAGGAAAAGGAGTACGTCAAGGCTGTATGTTGTCACCCTGTTTATTTAACTTATATGCAGAGTACATCATGAGAAATGCCAGGCTGGGTGAAGCACAAGCTGGAATCAAGATTTCTGGGAGAAATATCAATAACCTCAGATATGCAGATCACACCACCCTTATGGCAGAAAGTGAAGAACTAAAGACCTTCTTGATGAAAGTGAAAAAGGAGAGTGAAAAAGTTGGCTTAAAACTCAACATTCAGAAAACTTAAGATCATGGCATCTGGTCCCATCACTTCGTGGCAAATAGATGGGGAAACAATGGAAACAGTGACAGACTTTATTTTGGGGGGCTCCAAAATCACTGCAGATGGTGACTTCAGCCATAAAATTAAAAGATGCTTGCTCCTTGGAAGAAAAGTTTTGACCAACCTAGACAGAGTATTAGAAAGCAGAGACATTACTTTGTCAACAAAGGTCCGTCTAGTCAAGGCTATGGTTTTTCCAGTAGTCATGTATGGATGTGAGAGTTGGACTATAAAGAAAGTTGAGTGCTGAAGAATTGATGCTTTTGAACTGTGGTGTTGGAGAAGACTCTTGAGAGTCCCTTGGACTGCAAGGAGATCCAACTAGTCTATCGTAAAGGAAATCAGTCCTGAATATTCATTGGAAGGACCTATGCTGAAGCTGAAACTCCATTACTTTGGCCTCCTGATACAAAGAACTGACTCATTTGAAAAGACCCTGATGCTGGGAAATATTGAAAGTGGGAGGAGAAGGGGACGACAGAGGACGAGATGGTTGAAGGGCATCACCGACTCAATGGACATGAGTTTGAATAAGCTCCAGGAGCTGGTGATGGACAGGGAAGCCTGGCGTGCTACAGTCCATGGGGTGGCAGAGTCAAACACAACTGAGCAACTGAACGGAACTGAACCAGTGCAAAGCCAACCTGAGCCCAGACACATCAGGCTTCCCATGGCCACTAGAACCACTGTGCTGCCCAACACCTATCACCTTCCAATAGCCCTTTCCTGGAAATCGGAACCAAGAAATCTCCCAAGACAAGGGGTCACTAATTCCATTTGATAAACTTATGCTGGGCCTCTGCACAAAGGCCTGAGGGAGGAAGGGCAAATCTGAACAGCGCCTGCCCTCAGGGAACTCAGAACCCAGGGGCTAAGGACAGGGGCCTGAGCAAGCTCAAGGGTAGAGCCAGAGCAGAGTACAGGCCTGGGGTGTAGACTGACTCAGAAACCAGATGAGTCTGCACAGCTCCGCACAGCTCCCCTTCCAGGCCCTGCAAACAGGGCTCCTCAGGGAAGGCCAGGTTGCCTACAGCCTGTTACAGCAGAGAAACCAAACCCAGCAGCCCAGGCTCCAGGCCCCCAGGGGCAGTACAACCCTAGTCCAGCCCATCCTCAGGCTCACAGATGAGGGAGGGTAAGATGAAGAGTGGGAGCCTTCCCTCAGCCATGCCCGTCCTCTCTGTCCTCCCCCTTAGCCCAATCCATCGAATCTCTGCTGCTGTGGTTCAGTTGCTAAGTCGTGTCCAACTCTTGGAGACACCATGAACTGCAGCACACCAGGCACACCCTCCCCAGAGTTTGCTCAAACTCATGCCCACTGAGTCGGTAATGCCATCCAACCATCTCATCCTCTGTCGCCCCCTTCTCCTCCTGCCCTCAGTCTTTCCCAGCATCAGGGTCCTTTCCAATGAGTCAGTTCTTCGCATCAGGTGGCAAAGTATTGGAGCTTCCGCTTCAGCATCAGTCCTTCCAGTGAATATTCAGGGTTGATTTCCTTTAGGAGTAACTGGTTTGATCTCCTTGCAGTCCAAGGGACTCTCAAGAGTCTTCTTCAGCATCACAGTTTGAAAGCATTAGGTCTTCAGTGCTCATCCTTCTTTATGGTCCAACTTGAACATCTGAGGCTCCTGCAATCACCTTGTCCAACCTTCTCATTAGGTAGCCAGAACGTCTTACCCAGAGATGGAAGGTGAATTGCCCTGGGCCAAGGGGACCAAGGTAGGTCAAGCCAGAGCTAGAGCCCAGAACTATGCCCAAACTCCAGCTCCTTTCCTGTGCACAGAACTGGCTTTCCAAAACACTCTTCTGTGTACCACTGCCTCTGCCAATGAAACCCTGGGGTCCAGGAGCAGAGAGAGCCATCAGACACATGACAAGGCTTTTCCTTTGCTTAGAAGCGAAGAGAAGGCCCAAAAGAGGGCAGGCTCCGAGAATGTCTCCAAGTCTAGAGAAATGAAACACCGGGAAGAGAGGAAGTAAGGCTGAATCCCTGGGGCCTTCAGCAGGTTCAGGTACCAGGTCATCAAGCCTGGTCTTGTCAATATCCCCACTTTCTCCCCTGGCGCAGGGTGTGGGCTGTGAGTGCGCAGGAAGTTCAGGCTAGAGGACCCAAAGTCATCCTCATTGAGTGTTCAGGAGCACTGGAAAAGGCCCGGCCTCAGTTCCTGTGGGGTGACAGGTGGGCACCAAGTCTATCTACAAAGGGCGGTGGTGCCAGCTACCCAGAGAGCCTGCAGGAGCGCAGCAGGGAGCAGGAATCCAGAGGTGAATGGAGGCCAGACAGGCCCCGCACAGCAGGAAAAACACTAGACGAGAGTGAGCTTCCAAAGCACAGGCAGAGGTGGCAACAAACCCAAATTCTGCTTGGTCCAGGACCTGGGGGTTTCAGGCTCATTGGACACTGTGGGGATAAAGGTCTGGAAGCTGGCTAAAGAAATTCCATCCAGCAGACCTTACTAAGTAGAGGACCATGGGAAGAGGAGCTCTGACTCTGAGGACACCATCAGGAAGAGACTTACCCAGATAAGGAAGGAAGAAGATGGAGGCTGCAGACCACTCCTGGATGCTGGGTTCAGCAAGACTGTGTCCTAAAAGGAATTCATGCCACGCAGGGGTGTGTAGAGAATACAGATCTGAGGGACTTGTCTGGCTAGCATGGAGCAGCAGTCACCTCCAAACTCTATTCGCCTCCAAATCAATTCCCCATTTAAGAACTGCCATGTGTTGAAAGCCACAGGAAGGAGGAGGATAACAGGACAAACGCACAAAGAGGTTGGGGCTGCGTGGAGCCAATTGGTAACACTCAGAGGGTGTTATGTCATCAATTTCACTCCCTGCCCTCCAAGGGAGAAAAGGTAGCTGCAGTGGCGCTGAGGAACTGGAGCCACCCAGCTGTTAGGAGGTGGCCCTGTAGGATTTCAAGTGTCTTGTTTTAAGGAGGGAGAATCTTGAGTTCCATTTGGAAAAAGCGGCCCTGGTGTTTAATGGTACCACGACTGAGTGACTGGGCATGCATGCGTGCACGCTGGCAGGACAACAGTGAGCAGGGGGCTGCTGGGGCGGAATAAAAATTTTGATGGGTCAGTCCAACCCCATTCATCTGACTCTCTGCTTTCTATGAAATTTGACAGTAATGTGGCTTCCCAAGCTGATTTTCCTTCCAGCAGCAGACTGCGCTGCCAGCACAAGTCAGCTAGCATCTTGACTGCAATCTCTGCGAGAGACTCTCAGAAAAAACCACCTGGCTAAGCCATCCCCAAACTCCTGACACACAGAAACAGTGAGATTAAAAATATTTGGCTTTTTTAAGCCAACACTTAGTGGGACCATTTGTTATGACGCAGTAGCTAACTAATACATACTCATATTGCCCCCACAGTTGGATGACATACATTTGGTCTCAATTCTCAAGCCATTTTTCAATTTTAAAAATTGTTAAGAAAATACACTTCTAAGATAAATCACTATAGTATGACTGAGGATAAAGAAGACTTCCAGTTTTGAGGTCCTTGATTTTCTTAATAAAGAATTTTGACAGATTTAAACCATACTCACTATCACCAAACTGCACAATTTGGAAATGTCCCATATTAACCCAAGGACTCTTGAGAGTCCCTTGGACAGCAAGGAGATCAAACCAGTCAATCCTAAAGGAAATCAACCCTGAATATTCACTGGAAGGGCTGATGTGGAAGCTGAAGCTGAAGCTCCAATACTTTAGCCACCTGATGTGAAGAGTTTACTCAATGGAAAAGACCCTGACGCTGGGAAAGACTGAGGGCAGGAGGAGAATTGGGTGGCAGAGGATGAGATGGTTAGATAGCATCACTGACTCAATGAACATAAATTTGAGCAAACTGTGGGAGGTGGTAAAGGACAGGGAAGAATCCCAGTTCACGGGATTGCAAAGAGTCGGACATGACTTGGGGACCGAACAGCAACAAGAGCAACAAAACCACAGCTAAACACAGCTCCGCACAGGACTGCTGCTCGACGCAACCTCAGTCCCTAACACCACATTAGGGTTATTCCAGATCGCTAGTGACCTCAAGCGCCTGACAGAAGCAAAAAAAGATCATTTTAAAGGAAGAGATCATTCCAGGTCTGCATTGCGAGGAAAACAGTAACAAGTCTGTGCCTGCCGTTTGTAATAGACACTGCACCTAAAATGTAAAGAAACAGAAAGATTTAAAGAAACATGATGGAAAGAGATATGCAATTATTAACCAAAAAAAGACCAGCTATCTATGTCAATGTCAGGAAAAGTAGACTTTATCTCCACTAGAAATAAAGGGAAGACTTCAAACAATAAAAGAAAATCATAATAATAAGTGTTTCAACTCATCAGAAAGATAATTATTCTAAATTTGTATGCTCTTACTATTGCTTCAAAATACATAAAGGAGAAAATGACAACTAAAATGAGAAATTAATAAATTTACAGTCATAACAGGAATTTTAACCCACTTCTCTTAGTAACTGATGGGGAAAAAAATCAGCAAAGACAGAATATGTGAACAACAAAAGTAGCAAACTTGACCTAAACCTGACATATACAAAGAACCCTACACCCATCTACTATAGATCTTTTCAAGCACAAACAGAACATTTATAAAAATTGACATTATGCTGGGCCATCAAAGGACTAGACAGGATGCAAAATACATTGGACAAAAAACTACTAAAATCCCCAATACATAGAAATTAAGAAATATACTTCAAAATAACCAATGAATTCAACAAGAAATTACCTGAAAATTAGAAAATATTTTGAACTGAATGATTAAAAAAAAAAAAAGAAAAGAAAACACTATACATCAAATATAAGGCTTCTGGATTCTGGCAATTTTAACCCCAGGGAAAGTTACACAGTGTTTGCTTCATGACAAACCACTGAACTGCACATCATGTGGTGGGACACTTTTCTGTCTGTGTGCTATATTTCATAATAAAGAGTTTCATTTTGTTTTGTTTTGTTTTAAAAAAAAAAAGAACACAGAGGGCTTCCCTGGTGGTCTAGAGGTTAAGGTTCATGCTTCCACTGCAGGGGCTAGGGTTTGATCCCTGGTCAGGGAACTAAGATCCCACAGGCCATGCGTGGCATGGCAGAAAAAGAACATAAAAAGCAGAACTGGAAAAGAGAACAAAGGGCTATTGACAAGCCAGAAACTCTGAGTTTCTGAATGCTCACAAGCAAATGGTCTCCAATCGACAGGAAAGCCAATAAAGGCTGAGGACCCTGACCAGCAAATGACAAGCTCCTGAGACATGGTCAATGGGTTTCCCAGCCAAGCCCAGGGACTACTGCGGGCTCAGGGCAGCAGGGTGAGCCAGGGGCAGCTGGCAGGGCCATGTTGCGGGCCTCCAGCTCAGGGCCTGACTTCTCACTGCCCAACACATCATCCTCCTGACATCTGTTCCCAAGGTTCATTCTCACTACGGAAAATGGACTTTTTATCTCTGTAGCTTCTAATGTGAGGCAGAGAAAGGAGAGCAACAAGTCCCGGCTAACATGGTACTAGCACAACAAACACAGAAAAACAAAGAAGATGCCCAGTAGATTCATGACATTCCTTAGTCTACTCTGCCTTCAGAACCCCATCTTTCTGACTCTGTCCCTCTGGCGAACCAAAGACTCCAGTCACTTCCTTTAGAGCCAACACACAAAGCTACTACCCACAGCTTTTATCCTGCAGGTTCATTTGGGGATAACAGTTCTAAAGAGAGGTGGGCTGTGTCTTGTGCCACCCAATGTTCACAGTTCCCTGCAGCCCTCAAAACATGTCCAGACTGCCTATCAGCTCCTGGCTCAGACACCCTGGAGGAAAGGCAACCTGTTCTCTTCCATGACCACTCACCACATTCAGCTCCTGGACCGAATCCCAGGTAGGTTAATTATCTGTTGCCTCAGGCAAGCTAATAAGTTGGTATCCTTTCAAGAAGATACTCTTTAATATTTATCAAACCTTTTTATGATCTTGGGTTTATATTTTCTATATAAAATATTGTGCCTAAAATTCACATAGAAACTCAGGAAATCCAAGATAGTCAAATAACCTTGAAAAAGAAGAAAAAAGTTGAAAGATTCACACTTCCCAATTTCAAAACTTACTACAAAGCAACAGTAGTCAAGATAGTGTGATACTGGCATAAGAATTTTGTTGTTCAGTCGCTAAAGTCATGTTGGACTGTGCAACCCCATGGACTACAGCACACCAGGCTCCTCCATCCTCCACTGTCTCCCAGAGTTTGCTCAAATTCATGTCCACTGAGTCAGTGATGCTATCTAACCATCTCATCCTCTGTTGTTCCTTTCTCCTTTTGCCTTCAATCTTTCCCAGCATCCTTCCAATGAATAGACAGACAGATCAATGGAAAAGAATTAACAGTCTGAAAAGAAACTCAAGTATGTATGGTCAATTAATTTTCAACATAGGTGCCAAGACCATCCAATGACAATATAATGGCATTTTCAACAAATGATCCCAAGACAACTGGAAACCATATACACATGAATTAAGTTGGATCCTTTCCTCACACCATATACAAAAATTAACTCAAAATCTTTTTTAAAAAATACTTTTTAAACTCAAACTCAAAGACCAAAATCTAAGAGTCAAAACTATAAGACTCTTCAAAGAAAACAGAGTTAAATCTCTGTGATCTTGGATATGACAGTAGATGCTGAGATTTGACACCAAACGTACAAGCAACAAAATGTAAAATGGATTAACTGGACTTCATCAAAATGAAAAACATTTGTGCTTCAAAGAAAACTATCAAGAAAGTGAGTCAAAAATCCGACAGATTGAAAAAAAATTTTGTAAATAATTTATGATAAGGGACTAATATCTGGCCTATACAAAGAATTCTTGGCGGTAGTGTTTAATCACTCAAGTCATGTCTGACTCTTTGTGACCCCACAGACTGTAATCTGCCAGGCTCCTCTGTCCATGGGATTTTCTAGGCAAGAATGCTGGAGTGAGTTGCCATTTCCTTTGCCAGCGGATCTTTGTGACCCAGAGATTGAACCCATATCTCCTGCTTGGCAGGCAGACTCTTTACCCCTGAGCCCTTGCAACTTAATAAAAAACAAATAGTCCTGGAATCAGGGCTTCCCTCATAGCTCAGTTGGTAAAGAATTCGCCTACAATGCAGGAGACCCCAGTTGGATTCCTGGGTCCGGAAGATCCACCGGAGAAGGGATAGGCTGCCCACTCCAGTATTCATCGGCTTTCCTTGTGGCTCAGCTGGTAAAGAATTTGCCTGCAAAGAGGGAGACCTGGGTTCAATCCCTGGGTTGGGAAGATCCCATGGAGAAGGGAAAGGCTACCCACTCCAGTATTCTGGCCTGGAGAATTCCAAGGACTGTATAGTTCATGGAGTCACAAAGAGTCCGACACAACTGAGTGACTTTCATTTTCAGTCCTGAAATTGGCTATTTAAGTTAATTTTAAATTAAATGGGCAAATAATCTGAATAAACTTTTGCAAATATATAATTAGCCCATAAGCATATGAAAGATGCTCAATAGCGCTGGTCATCAGAGAAATGCAAGTCAAAACCATAATGAGACACCACTTCACATCTACTAAGATGGCTAGAATCAAAAAGTCAGACAATAACAAGTGTTGGTGAGACTGTGGAGAAATCAAAAACCTCAGCCTTGCTGATGGAAATGTAAAATGGTGCAACCACTCTGGAAGAAGGTTTGATAGCTTCTCAAACAGTTAAACACAGAGTTGCCATTTGACCTAGCAATTCTTGTTGTTGTTGTTGTTGTTGTTCAGTCAGCCAGTCATGTCCAACTCTTTTCAACGCCATGGACTGCAGCACACCACGCCTCCCTGTCCCTCACCATCTCCCAGAGTTTGCCCAAGTTCATGTTCATTGTATTGGTGATGCCGTCCAGCCATCTCATCCTCTGACACCCTCTTCTCCTGCCCTCTATCTTTCCCAGCACCAAGGACTTTTCCAATGAGTCATCTGTTCACATTAGGTAACCAAAATACTGGCTTCAGCATCAGTCCTTCCAGTGAATATTCAGAGTTGATCTCCTTTAAAAATGACTTGTTTTATTTCCTTGCTGTTCAAGGGACTCTCAGGAGTCTTCTCCTGCACCACAGTTAGAAGGCATCAATTCTTTGGCATTCTGCCTTCTTTACGGTCCAGCTCTCACAACCATACGTGACTACTGGGAAGAGCACAGCCTTGACTATATGGACCTTTGTCGGCAGAGTAATGTCTCTGATTCTCAACACACTACCTAGGTTTGCCATCGCTTTCCTGCCAAGAAGCAATCGTCTTCTGATTTCATGGCTGCAGTCATCATCCACAGTGATTTTGGAGCCCAAGAAGAGGAAATCTGTCATTGCTGCCACCTTTTCCCCTTCTATTTGCCATGAAGTAATGGGGCCAGATGCCATGATCTTAGGTTTTTTTAATATTTAGCCTTAAGGCAGCTCTTTCACTCTCCTCCTTCACCCTCATCAAGAGGTTCTTTAGTTCCTCTTCGCTTTCTGCCATTAGAGTGGTATTATCCACATATCTGAGGTTGCTGATGTTCCTCCCGCCTGTCTTGATTCCGGCTTGTAACTCATCCAGCCCAGCATTTCTCATGATGAACTCAGCATATTGGTTAAATAAACGGTGACGGCAGACATCCCGGTCATACTCCTTTCTCAATCTTGAACCAATCAGTTGTTCCATACAGGGTTCCAGACAACTGTCACTTCTTGACCACATACAGTTTTCTCAGGTAAGATGCTCTGGTACTCCCATCTCTCTAAGAGCTTTCCACAGATTGTCATGATCTATACAGTCAAAGGCTTTAGTGTAGTCGATGAAACAGAGATAGATATTTTTCTGAAATTCCCTTGCTTTTTCCATAATCCAGCGAATGTTGGCAATTTGACCTCTAGTTCCTCTTCCTTTTCTAAAACCAGCTTGGACATCCACAGTTCTTGGTTCACATACAGTTGAAGCTTGGCATGCAAGATTTTAAGCATGACCTTAGCATGGGAGATGAGTGCGACTGTCTGCTGGTTAGAACATTCTTTGGTACCACCCTTGTTGGAAATCGGATTGACCTCTTCCAGTACTGTGGCCACTGCTGGGTCTTCTTCCAGATTTGCTGACATAATGAATGCAAAACCTTTATTTATGTCCTTTAGGGACATAAATAGTTCTGCTGGAATTTCATCGCAACCACTAGATTTATGGGAAGTTCCCCTGGAGAAGGAAATGGCAACCCACTCAAGTATTCTTGCCTGGAGAAACCCATGGACAGAGGAACCTGGCAAGCTATAGTTCATGGGATTACAAGAGTCGCACACAACTTAGCACTATCTTTACTAGTTTTATTAATAGCAGTGCTTCTTAAGGTCCACTTGACTTCACAGTCCAGAATGTCTGGCTCTGGGTGAGTAACCACACCATGGTAGTATCTGGTTCATTAAGATCTTTTTTTATACAGTTCTTCCCTGTATTCTTTCCATCTCTTCTTGATCTCTTCAGCACCTGCTAGGTGCCTTTTTTATCCTTTATCCTTTATTGTGCCAATTTTGGGGCAGAAAGTTCCCTTGATGTTTCCAATTTTCCTGAAGAGATCTCTAGTCTTTCCCCTTTTGGTGTTTTCTTCTTTAAGAAAACATTATTCCCTAAAGAAGCCCTTCTTGTCCCTTCTAGCAATTCTATTCCAAGGTATATATGCAAGAGAATTGAAAATATTTGTCCACACAAAAACTTGTGTATGAATGTTTGTAGCAGAGCAGTACCCATAACAGACGAAAGACAGAAGCAATCTAAATGTCCATTAATGAGTGCATAAACAAAATGTGGTATATCCATACAATGGAATATTACTCAGCCATAAAAAAATCAATGAAGTACTGATACATGCTACAACATGGATGAACCTTGAAAACATTATGCTAAGTGAAAGGAGCCAGTCACAAAAGACCACATGTTATATGATTCCATTTATATGAAATATCCAAAATAAGCAAATCTATAAAGACATAAAGTAAATTAGTGATTGCTTAGAGTTGAGGGACGGAGGGGACCGGGAATTGGGGGGTAATAACCTAGGGCTTCCTTGGTGGCTCAGACAGTAAAGAATCCACCTACAATGTGGGAGACCCGGGTTCCATCCCTGGGTTGGGAAGATCCTCTGGAGAAGGGAAAGGCTATCCACTCTAGTATTCTGGCCTGGAGAATCCCATGGACAGAGGAGCCTGGTAGGCAGATTACAGTCCATGGGATCACAAAGAGTTGGTCACAACTGAGTGACTTTCACTTTCAAACTAACAGGTATAGTGTTTCTTTCTGAAGTGATAAAAATGGTCTGGAACTGACTGTGGTAATGGTTACACAACTCTGTGAATATGCTGAAAACCACTTAATTGTATACTTTAAATGAATGAATGGTAGGTATGTGAATAATATCTCAATAAAGCTATTTTTTAAAGCCAGCAAATATACTAATAAAATTAAAATATATAATCCTGAAGGAAAAAACTTATGTGCACCAGTAATGGCTTCTTCAAATTATACCATTTCTCATAAGCAAAAATCCCTCTGGAGTTGTTAGGTTCAAACTCCAGTTTACTTACTCCTCTCCCCTGAAGCCAGACCATCTCCTACAAGGCAACTTAAAGTATGGCCAGTTAACGTTACTTGAAGGTGCCCTTAGTGGGAGACAAAGGTTTGTACTCATGCATACAAACACATACATACAAATACATAAACCACAACATATTCCATACAGTATTCTCCCTCAAAGGAATTCTGGAAATTTACCTCCCTTTAACTGTGCTCAGGAAAACTACCAGCTAGGCACTAGCTTCATCTGGTTCCACCCTGGCAAAGCCCACACACAGCTAAAGGCCAGGAGCTACCTGCCATGCTGGGAAAATCCAGGAAATTGAGGAAAGCTTAGCAAAGACGTTCATTTTAAGGGAGTCCATGGTGGCTATCAAAACTGACTCTGAATCTATAGCTTCCAAACCTGGCTGATCATCAAAATACTACTTCTGTGACTTCTTGACTCTACCCCAAACCTGTTAAACCAGTATCTTCAGGAGAAGATTCTAGGAATCTGTAGGAGTTTTTTGCTTTTGTTTTTTCACTATTTATTTATTTATTTGGCTGCACCAGGTATTAGTTGCAGCATTCAGGAGTTTTGTTGCAGCCTGTGAGATATTCTTGGTTGTTTTTTACTTGCAGTATGTGAGATCTAGTTCCCTGACCAGCGATCGAACCTGGGGCTGGCACAATAGGAGCGTGCAATCTTAGCCACTGGACCACCAGGGAAGTCCCTAGGAATCTGTATATTTAACAGGCTCTCCAGATGCTGCTAATTATTGGCCACATTTGATAACCGCTGATAAGACTCCTCCTTCACAAGCAGACAAGCAAAGGTCATTTGGTGTACAAAGAAAACCAGCAGCCTGGAAGAGGGCTGATTTTGTCAAGGAAACAGAGTTAAGGCAGGAAACCAGAGGAAACTTTTCCAGTGTCTGTCCTCGGAGAGTGTTGAGAGGAGGCTACATACACGGAGCAAGAGGTTCCCCACCCGACCAGGTTCCTGCCCGCCTGCTGCACACTCAGGGCACAGTCACTGGTTCACGTTGCAACCTTCCCTGATACCTACCCAACCCAGCCTGGAGGCCGTGGCTGGGCAGGGCGTCCACTCCCTGCTGGGCTGGACTCTCCCCAGTTTCCCAGATCTGGCAAGGAGATTACTTCAATAGAGGAATACAGGCTGATACAAGGAAATAGTCCCACCACACTAGTCAGGAAATGAAATGAGTTACAAAGCTGTACATACAATAGGATCTCAATTTTGTTAAAGTCAGGCAGGCGCACACACACAGAAATAAGTCTGGAAGGACATAAACCATGTTAACAATGGCTTTCTCTGGGGATTTTCACTTTCTTCTTACTGTGTTCAACAATGAATACATCTTACCATGATAATAAGGAGGAAAAACAAAGAAACATATTTTTTACTTTTTAATCAGGACACAGCTAAGGTACCAAGGCCCTGCCACCACAGCTCTCTGCCACTCTTTCCTGACCATCCCAGCCCCACCAACTCAGTTCATCCCAGAAGCCTCCCTTGCCTGGTACAGCCCCACATCCCCAAGGGGTTCACGAGAATTGCCTCTAACAGTTGGGAGGCTTAAAAGAGATGACACAGGGAAAGCACTTGGCATGTGGCATGGCGAAAGATAGACATGCAACAAACGGAGGCAAGTTAATTCCTCTTATTGTTACTCTCTACCAACTGGACCTGTGAATTCCAAGATGCCAGATCACAGGTCATTTCTAGGGGCCAAGCCACTGCTTTTCCGCCAATCCTTCTGCCCCTAGAGAAGAGGCAGGTTGTGAACACCCAAGTGTACTGATAGAGGTAAGCCTCTGAATAGGAGAGCCAGAACCCCAGGAAGGGTGTAACTCCTTCGGTGCCCTGTCTTTGAAATGTGGGCAAAGTCCACTTACGTTGCAATAACTACTTCATCCTTCATAAAGAAAATTGTATAAAAGTTGTTTTTGTACATGTACATGTACATGTACATGTATGGCTGAATCCCCTCACTGTTCACCTGAAATTCCCACAACATTGTTAATCAGCTATATCCCAATATAAAATGCTTTTGGCGTTAAAAAAAATCTGTTTTGAAGTTTGTTTTTTTTTAATGTTCTAGACATGGCATCTCAGAAGGCTTGAGCTTAGGCACCAACTGGCTCACTGGGAGACCTTCGTCTCTATATCTCAAGTCTTCAGAGAGGAGATAAAACTCCCTCCCCACAGAGTTGCAGAACCAGTGAGGAGACAGGGCTGTGAAGGGCTGCATCTTAGGTCAGGGCTAATTATCTTCACTCCGGGGGCTCTGGAGGCTGGCTTTGCCCAGACCATTGGGAAGGTTGCTGCCCCGCTGTTACTGGGGGAACTCGGCTGTGCTATCTAGGGGTTCAGAAGCAGGTGCCTACTGCCCACTTCTTTCTACCTCCAGTCCCCGGGGCAGCCCTGTGAACCTTCGGAGAGCCAGGTAACTCCTGGAGGAGAGAATCCTTCCACCCCTGCTGAGGAGGCCACCACACTGCCGCGCCCAAGGTGAGCCCGCAGGAAGCCAAGGCTCCCTGGGCTGACCTGCACCTGTCTTGTCCCTGAGCCAAAGAAAAGAGGACCCAGATCTCAAAATGTGGTAACAAGACCTTGATTTAACCCTGAGCAGCTTGCTAATGGGAAACTCAGCGGTGGCAGACCGGATCTCTCAAGTATTAACTGGGCATGATTATTCCAGCCAAGAGAGCCAGCAGCAACTACCCTGGACACCAATGGCCAAGCAGCAGGTGGTGTCCAGAGGCTTGCTCAGCCTGAGCCTGTGCCCTGAGCCCCTCCTGGATGACCACGGGAGGCAGGTGCTCCTGGCCTCACCTACCCNGGGTGGGAGCAGCCTGGCACAGGTCCAGACCAGAGCAGCTTCCTCCAGCCAGCCTCATGGCCCACCATCTGCAGCCTGGTGCCAGGGCTGAGGAGGACAGGCCCCTAGCACCTGAGAGGACAGAAATGCACCATATCATATGTGGAGGGGTGTGGGTGTGCTCAGTAGTATCTGACTCTTCGGGACTCCAATAACTAGCCAGCCAGGCTCCTCTGTCTATGAGATTTTCCAGGCCAGAATACTGGAGTGGGTTGCCGTTTCCTACTCTAGGGGATCTTTCTGACTTAGGGATCGAACCCACGTCTCCTGCATTGGCAGGCGGATTCTTTACCACTGTGAAGCCCACGTGGAGGGATAAGCCCTTTCAGTCTCCCGAGTGGTGGGAGGAAGCAGAGCTGGAAGGAGGGTCAGCCCCTGTGCTGTTTTGTCGGCAAACATTCATGGGATGCCTCTGGGAGCAGTTTCACACCAAGACATCTGCTGAGGGAGGGAAAGCTGCTGGTCTTATGTAAATCTAAAAATGGGGAGTGTCGGAAGTTGCCAAATGGATAGTTGTGACTCTTTGAGCCACTCAAGACAAGATGGGGGGATGCAAGAGAGAAAGTGGAGAAAAGAGCTTTATGTATTGAGGACCTAGTGCCAGTGGCTGAGCTGTGCAATTTACAGCCATCTTCTCGGTTAATCTTTACCAGTAACTCTAGGAAGTATTAGCTCCAGTTCACCAGGGATAAATCTGAATCTCACACAGAGAGAACAGATGACTTATCCAGGGCTGGCAGACCTGAAAGCTGAGCCCAGGCCTGTCGGTCCCAAGGACCAACCTCCTTCCGTTCTTCTTTGGCCTCCATGCCTGCCCCATGGCCAATGGCAAGTGAGGGTAGCAGACCTGTCTTCTTGAGGCAGGTAAGGAAACTAAATGCCACAGGGCCAACTGGCCACCAGCGGGGAGGAAAAACTGGAGAAGAGCCCAGAAATCTACAAACTAGTGGTCAACTGCAAATGACTCACGTAACAGCCAGCGGATCCTCTGAATCCTGGCACATTATAAAGCACTCTCTCCTCTTTCTCCACACCCACTTGTTGAGCACTGCCCATAGCAGGGACAAGCCTGCTTCCCTGGCCCCAGCCCAGTGGCAGACACACTTACCTGCACCCTGGACTTGAGTGGGCCTGATCCTTCTCCTGGCTGGGGAAGTCTGAGTCCAGGCATCCTTTCTGGCCAGGGAGATATCCAGCCTCTGCCACTCCATGCAGTCAGGGAAAATAGGCAAGTTTAGGCTCAAGCCATAGGATGCAGACAAGACACTGAGGCTGAAAGTGCTGAAGACCTGTGGAAGCAAGATGGGAGTATGACACGGACTGAGGATGTCCCTGAGAGAGGGGTTCACCCCAGTAGGAATTAGAAAGTATGGTATTCCAGAGCCTGGGGAAAGGGAAGTCCATGAAGGGAAAAGTGATGAGCCCAGGTGACAGTGGCCCCTTCAAAGCTCTGCCAGGGGCCACTTGCACTAGGAAGACCACCTTGAACTCAGGAAGCTGTGAGCAACCGGCAGACGCACATTCTATTCTGGTCCATTGGCCTGTTTGTCTTCTTTCTCCATTATTTTAGGACTGTTTAACATCTGTTAAATCCTGCATGCGTGCGTGCGTGCTAAGTCGCTTTAGTTGTGTCCAACTCTACGAGACCCTATGGACTGTAGCCCGCCAGGCTCTTCTGTCCATGGGGATTCTCCAGGCAAGAATACTAGAGTGGGTTGCCATGCCCTCTCCAGGGGATCTTCCCGACACAGGGATCAAACCCACATCTCATGTCTCCTACATCAGCAGGTGGATTCTTTACCACTAGCACTACCTGGAAAGCCCCAGTAAGTCCTAGTCCCCCTCTCTTATTATTTTTCCAAATTGTTTTGGATATCAGACCAGGTGATATCTTAGAGGCACTAAGGTACAGCCAGCAAGAGGGCTGGGCAGACTTACATTATCCATATGTGGCCTGGGGGAGAAAAGACTGAGGCCCACACTGGGCCCTTCACCCCCACTGGGGTCAAGGTCCCGCTGCCTCACAGGTTCCCTCATGACTCCTGCTGCGTCAGCAGCTAATCTGTTCAGCTGGGAGACCCCAGTGCCACTCTGATACTAATCTAACTCCTTTAGTAGAGCAATAAAGCTTCCTTCTCTTAAAGGGGAAGGTTGTTCTTTTCTCAGGAAGGGGAGGACAGAAGTGGGCGGAGCCGGGGCAGCAGCACTGCAAGAGACACTGGCCCTTTAACCCAAGCTGCAGTCGACACGGGATGTCCAGAAAGGGTTGCCATTTGTGGCCCTGCTTTCTCCAAAAAGGCAAGGGAGTGTGAGAACGAGGCCTGGCTTTGAGACGTGCCCTGAACATTCTAGCTCCCCCGGGCCATGGGCCTCAGTATCCCTCTTATACTTACACACACTCCACACATACATAGACAAACTACACATACAATGTAAACACTGCACACACACACCTACCATAACACTTCTGATGTACATTCACAAATACACCAGATATACAAACGTACCGTATAGATATACACACCACATACACACCTCACACATATATATAATCACATTTCTGGACATACACAGGTGCATAGGCACATGCTACACATACACACACACACACACACACACCCCATTTAAATGTCCTATACACATACACCACATCCACATACAAAGATTGATTATAGATATTTTCTTAAGACTGACTCTATTTCTAGAAGAATAAGGACTTCTCATGTTTGGATGGAAGAGACTAGAGAGATTTATTTGGGTGCATTTTCATATTAGCTATCAAAGAAACCTAGTGCCTTTAAGATATCATCGGACACAATATTCAAAGCAATTTTGAAAAATAATAATAAAGGGGACAAAGACTACCAGATGTTAAATAGTCTTAAAATAGTATAGAAAGAAGACAGATCAATGGAATAGAGTAGAAAGTTCAGGGAAAACATGATTTGATTTAGAAAACAAGAACAATTTTCAAAATTCTTTAAAGACATTTTAAAAAGTTAAAAGTGGAACAGCTAATGCAGATGAAATTTTAGAAGGAAATAATAAGGTTAAAGTTGAAACTTATCTTTAGAAAATAGACTTCAACAATAAAACCATGGCCTGGTTCTTTTCAAAGAACAGAATTCTGGCAAAACAAAGAAAGCTATAAAGAAGCAAGTTTAGGAAAGAGAGAGATAGCCAAGATACAAAAGGAATTCTTTAAATTATGAGAGAAAACCATTGCAACCTTATTTGTAAATGTGAAAATCTGGGGGGGAACTGATGCTTTTCTAGAAAGTTAATTGTTAAAATTGATACAAGAGTTTGAAATTAGCTGCTGCTAAGTCGATTCAGTTGTGTCCGACTCTGTGCGACCCCATAGATGGCAGCCCACCAGGCTCCCTCATCCCTGGGATTCTCCAGGCAAGAATACTGGAGTGGGTTGCCATTTCCTTCTCCAATGCATGAAAGTGAAAAGCGAAAATGAAGTCGCTCAGTCGTGTCCGACTCTTAGTGACCCCATGTACTGCAGCCTAACCATAGATAAAATTCAAAAGGGAATAAAAAATCTACCTGACAAAATTATAGAAGACTTAGATGGAAATGGCAACCCATTCTAGTATTCTTGCCTGGGAAATTCCATGGACAGAGAAGTCCAGCAGGCTACGGTCACGGGGTCACAAAAGAGTCGGACATGACTAAACAACAGGCAGGTTTAGAGACCAACTCTATTAGACCTTCAAGAAACAGATAACGCCTCTGCAGTTTAAAACTTTTTCAGAACTATAAAAAATGCTGGACGATTTGTCAGCCCTAGATATGAGGCTGCTGCTGCTGCTGCTAAGTCGATTCAGTCATGTTCGACTCTGTGCGACCCCATAGCTAGTAGCCCACCAGGCTCCCCCGTCCCTGGGATTCTCCAGGCAAGGACACTGGAGTGGGTTGCCATTTCCTTCTCCAATGCATGAAAGTGAAAAGTGAAAGTGAAGTCGCTCAGTCGTGTCCAACTCTTAGTGACCCCATGGACTGCAGCCTACCAGGCTCCTCCATCCATGGGATTTTCTAGGCAAGAGTACTGGAGTGGGGTGCCATTGCTTTATCCAGATGTGAGGCTAAGCAAAGACAAAAACCAGATAAGGTTAGCAGCAGCAAACTACAGACCAAAGGCCAAAGATAAAAACAAGAGTAGAAATTAATAAAACAGAAAACATAGAAAAAGAAGATCTATTAAAAATGTGACAAAACTAGGCCCACATCCTCCCAGTTTTGCCACATTCCTTTTTTAAAAGAAAAATCAAAAATCTCTAATTTTTAATATATTTCCCAATTTTTTAATATTGACAATTCAAATCTTTTAAAAATATCATGTAAGTCAAATGAAATATAACTAGTTGAAATCTCTGCTAGGCCAATCTGACCTATGAATATAGACACAGAAATCCTAAATAAAATAATAGCAAATCAAATCCAGCAGTAAATTCATGATTCATTCAAATGGTATTTATTCTAGGAATGCAAAGATGGCTCAAATTTAATGAACATATTAGTGCAGGGATTGGCAAACTATGCCTACAGGCCAGATCCAGCCAGCCAACCTGCTTTTGTATAGCAGGTAAGCTAAGAATGGATTTAAAAGCTTTTAATGGTTGAAAAAGATTTTTTTTTAAAATAGTTTTTCTATGGCCATAAAAAGTCAAAATTTTAAAATTAAAAACTCAGTTTAGAACTTCCCTGGTGGTCCAGTGGTTAAGAACCCACATTCCAATGCAGGGAACTCGGGTTCGATCCCTGGTCTGGGAACTAAGATTCCAGAGGCAACAAGAGAAGAAGCCCATGTGCAGCAACAAAGATCCCGCATGCCACAACTAACATCACATAGCAAATAAATAATTTTTAGTGAATTTAAGATATTTACATAATATATGGCAAATATGTATATAGGTACAAAGTAGTCTTATAAATCAGTAAGAAAAAATGTATCAAAGAATATGAATAATCATTGCACAAGAGAGAAAGTTAACCCTTGGAAGAAAGTTATGACCAACCTAGATAGCATATTCAAAAGCAAAGACATTACTTTGCTGACTAAGGTCCGTCTAGTCAAGGCTATGGTTTTTCCTGTGGTCATGTATGGATGTGAGAGTTGGACTGTGAAGAAGGCTGAGCGCCAGAGAACTGATGCTTTTGAACTGTGGTGTTGGAGAAGACTCTTGAGAGTCCCTTGGACTGCAAGGAGATCCAAACAATCCATTCTGAAGGAGATCAGCCCTGGAATTTCTTTGGAAGGAATGATGCTAAAGCTGAAACTCCAGTACTTTGGCCACCTCATGTGAAGAGTTGACTCATTGGAAAAGACTCTGATGCTGGGAGGGACTGGGGGCAGGAGGAGAAGGGGACGACCGAGGATGAGATGGCTGGATGGCATCACAGACTCGATGGACGTGAGTCTGAGTGAACTCCGGGAGTTGGTGATGGACAGGGAGGCCTGGCATGCTGCAATTCATGGGGTCGCAGAGTCAGACACGACTGAGCAACTCAACTGAACTGAACTGAACTGAACTGAACCAAAAAAAGAAAAAAAAATCATCCCACCATTTGCCTTCAGGAAGTTCAAGCCTTTGTATTTATACATGAGACAACTAAGCTTCAGAGTTGTTAAATGAATCAGGTTGCTAGGGTAGTAAATAAACAGTGGAAGAATAAGAGTCCAGCCAAAGAACCATTATAGAATGTCATCATTCACACTAATCTTCCTGCTCAGAGTGATCAGGCTGCAAACTAGTAGGTCTAAGACCTCCATGGCTTCTGACACATTAAGAGTCAATTCAACAAATGTCTACTAAGCTAATAAGCACCTGTGTTGTGTCAAGCCTTATGCTGAACACTGAGCATACAGAAGAGAACAAGATGGAGTTTAAAATCTGGGGGAAGACCGGATGAGTGTTACAACAGAGGAAACACGGTAACCTGCAGAAACACGGATTAATATCTCACTTTGCCTGGGCAGCTCAACAAACCAGGATGAGAAAGCAAGTCAGAGAAGACTTCTCAAAGAAAGTGAGACCCAAAGGATGATTTAGCCAAGCTAAGGAGGTGAAGGAAGGGTTACAGGTAAAGAGAGCAAAACACTCAAAGACTAGAAAGTGAGAGAAGCTCACACATTTGAGGAACAGAGCAATGGGATATATGGCAGGGAACTTGGTGTGTGATGAAGGAAGTAATACACAAGAAGATACACATCTTAAATGGCTTCATGTATTATTAAAAGGAGCTCAGGCTCCTAAATGTAGGACAGTCCTTGAAAGATTTTAACTAAGATCCCAACAGGTTTTGTGCTTTAGAAAAATCATTCTGGCTAGAGTGTCAAAAGTGGATTGGGAAGATGGAGGGGTGCCATGAGGGTTGGAATCAGAAGTGTTATTGAGGAAAGTCTTTTCCAGTGACCCAGCTTCAAAAAAAAACTAGTGCAGTAACAGTAGGGCTTATTGTTGTTGTTCAGTCACTAAATCACGACCGACTCTGTGACCCCATGGACTGCAGCATGCCAGACTTCTGTCCTCCACTGTCTCCTGGAGTTTGCTCAAATTCATGTCCATTGAGTCAGTGATGCTATCTAACCATCTCATCCTCTGCCGCCTTCTTTTGCCTTCAGTCTTTTCCAGCATCAGGGTCTTTTCCAATAAGTCAGCTCTTCATTTCATGTGGGCTGAAGTATTGGAACTTCAGCATCAGTCCTTCCAATGAACATTCAGGATTGATTTTCTTTCAGTTCAGTTCAGTTCAGTTGCTCAGTTGTGTCTGACCCTTTGCCACCCCATGGACTGTAGCATACCAGGCTTCCCTGTCCATCACCAACTCCTGGAGTTTGCTCAAACTCATGTCCACTGAGTTGGTACTGCCATCCAACCATCTCATCCTCTGTCATCCCCTTCTCCTCCTGCCTCCAGTCTTTCCCAGCCTCAGGGTCTTTTCCAATGAGTCAGTTCTTCCCATCAGATGGCCAAAGTATTGGAGTTTCAGCTTCAACATCAGTCCTTCCAATGAATATTCAGGATTGATTTCCTTTAGGATTGACTAGTTTGATCTCCTTGCAGTCCAAGGGACTCTCAAGAGTCTTCTCCAACACCACAGTTCAAAAGCATTAATTTTTTGGTGCTCAGCCTTCTTTATGGTCCAACTCTCACATCCATACATAACTACTGGAAAAACCATAGCTTTGACTATATGAACCTTTGTCAGCAAAGTGATATCTCTGTTTTTTTAATATGCTGTCTAGGTTTGTCACAGCTTTCCTTCCAAGGAGCAAGCGTCTTTTAATTTCAAGGCTGCAGTCACTGTCCACAGTAATTTTGGGGCCTAAGAAAATAAAATCTGTCACTGCTTTCACTTTTTCCCCTTCTATTTGTCATAAAGTAATGGATGGAAAAAGGCAGAATTAACAGGACTTGGTAGTTGATTGAAAGGTAAGAGAAGAAAAATTCTGACCTGAGAAATTAGCTTGGTTCAGAAGTACCATTTACAGAGGTGGAGAACATGAGAGCAACTCTGAGCCTGCTAAGGTCAAGTTACCAACTTGATGCCAAGTGAACGGTTGAATACACTGGATATAAATTCAGGAGAAAATAACTTAGGCTGAAAATATAGATTTAGGAATTCCCAATTAAGCCATGGTATGGATAAAAAAGCCCAAAGAGAATGTTTATTGTGAGAAGAGGGTTCAGAAAAGAACTGAGAAGAATATCAACTGAAAAGACAGGCAGAGGAAGAAAGTCCTGAAAGGGAAAAGGTAAGCCAGGCAGTGTATTAAGAGAAGATAATAGTCAACAATCTCAAACACTGTTGAGAGGTCAAGGAGGTTAGTAACTGAGAAGTGTCCATTGGATTCAGCAACAAGACGATTGCTGTTGACCTTCCATCCCAGAATAAAATGCTGGGAGGCAACAGCTCCACATGAATGAAACTGTACCAAATTCACTCCAAAAGGAAAAATACCCTGGGCTCAAAGCCAGAGAATATTCTTGGGTCAGGTTTTTTCTTGTTCTAAATTTAACCAGCTGGAATGTTTTGTTAAGTGGTATTTTTTCACCCTTGAAATGCAGGATTTATCTTTTAAAAGTATGTCTGTAATTCATCTTCAAGGTAAAACACAATGGTTTTCTATGGGAGCAGGTGTTGGTTGCTGTAAATACCACTGAGAAATTTTAATTTGCCTCAGGTATAGAAGTCTTTGGTGACCCAAATACACAAACAGGGTCTAAGTAGGAACCAAGTTCTAAAAAAAAAAAAAACCTTCAAGATTTCAACTAAGTTGAGGGATATTGTTTCAAAATAGAAGAGAACAAAACCTTCACTGCCAAAGGAATATAAAATAGTAAGTTCAGTGCAATGATAAGAGCCAAGGACTTGACAGAAAAGCAGAGTCCCCTGTGTCTCCTAGAATGGCTCAATTTCCTTGTGGTTCTGTCCTCTTTCAGCCTCTTCAAGAAGCACCCCTTTTCCTGACCTGATGATAAGCAGCTTGGCTTAGCATAGCCAAGGGCTCCAGAGGCCCTCAAAAAGTTTTCTGAACTTAAACAATATAAACTTCTCCCTCTCACCAAGACAGAGTAACATCTTGGGACTGGATCCAATTCAGGGAATGGATTTTCCCTCTCACCTGAAACAACTTAAGAGATTAGACAAAATACACGAAACAACAGTTTTCAAGATCTTGGACATCAAGCAACAAAGGATGGTGATCCCTGAGAAACAAAACCGTCAAGGGGAGCCCTGTGATTGCCCCAGCTGCCTGGAGAGATCAACTTCAAACCCTGTGTTGAGGAGGTCGGGAGACCAAGGCAGCTAGAGTTCACAGGACAGAGCATCAGAGAGGAAACAGCTGCACAGAGAGCTTCGGAGATCAACAGAGGTCTCCCTTCAAATCTTCAGCTAAGTGCCGATGAGCTCATAGACATTAGGAAAGTACCCTGAGGCTGGGGAAAGAACCACCCAAAAGGATTAGAGTTAACAATCTTTCCCAGGCTCTCACAGGACCAGGGTGAGTTCTTATTCTCACCAGCCAGACTGGAAAAACCTAATTCATGGGGGCATTGGGTAGGTACTCGGAAGGGTTTTACCTCAGTTGTGGGGAATTATTAGCCCTAAACTAAATGATGCTCTCTTCTCATCTAAGAGAACTTAAAAGCAAGAGCCAAAAAGATCAAAAACTTCCTAAGTAATGTAACTGCATCCCAGAACAAACTCAAGAATACTTATAAGAATACAAAAATATCCAGCACCCAACAAGGCAAAATTCAGTGTCTAGTAGCCAATAAAAGCTACTAGGAATGCAAAGAAAAAGGAAAATGTGACCCATAATGAGAAAAATCAATAGAAACCAGTCCAGAAATGACACAGATTATAGAATTAGTAAGCAGCACATTAAAATAGCTATAACAACTGTATATTTTTATGTCCAAGAAACACTTTCAGAGCATGTTAAGTAGAGATATGGAAGATGCAAAAAAAAAAGACCAAATCAAACATCTAAAGGTAAAAAATATATCTGCAGTTAATATACATATATATGATGAGATTAACCGTGGATTAATGCAGAAAAAAGAAAAAGATTAGTGAACTTGAAGGCAAAGCCACAGAAGCCATCCAAAATGAAACACAAAGAGAAAAAAAAAAGACAGGACACCGGTGAACTGTAGGGCAACTTCCAGCAGTAGGAGATAAAAATTATATTTGAAGAAATAATGGCTGGAAATTTCCCGAATGTGTTGAAAACTGTATATGCACGTGGGTTTCCCAGGTGGTGCAGTGGTAAAGAGTCCAGCTGCCAATGCAGGAGACGTGGGGTCAAGCCCTGGGTTGGGGAGATCCCCTGGAGAAGGAAATGGCAACCCACTCCAGTCTCCTTGCCCAGAAAATCCCATGGACGAGGAGCCTGGTGGGTACAGTCCACGGGGTTGCTAAAAGTAGGACATGACTGAGTGACTGAGCCTACGCACATGTACCCATATAAACCCACAAACCCAAGAAGCTCAATGAACCGCGAGCAGGAGAAACACGAAGAAACCTATGTCAAAGCACATCATAAGCAAGTTGTTTTAAAACCATTGACAAAGAGAAAAATCTTGAAAGCAGAAAACAAAGAAACAAAAAAACACATTATATACAGAGGAACAAAGACAAGCATGATATTGGACTTAGAAATAGGTACCAGAAGACAGTAAAGCAACAACTTTAAAGAAAAACAACTGTCAACCTGGAATTCTTTACCCAGCAAAAATGTCTTTTTTAAAATCAAGATGAAAAAAGACTTTCTCAGACTTACAAAAGCTAGTTGAATTTAACCACAAACCTGTACTACAAGAGATGCTAAAGTCTTAGGGAAGGAGGACAACGATACCATATGGAAGTCTTGATCTACAAAAGGAATGAAGAGAACACCAGAAATGGTAACTACATGGGTACATAAAAAAGAGAGTTTTTTCCTGATTATTTAAATCTCTTGAAAAGAACAATCTAAGTAGGACAAGGAGCCATTAACTAAAAAAAAAAAAAAAAACACACCCTGAGTTCTCTGGAATTTATCCTGGAATAAATTGTTATATGTTGCCTTGTCTAAATTCTGATGAGGTAATTGCAAGAAGTAAACTCCAGGGAAGCTATTAGCAAGTTCACATTTGCAGTCATGTGGGAATGTGGATTCTACTTATGGAAGAAAATAATATGGATGTGTTTAGTGCAAAATGCAGCAACCACAGCCAAGATCTGTAGCTCAGCTGGATTACACTCAAGCTTGAATATAAAGTTTATGTAGCCCAAAGCCTTTTTCTGGATCAGGGTATTGTGATGACGATGTGTCTTCCAGTGGACAGTAACAGATCATACCGGGACAGAGGTCATGGCATCCAGGGATCCCAAACATTCTCCAGAGGAATTTCCTAGGGGAACTAGGGGATATGTCTAGGTGGGTTTCATTGGCGCTGTAGTTGATAGCAGTGGCATGTATTCCTTTTGCTTCCAGATTCTTACCATTCACACTTGGACCCCTTTTTATGCTTCTACCACTTACTGAAACTCTTCACTCAGAGGTCACCATTGACTTTCTTACTGTGACTACCACTTGCCTCATCTCAGTCCTCATCCCCTTGCCTTAGCTCTCCTCTCACTTCTCTGAAAATTCCTCTATTTTGTGACTTTTCCTGACTCCAAGGGAGACTATGCTACCCGGCTGTGCCCTTCAGTCTCCCTCCTTCCTCAACAGCCTCCCGCTCTGAGCTCTCATCCACTCCCATTTCACTCTCAGCTACCTGTTCTGATGATGACGCCCCGATCTCTCCCCAACACTAGGGCCCTGGGCCAACTCTGCTCTCTCTAACCAGCAATTTCCCTACCTCTTTGCACCCACCCCCTTCTGTCAATGGCTCACCTGGACTGTAGCCTTAATTGTCTGTTTTTGTATCTTTCTACCCAGCTATTCTATAATGCAGTGACTGAGACAGGTCTTCTTAGTAGCTGCTACTTCTCAGCCTAGTGTCTGGCACACATTTTAAAGAGCCAAATCTTGCCAGAGATTTCAAATCTAATCAGCATATAAAGCATAGACTATGAATAGTCAAAATTACCCTCGAATAAGCCCTTAGTCATCCATAAAACGCACATGGTATTATAAATCAAAAGGGAAATGGAAAATTCACCTTCCCCATCTCGCACTCCCTCTGGGATGTATTTTTCTGAGTGCAGAGCCACAACAACCCCCACCAGCTGCATATATTCTCTCTGTCACTCCCTCCCACTTGTGTTTTATTTTTTGGCCCCACACAAAATTTCTGTAAGTGAAAAGAATAGATAGCAAGAACGCCATTGTAAAGTTCTGATGGACAAATTCCTTTCTCTGTCCTTAAACTGGTTCTTGCTTTTAACTTCACAATTTCTAATAATGACACCACCTCACTGAATCAGGCTGAAAACTCTTTGACTCTTCCCTCTCCCTCATTCTTTTCTTTCCATTTTCCAGCTTCTTTTTAATCCTTCTTCTGTACAACATCCCTTTGTCTCCCTTCTTATTGCCACCTACATGATCCAGGCCCCGGTCACCTTGCATCTTGACTTCTCTAACAGCCTCCTTACAGGTCTTGCTGGTCTCTCTCCAATTCATGTTTCATTGCCATTATATTAGTCATTTCTAAACTTTAGAATTTTAAAATGTTAGAACCTAAAGCCCTAATTTAGTCCTGTCGCTCCTCTGTTCAAAAGCCATCAGTGCCATCAGCTAGAGTCCACTCTCTCCGGGCTGAACTGTCTGGGCACAGGCTACCTCTAGGCCTACTTCCCACTCTTGCCAGATGGGAACACTACTCCCCTTGCCTACCCTCCAAACTTTTCTCACTTCCCTCCACTTAAAGGCCACCTCCACAAACATCTCCATTTACCAAGACTCAGCCTCAGATGGCAGCACCCAAGGCACCCCTTCCTTCTTACCACCATGGCTCTTTCTTTGTACCACTCAGCTCACAGTGCTGCATTATATGTACCTCCAAAGGAAGGAGATATGTCACCATGTTTTTTTTTAACTCATTCATTCATTCAGCATATATTACTGAGCACTTACAATGTGCCAGGCACTAAAGACACGTAGTGAAGACAGATGCCAGCCACAGAACTGACCATCTGGCAGTGGAGGGTGACGATGGACAGGCTGTGACCGTGACAGTGATCAGAAAAAGCTCCCCCAAAGAACAACACAGCCTGAGAGCTGAAGAATGAGTAGAAGGTCGCCAGGCAGAAGAAGGAGGAAGGCAAGAATTTTATAGGTTGAAGGAAAAGTATGGGGGGAGAAAAAGTCTGAAGGTAAGACAGCACAGGGCTTATTAAAAGAACCAAAAGGAAAAACCATGGCTAGAGCACACAGAACAAGGTGAGAGTCAGGGGGAGGGAATTCCCTGGTGGTCCAGTGCTTAGGAACCTGCCTTCCAATCCAGGGGACGCTGGTTCTATCCCTGGCCAGGGAACTAAGATCCCACATGCCACAGGGCAAATAAGTCCATGCACCACAACCAGAGAAGCCTTCCTGCCTCCACTACAGAGCCCATGGGCTACGACTTCCAGACCGTCACAGTACAACCAGAGAGACGCCTACATGCCGCGAGTCAGACCCACCACAGCCAAAAATAAATAAATAAAATATTAAAGTCAGGGGGAATTGGGATGGAGGGAGACAAGTAGAGCGTAGCCGGGTCACAGCCTATTTTGTAAGGCAAAAGAGGTTGCGTTTGACCCTGAGGGCAAGGGAGAGTTTTCAGCAAAGGAGTAACACAACCATCTGTGCACACTGGACAGATGGGAAAAATAGACGGGAGTGGTAAAGACTAGGGATCGATGCAGTGACTCAGATGAAAGAAGATGGAGGACAGGGCTAGGGTAACAGCAGAAGAAAGAGAGGAGCACGGATGTGGATGCCACAGCTAGTAGGATTGAGTGATTAACTGAACTCAAAGGAGCCATGATAGGAGGTCAGAGATGATCGCAGTCTAGACGAGCGCTCTGTACATCACAGTTGTGCAGTGACTATTTGTGGACTGAATGAATGAACAATAAATAAATTACAGAATAAACAATCTGGAGAAGGCAATGGCACCCCACTCCAGTACTCTTGCCTGGAAAATCCCATAGACGGGGGAGCCTGGTAGGCTGCAGTCCATGGGGTCTCGAACAGTCGGACACGACTGAGCGACTTCACTTTCACTTTTCACTTTCATGCATTGGAGAAGGAAATGGCAACCCACTCCAGTGTTCTTGCCTGGAGAATCCCCGGGACGGCAGAGCCTGGTGGGCTGCTGTCTATGGGGTCACACAGAGTCGGACACGACTGAAGTGACTTAGCAATAGCAGAATAAACAATTTACCAGTGAATGACAGGCAGAGAAGGGGACATTATTTTTGGAGATCATTTCCAAGACAGAGCCATCATTAGAAGTAATATAAAAGCAAGCAAAAACTTCAGATTTGTTGGTTTACAACCCCCTATATTATAAAGGGAGAAATTCTTTTTCTCGTCAAGAGAAATTTAGGAAACACAAAGCAATTAGAAGAGCCTCAGATCACTTTTGATGTTTCTGCCTTCCCATTGCTGCCTCTCTGAGTCTCTGCTCAACAGATAATCCATCAGGATCACCAATAGCCCCCAACTTCTCCAGATCCTAGGCCTCTGTGCATGTTCCAGGATTTTCCACACTCTTGAAATGGTTCTTTCAATGACAATTTAAATGGTTCAAAAGCTTTATTTATTTACTGAGTGCCCATTATATAAACTATAAGCTACGGCTATAATCATGACAACAATAGACACAGTCCCATCGCTCCTGGAGTTTCCAGTCCCCTTGAGCGTTTCAATCAGATCACTATGTAAACGATAAAATATGACTTTTCCTCCATTTATTCACAAAGAAGTCTCTTTGACTGTATACACCCGGTCTCAGAAATAACCAGAGGCCTCCAGTCCGCAGAAAAGTATCATTTTCATAAGGTGATATCGCCACCTAGAGGTCAAAAACAACCTTACCATTTAATCCAGTAAAATTTCTAGCTGTATTCCTGAGGACTCTCCAAGTCTCTAGAACATTCCCTGTCTCTATCAAGATAATATAGGGGTTGATTCTCTAACATATAATAAATACTTAATGTTTTTAATTAAATGTATAAACAGGAGATCAGATGAACTTCATACTTTGGTACCTTATGGCAGTTGAAAATTTACATTTTTCCCCCCAGATTCTTCTGGATTCCAGAGAACCTCTGAACATTTCTAAAAGCCAGATGCATTTCTGTCCTTAATTCAGCAAACAACTCCTTTAGGTGTATTTGAATAAACTGATATTAAGGGTCATCACCACCATGAATGAAACCCTGACTCCAAAGGAAGCATTTTATAATCCAAAATCAATGAAGAACAGAGTCTGTTACCCGAGATGTCAGGACCAATAGCAAAACAAAAGACGGTTCTACAGGAGGACAGCATGGGCAGAGAATGTCAGAAGATGGCTTTCACTGCTCACTCTCTTTCTACACACAGGTCAAACTGAGCCCAGGGTCACCGAAAGGTATGCTCAGGAAACCAAGGTGACTCAAAGTGGCCTATCCCTAGTAGAGACCACAAAGAACGTAGCAAAGAACAAAAGAAATCAGAATCTAGTTTCTTAGGAACTCAAAGCTCCAGAACAACAGTCTAAGAGGCCAAGGCTCAGGTCCTCTTGTCTGAAGCGAATGTTGCTCAGTCCGACTCTGCAACCCCTTGGACTATACAGTCCATGGAATTCTCCAGGCCAGAATACTGGAGTGGGTAGCCTTTCCCTTCTCCAGGGGATCTTCTCAACCCAGGGATCAAACCCCGGTCTCCCACATAGCAGGTGGATTCTTTACCAGCTGAGCCACCAGGGAAGCCTACTTAAACACATAAAGTGGATCTCCAACTGATCCTGGGGAGCCTCCTGGCTGGTAGGCCTTGATTCTCCTGATGCCTGCAGCCCAGACGGTAGGAAAACGGCAGTTAGCAACAGTTACCTGGCTCCTCCTCTCTCAGCACATGGAGAGTCTGAAGCAGAGGACTCAGGAGGGCTCCTTGCCTTCAGTCAGTTCTTTTCTACATGGCCTCATCCTTCCTGTCTGATTAAGATTGTCATCTGTGCATAAAGAGAGGGAACCAGAGAGGCATCAGAACACAGTGGACTAAAGAGCAAGGACTCGGGTTCTAAGCTCAACCCCCTTCACTGGCCGGCCTTGGATGTCTGGCAAATTACTTAACCTCACCAGCAAGGCCCGCAGGTACAATTGTGCAGGTGGTGGGCCGACTCTAGGGGTGTTGCTCAAATGGTAATCACCATAGATGTGTTTATCCATTGAAATAATTTTTTAGCAAATAGTTTGTAAAGTGTCTTGAAGGGTCCCTTTCTCTGATTCACCCAAAGGTCCCCAAATGGCCTAGCATCAGCCCTGTATTCTGAGCTTCAGTTTCCTAAACCATAAAACAGAGACAATCCCCGTCTATCTACAGAGTTGGCCAGAGAACCAATCAAAATAGTGGATATGAAGCACCTTGAAAACTGTAGTGTTCTCTGTAGGCTATACTTCTCTTATCCATTTTGTGATTATCCAAATTTGAGGGATTGGCATAACAAAGATGAAACAAGGTTCGGCCTATAATGATTTTTTCCTCTCTTTGAAAAGAGAAGCAAAGGCCAGTATTCAGATAACAATTATTTTCTCACTCGAAATACGTCACAGTCCAAAAGGTAACTTTGTCCGAACCATCGGGACTTTGATGTGGGAGTTGCTTTACTAAGTAAGCAAAGTAGCTGAATTTGCTTTGAAAGAGTTAGACCTTCTCTGAGTCTTCAGATAAAATGAGTGATGTGTGCAACCTCAAGCCCCCTACTGACCACTGGAAACTGGGTTTTCTCGGGAAGATAGTTCTGAAGGTAGGCTAAAGTGGCAAGATTTATAAATTTTTAAGTTAGCCCACAGAAGCCATTCTGCAACGCAACGTATATTTGAGGAAAAAAATTTCAGAAAAACAGTCCACATAATGCCTCTCGGCTTCTTCTTACTGTGAAGATTCAGCTAAGAATAGTTCAGTCTAGTAACACAAATGAGGTCGTGTAATTCTGAGTTGTCTTGAAAAAGATGAAGAATGGATAGGCAGCAGTTTCAGCTTTCTCATTTGGTCTGTTTTGAGACAATGTTAAAAAAGGAGTCGAATATTTAATCTGCCTTTCTGGCATGAACTGTATTTAGGGTAACTAAATAACTGATGAGGGGTAAGTTTCTCTTTATAAAAAACTTTCTCAGGCCCAGTTTAGAGTTCCACTTCTGGCCTCACAGTACAAGGAGCTCCACAAACAGCTCTCCAGTGAAACTAATGAACATTATTTTGATTTTAAGTCTCTGGAAATGGCTCTAAGAGCATACAACAAATGAAGAAACAGTTTTTCAAGAAAACCAAATGAAGGAAAGTTACACAGCTCAAAATAGCCTGGAGTTAAAACTCCCCTCCAGGTCCTCCCCAACATTCTATGCAAAAGAACCCTCTCACCGGAGGAAAAAGTGGACTTTAAGGTTGATTACGCCCAGCTCCCAGCTGGCCCAGCCTCTGGCCCATCTCCAAAAGTCCTTGCCCCAGGACTTTAAGAGATAACTACTCCGAACAACTTTGGAGAACAGACCCCGTTAAGACAGTAACTTTGCACACACATGCCTATATATACTTACTCTTTTCTTAGGTTAGTGCAGCAGCTCACTAATCTGACTGCTGCCCCTTCTCGCCCCATTAAAGGTGATCTGTTTCCGTAAAGTGCTGGTCTCTTGTTCTTCTTCTGAACCTCTCCTTCTCTAACTCCCTTACTACAAGAGTCTATGGTATGTGAAGGGAAGAGCCTTTCCCCACCCACTCCTTTCCCCCCACTTCAGTGAGATGACTCTCCTCCAGACTACTGCAACCCGAGGACACAGGGCTCCCTCTCTCCCTAGCTCTACGTCCGAGGGAGACTTTCCAGGAAGAACAGAATGTCATCCTTTCTCATCCTGCCCCTACCTGTTGCAGACACTAAGCTCTGGTGAGTACAGCCTATAGATGGAATCTCTCTTCTTCCACCCAGCCCCTAATTATGGGGAGGAAGCTCGAGCTTGGGAACAGAACTGCTGAGAATACTGGGCCCCCACCTGCTCTTACCTCAACTCATGGGGTGTGGGGCCCAGGCTTTTATAACTCAAACATAAGATTCTGGGTCCCTGAGAGTTTCAATAATTTTACATAATTCTTTTACATAATTTTGAAATTTTTATGTATTAAAAAAGTTTAAGGACATAAAAAT
>SJYQ01096555.1:36113-48678 GCA_006410935.1 Redunca redunca
AAAAAAAAAAAAAAAAAACCTTGCAAAAACCAAGCACAGGGGACCCCAAGACTCTGAAATTTTGAGTCTTTACGAGCATTACTGAAATTTTCCTACAGACTCAGTAACTCAGGAACTGGATCCTTGGACTCTTTTATGTCAGTCCGAGTTCCCTACCACATGCATAGGAATACGACACGTAACAATGAATGTTATTTGACAGATGCAGATGTTATCCTCAAGATAAAACATTTCCAGAGAATAAAAGGGAAAGCAACACGTTAGAGGTTTCCACAGGCCAAATTCATCTTCCTATAACTAGAAACCTTTCAGAGTTTCAGTGAGGAGATAAAAGTGACCCAGAAACAGAGAAATGAGTCTATTGATAAGCAGCGGCTGTGTTTAATCACTAAAATTACCCTGGGCCCTAAAGGGAGAGAAACAATCCAAGTTAGAAAGGGCTTTTTCTCTCTCTCACTTATTTCAGAAGCAAGTAGAAGCAAGTGAAGAAAACAGAATCCCTAAGGCCAGACCCTGGTAAGGGCTCCAGGGAGTCGAAGTCCCCTCTCCTTCCTGCCCTCACGTCCAAGGTCGCTGTGGGAGCCCGAGCATCCTTCCGCCTACACCTCGGACACTTCACTCTGTGCCCCAGAGGGATGGATCTCCTCCTCCTCTTCATCTGTGGCCTGAAGAATCCTCAGCAGTTTGAGCTCAGGGTTCCAGCTGATGCTAGAAGCACTCTTTGGGGTCCTCATTTGGTTTTCCAGCAAAATCTCCATCTGAGTCTTGATGTCCTTCTTAGTGTATCCTCTTTGGGATAATTCGGGACCTAAAAAAAGACCCAGCCATCAACTGCACTGGTAGCCTTCTCCCAATTAACTATGAAAAATGGAAGACAGAAAAGGAAGGGCTGGGGAGTCTGGAGGACTCTTCTGAGGTGTGAAGGCTGTGCCCTCCAGGGAGGTGAACCATCTTGATCAACAGGGTTCTGCTCCCCCTGTCCTTAAGACACTTTCTAAGGTTCCTCCACCCTAGGGTCTTGCTCTTCTTACTTTGGGAGGAGTCCAGGGATTTCTGAGCAACGTTTGTCTGTGGTCTCTCTGTGGAATCCTGAAATTCATAAGTGTAAAGAAACTTGAGTCAGGATTTAGGAAAAAAAGGGCTTTTCTAAATGATGCTTTCCTTGGAGAAATTAACGTCTAAGACAGGACAAAATGCCACCATCTGATACTGAAGAGAGAAGCTTGTGTCACGGGTTCTTTTGCCCTGCAGGCTGACCACATGAAGCCAGATTGCAGTCTTCCCCAGTCCCAGCAGTTAACTAAAGGTGAACCACCTCCAAAGGCGTGTGTACGTGTTAGTCACTCAGTCACGTCCAACTGTTTGCAATCCCATGGACTGTAGCCCGCCAGGCTTCTCTGTCCATAGGATTCTCCAGGCAGGAATACTAGAGTGTAAAGCCATTCCCTCCTCCAGGGGATCTTCCCAACCCAGGGATCGAACCTGGGTAGCTGCCAGCAATTCTTCCCATTCCTATAAGCACACGCTGTTCTTACCATCATGCTGCTGCTGCTGCTGCTAAGTCGTTTCAGTCGTGTCCAACTTTGTGGGACCCCAAAGATGGCAACCCAAAAGGCTCTGCCATCCCTGGGATTCTCCAGGCAAGAACACTAGAGTGGGTTGCCATTTCCTTCTCCAATGCTTGAAAGTGAAAAGTGATCATCATGAGACAGAGTCAATTTTCTCTCCTCTCGAATCTGAACTGGACTTGCGATTTTTTTAAACAAATAAAATGTGGCAGAAGTGACATGGTTCCAGTTCCAGGCCCATCCCTAGCAAAGTGCCTTCCTGAGATTACTTCTTGGCTGTCAAGAAGCCCAGACTAGACACATGGAGAGGCCTCATAAAAGAGAACTAAAGACAATTTGGCCAAGAGCCCCAGCCCAGCCTCCAGCTGAATGCAGCTGCATGAGTGACCTTAGGCAAGACCAGAAAACTATCCAATCAACCCACAGAATCATGAGAAATAACAAACCACTGTGGTTCCACTTTGGGTGGTTTGTTTTACAAAAATAGACAACTAAGGGCTTCCTGGGTGGCACTAGTGGCAACGAACCTGCCTGCCAATGCAGGAGGCCTAAGAGACGTGGATTCAATCCCTGTCTGGGTTGGGAAGATCCCCCGGAGCAAGGCATGGCAACCCACTCTAGTATTCTTGCCTGGAGAATCCCCCTGGACAGAGGAGCCTGGCAGGCCACAATCCACAGCATCACAGAGTCGGACACGACCGAAGTGCCAGCATGCACCCCATAGCCAACTCAAGCAGGGCCCTAGCAGAATGTCCCTCGTACGCTCTCACCTGTTTCGAGGGGGGACCTTGTGTCTTCATCTGCTGCTGCTGCTGCTTTTTGTCGCTTTCCTGACCTCGTAGAGCTTTGCGACCTAGTGACCCCAAGATCAGTTCAAGTCTCTTATTGGTATTCCACATCCCATTGCTGGGCTTCTGGTTGACCCCTAGTCTACAGGTGACTCCCCAGCCAGGACAATACAGGACCTTAGAGGCAGGTAAAAGGGAGTGAGGCCCTCTTAAGTTCTATTCGTGATTCTGTTCGCCTGGGACTGTGACCACATCTATCATAGAATTAGTGAGTAAGGTAAACTGTGTGTTAAAAGATCCACGATTCCTCAAAGAAACCTAAGGGGCAAGCTCCTGTATGTCAGTGTAGCAGAAGAACTCCTAGGTCTGTCTTTTCAGTCTGTGAATCCTGTTCTTACTTTCTTGTGCCATCTCTAAGTTACCTCTATCGACCTATGAAAATGAACATCCTCCCACCCCAAAATTTCTAGATCTATGACTCTTTTGTATCAGATCTTTCCCCCAACTAGTCACGAAATGCACTACTTCTTTCCCTTCTGTTTCTCTTCCTTTAAATGAACAATCTTCCAAGCTACCACCAGCGGTACGAGGCTAAAAGGGACAGCCAAACAGGAAAGTCCCTTGCTCCACGGCCGTGCTGGCTCCCTGTCAGCACTGATTCACACCTTAGTTACACCAGGCCTGAAAACCACCCAGACCTGGACCCAACACCATACACTCTGATTTTATTAGGTCTGGGGTGTTAGGGTTTTGAAAGCTCCTCAGTTGATCTCAGGGTGCCATCAAGGCAGATCACCACTGCCCACCACTGAGGATAAAGATCAAACATCTCAGCAGGCCATCTTGTCGGCCTGATCTACCTCTCTCCCTTAAATACCCAACCCCACAGCCACAGCAGACTGCTCGGTGCTCCCTGCAGCCACGCTCCTCCAAGACACGTTCACCCAACCCATCCCTGCTTCCAGGAATTCTCTTCCGTATCCGGGAAACTCTCACAAATATCCATGATCCAGTGCAAAAATCACCTCTTCCACGAGGCCTTTCTCAACTCAGAGAGGACAAGCCATTGCTCTAAGAATATAATTCAAAAGGGAGCCCCAGTCAGCCAAGCAAAGCTGCTCCTACTGGAGGCCAGGAAGAGGAACAGAAGGCACCAGAATGAAACTCAGGGGAGTTGTCATCACCCTGGATACCAGGCTAACCTTGAACAAGTGCCTCCGTGCTGGGCCACAGCCCCAGTGCTGTCTACCTCCTGTGTGAAGGTCAGGAGGCTTCTTTGATCTCCGGGTTAGAAGACACTTTTAGTATCAGAGAGCAGGATGAGTTGGGAGATAAACCAAGAAAAGCATCCTTCTCGGGAAACCTCACCCTCGCTTTCCCAGTGCCCCAGGGTTGGAGGGTGAATTCTGATGAATAAACAGTTAGCTCCCCATCATAGACAGCAATGTCCAGTCTATTTAGGGCAGAAGAATCTGCCATGGTTTAGGGGGATTCTTTCTCCTTGCTTCTCATTCTGCACTCAAACTGAGGAACATCAGAGGGACCGGGGTAAGTATATCCTTCAGCTCAGACATGCTAAGAACTCTAAAAAGTTGTCTCTTATCTCTGGCATGAACGCTAGAGGAAAGGAATCACCGGTCAAGAACTAGCCCCCTGCCTCTTGGACTGGGCTGGACTGTGAAAGACTTCTAAGACTTCAACCTGTGGCTGAGAAGTGGCTGACTCTGCTTCCTTAGAACTCTCCTGGGGCTCTCGTGAGGGGCCCCGGCTCTTCCCTGTCTCATGGGCCAGTGGACCCTTGAGGCTCTTCTCTTCAATAAAACGGGCTAACTCTTCATCCCCAAACCGCTTCCTTTTCTAAAGTAGGACCTGAGGAGTGACTCTGACTCGTGCTCATGGCCATCTCTCAAATCCCCATGTGAAGCAGACATCTGGCCCAGCTCACTTGCTGAGCAAATATTTGATGGAAGGCTGATACATGGTAGACCAGCCAAACCGAAGCATTCCAAGGAGAATTCAAGCGCCTCACAAACATGGATCCTCAAATGCCAAACGTGTTCAGTTTTTCCTGCCCTCAGCTAGGTCCTGGGACTCTGTCACTCCCAAGCCCACATATTCTCCTCACCATAGTGTGGGTCACAGACCACGGCACCTGAATGCTTGTGCAAGCTGTTGTGGCTCTCTGGTTCACTCTTGCATCTCTTTTTAGCCTCCTGAAACCCACATGAGGAAGTGAATTAGGACTTTTGAAAGTGAAGAAATCTTTTCCAAAAGGGTGGAAAAGAAGGCTGTTAGTATAACCACACAGGAACTTTGTATCTACAACCAGCAAACAGGGAGAATCCCATCCCTTGTATAAGCCCTTACTGTTCCAGGCTGCACCCACTTGCTCCAACCCCAAGTGGAAGCGTCCAAGCATCCCGAGTGTCCCTTCGCTGTCACTCTACCTGTTTCCTAGTGGCTGTCTTCACCTTCCTCTGTTGCTGCCGCTGCTGCTTCCTATGACCTGGTGACCAGACAGCCAGCTCAGCCCTCTTCTCCCACACAGCTCCCACCCGCCCCCTGGGCTGCCTGCTGTGCCCTGCCCCGCCAGTGGTGACGCTCTCTCCCCGCTGTTCAGGACCAAGCTGGGAGGGGCTGCTTTCTGAAACTGCAGTCTCCTAAGGTCTACATGTGACCCTGTCTGACTGTGGCCACAAACGTCACTGAGTTGGGACCAAGATCAAATGTAAGAAACGTGGGCAGAGGGGGGATGGTACCTGGAGGCCTAGCAGCATCAGAAAACCTACCATCTGTTTTCAGGTTAGAATAGTGTTTCTTCAAATGTTCAGGATATCTCAATGCTGGTTTCTAGAGCAGAAAAAAGGAAGAAGAAGAGAAAAGAAAAAAGCTCTACTGTAGGTCTTTCTCTTTCCCAAAATGTATCCCCAAATGCCTTTATCCATCGAGTCAATGAGCACTTTTTTGAGAAGCCCAGTGTGTGCAACATTATACCAGGAGCTCAGGAAAGGGGAAAGGTGTGAGAAGGCGAGTGCAGAAGAAATAGAGAATGCTGCTCTCCTCCAACCTCTCCCTGTAATCCGCTTTCACCCACACACAGCCCAGTCCTTCTGTGGCACCTGGATCCAGAATGGAAGAATAGAAAAGAAAGAAATTAGGAAGCTAAGCCCTCCAGCTTGAGGACAGGTGAGTCTGGACTTGCACGCAGACACCTTCCTCTGAGAGTCCCTTGCTCTTACTTGTAGGGTGAGGCGGTGTACACATAAATACATCTTAGCAGAAATGGCACTGTCGGGTCGGCTCTTTTCCAAGGGAGGTTTCTTCTTCATCATGGCCAACTGTGTCCGCATCTCTGGATAAAGTATGGTTTTCCCTTTATCCAGCAAGAGGCTGAAGGGGACAGACACAGAGACAGTCAGCAATAGCTTTTCTTGGCTGGGGAGAAAGAGAAGAAAAGGACTCTACATTTGCAGATATGTCCACCGTGGGCCTTAAAAGGCCTGTACCAACAGGTGCTCATTCGGTAACGGCTTTCAGATGCAACTATGGCAATCATGGGTGAGTGGATTACGTTTACTACATGTCGGGCTCATGTGCTTTACACCACTGAATCCTTACCACACCCCAAGGACAGGTTTATAATCTTCATTTTGCAAATGAGGAAAATGAAGATTAATGAGGCTAAATAAATTGCAGAAATTCATGAAGGCAACGAATTTCAATACAAAATTCAAAGGTGGTCTTGCTCCAAACCACATATCCATTCCGTCTTCCACTTAACCCATAACCCACCTATAAAAAGAACAGTGTGTCTACCTCCCAGGGAAGGTTTAAATGAGAGAATACAGGTACTGTGCTAATTATTAAGCACAGGGCCTGGCAGGTGGTAAATACTTAAATGGTGGTGATTATCGTCATCACTGCATATGCGTAAGTCCACAGATTCAGGGACCAAGTAGGGGGATGGTTTTCTTCCCTCCCTCCCCAGAAAGAGCACACTGCTTAGACTTTTCTTAGCTTCTAGAGAAAAGAGGATGCTGTGGTTCTCCCACAGCTTACAGGCCACTCACTCCTTCAGTAGATCCTGAGGCAACATGTCAAATCGGTTCCATAAAGGTAAGGATTCTGAACTTAGTTGCGCATACAAGTGTGCTGGGGTGGGAGGCGGTACAATTATCCCTGGAAGTTCCAACTTGTGTTTCTGGAAGAGGAACAATAGAAAGAACTCCCTGTACCACTCTCTTCGATGCCACATTGTCCCACCACCACTCCAGCCTCCCGACACAACCCCGGCGTGGGAAACTCCTTGTTTCCAGACCTACTCCAGCGTCCTCGCCCCCTCTACACTACAACCTGCCACATGTTTACCAATCTGGCTCTTCAACCACATTGTTGAAATCAGATCACACAGGGATTGATGGACTTGTTTCATTTTCCCCCCAGAAGACTCCGAACAAGTATTTGTTGGCCAACTATGTGCCAGGCAGAGGGCTGGGGCTAGGAATTCAGCAACGAACAAAATGGGCCAAGATACTATTCTCCTGGATGTAGCAAACTTCCAGCTTTGTGACTTATCCAAGGCTACATTTACCCAATCATTGGTAGAAGTAGCATTAGAAGCACAGGTCCCTGGAGAAGGAAGTGGCAACCCACTCTAGTATTCTTGCCTGGGAAATCCCATGGGCAGAGGAGCCCAGCAAGCTAACAGGCCACGAGGTCACAAAGAGTCAGACACGATTTAGTGACTAAACCAAACAACCACCAAAAAAAGCAGCACAGCTCCACTGCAACTTCTAGTCTGTTGACATTCTATTCCCATCGCACCAGGGCCTCCCTGGGGGCGCAGAGGTTAAAGGATCTGCTTGCAACGCAGGAGGTTTGATCCCTGGGTCGGGAAGATCCCTCGGAGAAGGAAATGACAACCCACTCCAGTATTCTTGCCTGGAAAATCCCATGGACAGAGGAGCCTGGTGGGCTATACAGTCCATGCGGTAGCAAAGAGCTGGACACGACGGAGTGACTTCACCTTCACTTTTCACTTTCATCACACTGAAAATTAGTTTCTAATCAACCTAAAATCCCCTCTGAATGCCCAGCAGTTGCTCCTAACATCTCTTCAAGGTGTTCTTTTACCTTCCTAAAGGGAGGAGGTAGGGAACAGACCTAGTTCTTCATTTCTCTGCACAGAAAATGGTTTGGTTATTATATTTCTTCCTTAAGATGGGTTTTATTTTGCAGATGTTGTTCATTTAAAGAGAGAATGGGAGAAGGGGGCAAACAAAAATAAACCCTTACAGACGAAGATCAGGAAGGTTTGGCCACAGTAAACTTACCCCTGGAGACTTCTTTCTGTTCATATTCCCATCCTGGCTGCAAATAATATGCTTCTCCTCAGCTGGGCTTGAAATAAGAATAACCACAACTTACTCCCAGACATCTTAAGCAGAAGCATCAAGGATATTTATGAATGATGACCATGAAGATTTCTATCCTCAGTATTCAAAGATGGCTGGTCAGGAACTCAGAGGTACCTGGAGTTCAGAGGCTGCTAAAAACAAGAACCCCCCTCTCACCTTGCCCCCACATCTAAATTAGGCTCCCCTCCATTCTCTCAAAAAATTCAGTTATTTACTTTTATAGTATTAATCCAAATTAGTAATTATATACTTAAGTGCAGGGATGTTTATAATGTCTGAATCCTACCACCACCACAAGACTCCAGGAGGATAGGGACAAGGTATTTAGTTCTTGACTGAATTCCACTGCTTAGCCCAGAGGTGCTCAAATATTTTTTGCTCTGTCATCTTCCTCCTCTTTCTTACCTGGAATACAGATATGATGACTTAAACTCTATCAATCAACTTAGACTTTGAAACCCCCATGAAGCACCTGAGAAGATGGAAGCCAGGGCCCAAAAAGCTATTAACAGAAGGTGTTCTGGTGTCTGATTACCTCATGGAGCTGAGATCTAGCCGAAGACCACCTAACTCTGGGCTTCTTCTATATGAAAGGAAAGAAACCCTTAGAGGTTTTTTGTTTACATCATATATATTCACACCCACACACACACACACACAATACATACATACATATATATATAAGCATTCACAGGATTTTTTTTTAAAGAAAATAAAGTCTCATCATCTCTAAACTGAAGATGGCAACCCACTCCAGTATTCTTGCCTGGAAAATGCCATGGACAGAAGAGCCTGGCAGGCTACAGTCCATGGGCTTGCAAAAAGTCAGGCAAGACTTAATGACTTGAACATGTCTAAACAGTCACTCTAAAAGAATCTGAGAACCTCAGCAGTCATGAAAGAAAAATCTGTTTCTTCCAACGATTGTCAGTATTAGCAAGTCTTTGGACCTTCACCAAGTGATCTTTCTCACAGCTGCTTTGTACACAAATTCTATATGCTATTCATTTTGTTTCAGTGCTCTAGTCCTTAGGCTTGAGACCAAAGATTCAGGTGCTTCACTGAAAACTTTTACTAGTTGCTGATGACTAATAAGAAAAACTGATAATAGGCATTTGTTTCTTAATAAACCTCACAAATACATTGGGCCCTATCTTGTATGCTATTTACAGACAAGTAGAATTTGATGTAGAAAAGTCCCAAAGCATGAATCTCAAAGTGCACTAATAAGAATTCCAGGGTAGCATTTAGGGGTTCCCTGGTAGCTCAGTTGGTAAAGAATCCACCTGCAATGCAGGAGACCCTGGTTCAATTCCTGGGTCAGGAAGATCCGCTGGAGAAGGGATAGGCCACCCACTTCTGTATTCCTGGGCTTCCCTTGTAGTTCAGCTGATAAAAAATCTGCCTGCAATGTGGGAGACCTGGGTTCGATCCCTGGGTTGAGAAGATCCCCTGGAGAAGGGAAAGGCTACCCACTCCAGTATTCTGGCTTGGAGAGTTCCATGGGCTGTACAGTCCATGGGGTCACAAAGAGTCGGACATGAATGAGCAACTTTCACATCACTTCAAGAGGTAAATGCAAGAGGCCATGGCCTTCTGCTCTGCTTGACCTCCTCCTTCATGCAAAGAGGTAGCTAAAAAGGAGTTCACAAAGAGAAGGCTGGCGGAAGACAGTAGGCATTTGGGGAACACAAGAGTTGAAGACTCCCAAGTTCTCAACATGATACTCACCTCAGATGCTTCTCTGGGATCCAGATGACATCCATATTTCCTACATCTTTAGGACAAGGAAGCTTTGTCTCATTCAAATTCAGTACTGATAGCTAAGAGAAAAATATAAAACCTATGTATGGCTTAAAGGTACCACTCCTGATGGTAATCAGGACCAGGCTAAGGAACGAATCATCATGCTAAACCAAAAAGGTATGGTGGTTCAGAAGATGATAAAAAAATTGAATAAAATAAACACTGCTTATCCCCAAAACAGCTTCATAATATTCCTTTGAGAAACCAAGTATCAGTAAAGGTGCTCTGCAAGAGTGAGCACTGATGAGTGAATGGTCTCCCCGGCCTTCCTGAGACATTAGGGCGACATTTAGCAACTCCCAACCCCACCTCATAGGAGGAGGCCTTGGGGCTTACCCAAGGGAACACTACTTATTCTGCCCACTGCACTCCAAAAACTAACATCCCCTGCAGATAAAACAATACAGTCTAGGAGCAGGAAGAGAACTGAAAGAAGCAGAAGCAAGTTTTTCTCTTTTATAGCCTGTCTACAATTACAAGCATCTACATAAAAGTTAAAGTCATCAATTTTTTTTCACATTTGGCTATTTAGGAAAATGTGAATTTATAAGGAAATTTTATAAATCATCTAGTCTCTATCCCTAGCAGGATTCATGCAGGAAAAAAAACTATTAAAAATAGGTTGTCCCCATGAAAAGAAACTGACCAACTTGGGGGAACAGAGGAGATATTTGGGGCACCATAAGGCCTTCTATGCATTTTGAATTTAGAACCATATGCATGTATTATCCTAGACAAACAATTAATTTAAAAACTAATTTACTCTAACACTCTCATTCTGAAGAGGCCAAAGAGGTAAGTGATTTGTTCACTCATCTATCCAAACCCATCTACCCTCCCTCGGTTCTTACACTCTTCACCACGTGACACTGAAAAGTGAAGGATCTCACAGGAAAAAATAAAAGGCATCCAGTAGGACTGCAAAGAACAGTAAATCTCTACTGTAGACAAGCAGAAGGGTTTTTTCTTCTTAAAATATAGCTCTTTTCCTAACCAGCTGTGCTTTTAAAAAAAATCACTTCCTATCTGGGCCTCAGTTTCCTCAACTGTAAGATAAATGAGACAGACCACAGAAATAGTTTTCAAACTGCAGTTGTAACTTATTCATAGGTCACAAAATCAAATTTTGTGAATCACAGCCTCCATTGTTTTAAAATGAATCAGAAAAGGATAAAAACTTTCAGAGTATAGTGTTAACTTACAGTTAGGGTAAAGATTGTCCCATGGTATTTTATTGTAAAATGTATTTCTTACCATAAGCGATAGCTAAAAAAGTTTTAAAATCATGAGTATAGCCGATCTTGAGGCTCATTTTAGATCTGACATTGCAGCATTCTAATTTCCCTATATTATGAGATGATAGTAGCTGAACACGCTCTATACAGGAGAGATAGAAAATTCTTAACTATGGAAAACTGCCATAAATAAATCCCACTAGGTCTGGGATTTCTAGAAACAGTATAACATGTAAAAGCATTAGCACAGAGTCTAGCAAATAGTAAAGGTTCAGTATTAGGTAGTTATCATCGTCATTATTCGGATTACAGTCATCCTCAATGTTAAATAAAGGCAACATTTTATTCCCAGTAGTAAAGAGAAAATGCTGAGGAAATACCTTTTATAATCTGTGACTTACTTTGGAAGATCTATCAGTACGGTTCATTAAGTCTCTGTCAGGTAAATCCTTCCAAGGCCTAAAAAATGAGTTTCCAAACATGAAAGCGTCACAAAAGCCTTACTGGGATGGTAAATTTTGTGCTATGAGGAAAAGCCCCTACTTAGCTACAGAAAACCTTGGACTTAATACCTACCAAATGAATGTCAGGTCTTAACATCTTCTTAAGTTTTTCTTGTTTGTTTTTCCTTGAACAACTTAGACATTGCACACTGCAAACCCTTCATAACTATTTGTTGCATCAAACTGAATTCCTAGCCTACCTACGCCTTTCTCCAACTACAAACAGTTACATCACCATCAGTAAAAATTTATTCAGTAATTTTGATGGAGATGTTAAAAAACATGCTGTGCCATGCTTAGTCACTCAGTCGTGTCCAATCCTGCAACCCCATGGACTGTAGCCCGCCAGGCTCCTCTGTCCATGGGGATCTTCCAGGCAACAACACTGGGGTGGGTTGCCACGTCCTCCTCCAGGGGATCTCCCCAACCCCAAGATTGATCCCAGGTCTCCCTCATTGCAGGTAGATTCTTTACCATCTATCTGAGCTACCAGGGAGGCCAATAAGCAAAATGTGGGGCTTCCCTGGTGGCTCAGTGGTAGTGAATCCACCTGCCAACGCAGGAGACCCAGGTTCAAGCTCTGATCCGGGAAGATTCCACATGCCAAGGAGCAGCTAAGCCCATGCACCACAACCACTGGGCCTGGGCTCTAGGGCCCAGGAGCTACAGCTAACGAAGCACTAGAGCCCGTACTCTACAACAAGGAAAACCACTGCAATGAGAAACTCGCATACCGCAACTAGGAAGCAGCCCCCAGTTGTCACAACTAAAGAAAGGCTCGTGCAGCAAAGAAGACCTAGCACAGCCAAATAAATCAATAACTTTTTTTTAATTTAACGTGGCACTGACATACAATGGAACACTTTTCAGCCTTAAAAAAGCATGAGGTTCATTCATGTGACTACATCAATGAAGCTTGAAAACATTATCCAAGGTGAAATAAGCAAAACACAAAAGAACAAATATTGTATGAGTCCACTTATATGAGGTACCTAGAACAGGCAAATGCATAGAGGCGAAAAGAAAGACAGAATAGAGATCACCAGGGAGGAGAGGAAGGAGGGAAAGGAGAGTTATTGTTTAACCAACTCCTACAAGACAAACAAGAATACTTTCCTTCTGTTTCCCACACTGCCTACTTGTTTGTTTTTCCTTGAACAACTTAGACATTGCACACTGCAAACGCTTCATAACTATTTGTTGCATCAAACTGAATTCCTAGCCTACCTACGCCTTTCTCCAACTACA
>SJYQ01096558.1:16676-44132 GCA_006410935.1 Redunca redunca
GCTCAGTGGATTGCCTGCCCTGGCAGGAGACACAGGAGACCTGGATTCCATCCCTGGGTCAGGAGGATATCCTGCAGGCGGAAATGGTAACCCGCTCCAGGGTTCTTGCCTGGAACGTACTGTGGACAGACAAGCCTGGTGGGCCTCAGTCCATGGGGTCACAGAGTCTGGTATGACTTACTGACTTATTACAGCACAGCATATCCACATTCCTTTTAAGGAAACTTGTTTTCCAGAAGAAGTTGTTTAGGGAAAGTTTGTTCTTTATTTTGAAACTGGCTGAAGCTACATAGGGGAAGATGAAATGCAGAGATGCAAAGTTTGGGTCCTGTGAGAAGACAGAGAGGGCCAAAGACAGCACAAACCTCAACAGATCAGGGGGTGTTCGCCAGCTGGGCTAAAACCACGATGGAGCAATGGCACACACGTGTGTACCCACATGTCTGTGTGTTGTTGGACACTTCTTTTTGCTCTCTAGTCTGAAATTTGCATGGGGTGAACCATCAGATTTTGCCAGCCCAGCACCCGTTCTTCCTTGTTTTTTCTGATTTTACCCCAACCTCTTGTTGGAAAACTCATCTATTGGATATGGTTTTGTTCAGATTACTTATCAAAGGGGCACAGCATCTGAGAAAGGTGGACTCTTGACCCAGTCTAAGAACAGCAGATGTTTCCTGAGAAAAGACGTCTTAATTTGTCTGTCTTGACTTTAGCTTATTGTCCATCAGCGTCTTCAACTTAGATTCTTGCAGCCTCTCTGGTCCCTGTCTTCTCAGACATTTGCTTTTTTATGTTCGACTTTTGTCAGTCAGATGTTTTTGCTTTGACTAATAATAATCAATCACTGTTCCTTGCAACCATGGAACCCTAACTCACATAGAGTAAGTATTTAATGATTGTTGACTGATATTAAGACAAAGACTTGATGTTTAATATTATGGGGAAATAGAGCAGAACCTCAGATTTCCCCCTCCCTTCCTTCTGCATCTCTGCCTAAACCAGAGCCACGTGATTGTGACTGAATGTTTATATAAGGAAGAAGCAGACATTACTTACAAAGAGTGAGCCTCTTCCTTACCAGAAGGGTCCTTTCAGTTGATGAGACTAGAGTTCTGTCTCTTTGCTATACCGTCTCCCTTGTTTGGAATCTTCCTTCGCCCCAACTCCATCTTCCAAGTCCTGTTCACATCTACCTCCTAGAAACACAGCTTCAGAGATGAAAACAAATCCCCCTTTTCTTGCCTTTCTCTCCTCCCTCCGCCCTCCATCAAGTCTTATTTGCTCTGTAAAAAGTACAGCACAGCCATGGGCCGTGTGTCTTGCTGCTAGACAGAAAGCCACATTTTAACTTAATCTGTTAAATAAAGAAAAAGCGCACAATTAAGAGGAAACTCATTCTTTAAAAAATATATTTGCTGCTCTACATGTTGACCTTGTTGAGAATAACTGCAGGTTCTGCTGCCACACTTTCCATTTCATTCATCAAACTCTGGCAGCGTGAGAGCATCCTCTCCTCTCTCTCTGACACTGTGCTCCTCCCCAGGTGTCTCCACCTGTATCTGCTTCCTTTGACTGGTCACAGAGCTAATCGATGCCCTTTATCTAATCAATGTGCTTTCTCTAAAGGAATCATAGGTGGGGGTTTGGAGGAAGGTCACGCTCTCTCCCGGAGAAGGCAATGGGACCCCACTCCAGCATTCTTGCCTGGAAAATCCCATGGATGGAGGAGCCTGGTGGGCTGCAGTCCATGGGGTCGCACAGAGTCAGACACGACTGAAGCGACTTAGCAGCAGCAGCAGCATGCTCTCTCCAGTATCAGTATTTTTGCGTTGCTCGTAAGCAGTTGGGCATGTGTGTTAGTCCTATTTTGAGTAATTCGTTTACAGCTGGGGCTGCTATGGGTAGGCATGTGAGTATCTATAAAGTAGCTCCCCGTCTCTTCCGCACTTCTTTGTAGTTTATACTGGGAGAGGGGTTTTCTGGGGTCAGGATTGTGCTGGGAAAGGGCAGGGAAACCTCGAAGGATCAGGGTTACTCATCACTGCACCGTTTGCATGTCCCCGGATGGTGATGTTGTTCAGGGCACAGGGGAAGCCTGAGCAGAACAGGGGACAGTTCCATTCTACACTTATTTGCTCAGCACCTGTCATGTCCCAGGCGCTATGCTTGGATCAAAGAGTTGTTTCACTGGAGAAGTCAGATTTTCATATTGCATTTCCAGAGTCTGTCATGGAAAATATTCTATCAACATTACATGAACAAAGGGGATGAATTACTAGATAAGACCTCACTCTATAATTTGGGAATGGGTTTAAGACATGAGCCTATTGTCTTGTATGTGATATAGAACCGATTTAGTCCTACAGAAACCTGCTAGGGCCAGCGTTTAATGATTATGTCAGTCTGGAACCATTGGTAAAAACATCACGGAGGATGGGTTCTTTGAGATGCCAACTATTGTATACAGAATGGGTAAACAAAAAGGTCCAGCTGTAGAGCATGGGGACCTAGGTTCAATATCCTGTGATAAACCGTAATGGAAAAGGATGTGAAAAATGATATATATGTATAACTGAATCATTTTGCTGTACACCTGAAACTACCACAACATTGTAAGTCAACTGGAACTTCAGTAAAGTATGTTTCTTAGAAAGGAATTGGTTAGAGACTTCCCTGGCAGTCCAGAGGTTAAGAATCCACCTTACAGTGCAAGGGATGTGGGTTAGATCCCTGATCAGGGAACTAAGATTCCGCATACCACGGAGCAACTAAGTTTGTGTTCCTCAACTACTGAGCCTTCATGCCTCAACTAGAGAGTCCAGTCCTCTGCAACAAAAGATTCCACATGATGCAGTGAAGACCCTGTATGTCACAGCTAAGATTTGACACAGCCAAATTAAAAAAAAAAAGGAAGAATGTTAGAAAGAGATGGAAGAAATAGAAATGATGGTGTGATCACTTACCTAGAGCCAGACATTTTGGAATGTGAAGTCAAGTGGGCCTTAGGAAGCATCACTATGAACAAAGCTAGTGGAGGTGATGGAATTCCAGCTGAAAGTGAAGGTGAAAGTCACTCAGTCGTGTCTGACTCTTTGCGACCCTGTGGACTATACAGTCCATGGAATTCTCCAGGCCAGAATTCTGCAGTGGGTAGGCTTTCCCTTCTCCAGGGGATCTTCCCAAGGCAGGGATTGAACCCAGGTCTCTGGCATTGCAGGCTGATTCTTAACCAGCTGAGCCACAAGGGGGGCCCAGAATTCCAGGTGAGCTGTTTTAAATCCTAAAAGATGATGCTCTGAAAGTGTTGCACTCAATATGCCAGCAAATTTGGAAAACTCAGCAGTGGCCACAGGACTGGAAAAGGTCAGTTTTCATTCCAATCCCAATTAAAGGTAATGCCAAAGAATGCTCCAACTACCGCACAATTGTACTCATCTCACATGCCAGCAAAGTAATGCTCGAATTTCTCCAAGCCAGGCTTCCACAGTACATGCACTGAGAACTTCCAGATATTCAAGCTAGATTTAGAAAAGGCAGAGGAACCAGAGATCAAATTGCCAATATCCGTTGGATCATCAAAAAAGCAAGAGTTCAAGAAAAACATCTACTTCTGCTTTATTAACTATGCCAAAGCCTTTGACTGAGTGGATCACAACAATCTGTAAAAAATTCTTAAAATGATGGGAATACCGGAGCATCATACCTGCCTCCTGAGGAATCTGTATGCAGGTCAAGAAACAACAGTTAGAACCAGACATGGAACAACAGACTGGTTCCACATTGGGAAAGGAGTATGACAAGGCTACATATTGTCACCCTGCTGATTTAACTTATATTCAGAGTACATCATGTGAAATGCTGGGCTGGATGAAGCACAAGCTGGAATTAAGATTGCCAGGAGAAATATCAGTAAAGATATTAGAAGCTGACAATAAACAGAAGTATGTAGTTAATGTGTTAGAAAATGTGTAAGGCGTGATTACCCTCCTGCATACAAGGGGCATAGGCTCCGGAACGCTTCCCCGTCCACCCCCACCCCCGCCCCCAGGCATGCACGCCTAGAGTACTCAAGGCTCTTACAGGGACTTAGTCCTCCATCTCTATAGTTTCCACATCCACAGGTTCAACCAACTGCAGAGTCAATATTTTCTCTTAAGTTTCTTCCATCCAAGCTTGATTGAATATGGAGGGCCAACTGTATTTGAAGACAGAAAACAGTGCATTGCATTGAGTAATTTGAGGTCATTGTTGACCTTCAGGGAAATAGTTGCAGCCGGAGGGCAGGTGAAGAAGGCTTTGGAAATTTAGTGGGAGGCAGGTTAGTATAGCCCAGCCTTTCTAGAAGTTTAAGATTGAACTTTGGGAGATAGCCAAACCCTGCACGGGGATCATGTTAGTGAATAGAAGGAGTTTTTGAAATCAAGAGGCTTGAAATTATTTATGGTTTTAGTGAAAGGAGGAGGGAGGTATTAGAGGTGTAAGGAAGTGTGTGAGAGATGCTGTTCAACACACATCCTGAGACTTCTCTGGTGGTCCAGTTGTTAAGTTTCCTGACTTCCACTTCATGGGGCGCCGGTTGGATCCCTAGTCAGGGGACTAAGATCCTGCATGGTTCACAGCCAAGAAAAAGATTTCTTGAATTGAATAAAAATGAAAATACTGCATATCAACTTTTAAAAATTATGTGGGAAAAGTAACAAATTATACACACACACACACCCTGACTCCAGGGGGCAGATATGGCACAGATACAGGGCACTGGTGGGACAATTGGCCTTGGAAACCTAGTCTGTAATCACTTCTTCCTCCAAGAAAGGAGAGCAGAGAGGGTAGATGAGGACAGAGATGAATCTTGCGTTTGGACGAAGTGGAAATAGATCGTCTGAAAACTTTAATCTCAGAAAAAGTAGGTCATCTTCTGTGAGCGAGCCAGGAGGGCCTGGGAGAGGTCATATCTGCAGAGGCAAAGCAACGTTTTCTTCCTAGCAGAACTTCTCGCTTTACAGTTCCAATAATTGAGGAATTTCCAAACAGAGGGAACTGTTACTAAATGCACAGGAAGCGCGTGTGGCGAAATTGAATCCTTTCCATGAAATTCTTAAAAAACAGTTGATTCCAAGAATTTAACCTTCTGTATTTTTTTTTAAGAAGACTTTATTTTCAGTGAGATTCTCAAAACCATGATTACGAATGAGAGACTTAGAAACTGCATTTGTGTGTGAATAGTTGAATATTAAGATTTATTTTATGTCTATTTGTGTTATGGGAAGATTTTTCTCTTCCTGGGGAAATGAAACAAAGGAAAGTCACAGGAACCATCTTCCCCAGCCACACCTTCTCTCATTGTTTTCAGGCTAAACCTGGAGGGAAAATCCCTCAAGATAGACTGCTTGGGGTGAGCTGATGCGATGAAAATTTACTGTTGTGTGGCATTTTCAGAAGCAGCATCTGGCATATTTGCTCATGCTTATGGCTCTGACAGTCATATGTTATTCTATTTGTTTTATATAAATTAACTAGTGTTTTACCCCACTGAGTTTTTCTGTTACTAGATAAGAGTGAAGCAAAGCAAAACAAAGTATAAAGACTTTGACTTTGCACAATGCAACTCCCAGTGAGTCCGAGTCTACGTCTGATGTTCTATCTCGATGGCGCCCCTGTGTTCAAACTCCTGAGTGCTGCCATTTCTGTGGCCCAAGACACAGATGTTTCTTTTTAAATCTCATCCCTGATTCTGTAGGCTAAAGAGGCTGCCGAATGTGGTCCTGGTTGATTAACAGAGCTAATAAGCAAAGCCAGACATTATCTGTTATGTGCAAACAGACTAGAGGTGCCTTTGTTTGTTGGGTTCTCTCATTATCTCTTGAGAGCCTGGCCTGTTCCCTAACATGGCTCTTCTCTTAATTGAAATTGAGATCTCTGATCATTCTGGGTTAGAAGGATGTAATGACATTTTCTGTAGACTGGTTTATACTCCATAGCCAGACTCAGGAAGGAAGGACCCAGGTAGGACAGAAAACTGGGCTGAGGTCTGAGTGTGATGGGGACCCACTGATTGGCTGAGGAATGTGGACTTGACATTCTGAATGTGTATCTTCTATCACAATATATAAGCCATCGAAGGAAATCGATATCGAACCAGAAGATTTGTGAAGCCAGGGAATAGGTATGGTGTGAAGTGCTGGCCTCTCTGTTATTTTAGGCATTTGGGAAAGTTTGAGATTCATAGTTTTAGGCAACTGGAAACCCCAATAGAGTAAGAAGCCTGGGAACACGCAATGAAATGTCCATTTAGGAGGATTAGCTTGATGACAGCTGGTATATTTGGCTAGTAGACGGCAAAGAAGGAGACGTGAGAGGGATTGCATTGGATCAGAGCTTCCCGAAGTATGTTCCCCAGTGCACTTACACCCTGAGGAGTACTTCAAAGAAGAAAGGACTGTCTGATTAAGCTGTTTGGCCGCGGCTGCACCATTCATCGGCCGAGTCTGTGGAGAAGTTGGTGTCCATCAGTGTATGACCGGCTCTGAGAAAGGCTGAAGGAAGGAAGCCTGTTGCAACTGGGCAAACCCACTCTTTCCTAAACTTTTTGTCCCCATCATCTTGTGCAGAATAAGACCCCCGGGGTTATAGTCTAACAGTGGGGTCACATTCTAAATTATAAGGCAATGATCAGAAATTTAAAATCCTAAGTCACCAGCTACTTTTTTCCTCTAGAATTCTATTTTTTTTTGGGGGGGGCATAAGATAAAGTAATTAACTTGTATTTAGGAAACCCATTTTCTGAACAGTGTATGCTCTATTTTTAGAAACCCGCTCTGCTCAAATTGGCAAGAGGTTCACTTGCACAGAGACGTAAGGGAACCAAGGATGACCAGGGGAGGAGAAATTCCTCTCCCAGGACCAGAGCTCATCCTCTGTTATAAGTTCATTATGGTCTGGCCATATGTAGCAAGTAGCCCCAAACGTAGGTCACTAACCCATCCTCATTCCTTCTGCTTCCTCTCTCTCTCTGCATTTGCATCTATGTGCCTTTTCTGTCTCATGTCCTGTATATTTCCATATCCTGTTTATTTCTGTCTCTTCATCTCCATCTCTCAAGCCCTTTTCCTCTGTGTCCGTGTTCTTCTTTTCCCCAAAATAGCACGTTTAGAAGCATGGAGCTGAGTGCCCGTGTGCTAACTCCCTGTGTTTCCTTTTCGCTACACTGCTCTTCCCTGAAAACTCTGGATCTTCTAGGTCATCCCGAGACCCCGCGCCTTTGATCTGCCGCCTCTCCTGGTCTCTGCTTTCCTGGACCCTCACTCCCCCCACCCCCAGCCCGCCATCCTACAGCGTCATTCTCCCGATTCAGGATAGAGGCTCCAGAGGGACAAGAGACCGCCTTTGTTCTCACCCCTTTGCCAATAATCTCCGCCTTCTCAACACTGACCTGGAAGGCATTGTCTCACCATCTGTGGATCCTATAATTAATGACTTTCTTGAAGGAATGTCCACATTTCTTATCTCGCTTGTTACACATATCATTTTTAAAACTTTGGAGCGAAGCGCTGGCATTTCATGTAAGGGTGGTCCCACAAATCAAGAGCAGGGTGACTGGTTTCATTTCTTTGCTGAAACATCTGGTCCTGTTTAGTGTATGACAAGCAAGAGGTAGGGAGCACGTAAAGGCCCTCAGCCCTGATGTCTTCTCTTTCTGCAATTGCATTATGAAATTTAACTGCCTCCTGAAGAGAAACAACGTTAATTCTACAGGCGTGACATTAACCAAGACTCATTTCTGAGTCTGTGGGACTACAAGCTCTGTGTGGCCAGCTTTTCCAGGCTTCATTCTAGGGCCCCTGCCTGGAGCAAGGAAGGCTGGGGCACAGGTCACGGGCATCTGTGAGGACATGATCCACTTGAAACGGTGTCACATTAAATGTCATGACGTTCCTAAGGGAGATGTGAACCACTGCTACCTCCCAAATTTGCTAGACACAAAGCAGTGCTTTTCCCTGCAGGGATCCTGTAACTCTCTTATGGGAATATCTATAGTTGCTAGTACGTAGACATCAGGAAGATGGTATTTTGTCATTAATAGAAAGGCACGATGCACATTAGAAGGAGAGCTTCTGTCTTCAGAGTGAGCAGTGGGTAACAAGCAAGTGATGGGTTTATGGATGGACAGTGTGCTTAGTACCCATCCAATCTCTTTAATAGAGACTCTCTTTTAAATGCCAGTCCCCAGGCTTGGTCCTCCTCCTCCCCACCCCAGGGTTCATTGGTTTATAGTTTTTGGCAAAAGGAAAATTCAGGACAAGTGGAGAACAGTCAGTAAAACCTAGGGGAGAGACCCTTGAACAAAGACTGGAAATCTCCTTTCTGTTACTTCTACTGTCATCTTGCCGCTTGGTCACCGGCAAATTCTCTTCCTTTGGCTCCTTGGGGTGGTGTGGCCGTGGCTGTGTGAGGGTCATGATCACGGTAGAAGCTTCCACAGTGGTAATAACGAGCGTGGTCTGTACCCCTGACTCAGGAGCAGGCCCTGCTCCAGGCATTTGGCGTTGCGGTTGTTTAGTCGCTAAGTCATGCCAGCTCCTTTGTGACTCCATGGACTGCAGCCCACCAGGCTCCTCTGCCCATAGAATTTTCCAGGCAATACTGGAGTGGGTTGCCATTCCCTTCTCCAGAGGATCTTCACAACCCAAGGACTGAATCCACATCTCCTGCTTTACCACTTAACCATATTAACTCATTATCGTCCAGGGCATTTTTGCAGAGACTAATGCTAGTGGTTGGCAATTTTTATTTTGGCCAGGCAAAAATTAATTCTGTTATTTCACTAACACTTTGTGGGTTATTACATTCAATAGTTACACCTGAAAAATCTGTAAAGTCTTCTCCAGAGCCATGACTTTCATTCTCACTTTCCATGTGTGTGTAGTCGCTCAGTCGCGTCTGACTCTTTGCAACCCCATGGACTGTAGCCCCCCAGGGTCCTCTGTCCATGGGATTCTCTGGGCAAGAATACTGGAGTGGGTTGCCATGTCCTTCTCCAGGGGATCTTCCCGACCCAGGGATCGAACCTGGGTCTCCAACATCACAGGCTGATGCTTTACCCTCTGAGCCACCAGGGAAGCACCTCACTTTCCATACAAGAATCAGTCACTAGGTTTTCTTGTTTTTTAGTTGGTCTAATGTTCACATTGTCTGAATCAGAACTAATTCTGAAGAGCTGTCTGAGACACTAGTATATATGTTGCTGAGACAGTCAGAGAAAGAATCTGGATAAAATTCACCAAAAATTTCTTCTTTACTCAAAATTTTCCAATTTATCACTTTTGAAAATTTTACAGTAATACATTTGTGTTTATACATAAGTTTGGAAGAAAAGCCTAACAGACTAAAATGTGAATAATAGCACCAATCATAAGTCATACAATGAATCCTTGATCAATTTTAAGCTCTAACACCTTCACACGGTGATATTAATTGTTTCACTCTCTAAACACATATTGATACATCTCCTGTCCTCCCGTCAGTAATATAACTTGGTCCTTGCAGCAGACCCATTGCTGTGACATGGTGCCCTACAAATTTGGACCTAGTGAACAAATAGCTGTGAAAAGAAGAGAGGCGAAAAGCAAAGGAGAAAAGGAAAGATATAAGCATCTGAATGCACAGTTCCAGAGAATAGCAAGAAGAGATAAGAAAGCCTTCTTCAGCAATCAATGCAAAGAAATAGAGGCAAACAACAGAATGGGAAAGACTAGAGATCTCTTCAAGAAAATTAGAGATACCAAGGGAACATTTCATGCAAAGATGGGCTCGATAAAGGACAGAAATGGTATGGACCTCACAGAAGCAGAAGATATTAAGAAGAGGTGGCAAGAATACACAGGAGAACTGTACAAAAAGATCTTCATGACCCAGATAATCATGATGATGTGATCACTAATCTAGAGCCAGACATCTTGGAATGTGAAATCCAGTGGGCCTTAGAAAGCATCACTACGAACAAAGCTAGTGGAGGTGAGGGAATTCCAGTTGAGCTGTTTCAAATCCTGAAAGATGGTACTGTGAAAGTGCTGCACTCAATATGCCAGCAAATTTGGAAAACTCAGCAGTGGTCACAGGACTGGNCTGATGTTCAAGCTGGTTTTAGAAAAGGCAGAGGAACCAGAGATCAAATTGCCAACATCCGCTGGATCATCAAAAAAGGAAGAGAGTTCCAGAAAAACATCTATTTCTGCTTTATTGACTATGCCAAAGTCTTTGACTGTGTGGATCACAATAAACTGTGGAAAATTCTGAGAGAGATGGGAATATCAGACCACCTGACCTGCCTCCTGAGAAATCTGTATGCAGGTCAGGAAGCACCAGTTAGAACAGGACATGGAACAACAGGCTGGTTCCAAATAGAAAAAGGAGTACGTCAAGGCTGTATATTGTCACCTTGCTTATTTAACTTATATGCAGAGTACATCACGAGAAACGCTGGACTGGAAGAAACACAAGCTGGAATCAAGATTGCCGGGAGAAATATCAATCACCTCAGATATGCAGATGACACCACCCTTATGGCAGAAAGTGAAGAGGAGCTAAAAAGCCTCTTGATGAAAGTGAAAGAAGAGTGAAAAAATTGGCTTAAAGCTCAACATTCAGAAAACGAAGATCATGGCATCCGGTCCCATCACTTCATGGAAAATAGATGGGGAAACAGTGGAAACAGTGTCAGAGTTTATTTTGGGGGGCTCCAAAATCATTGCAGTTGGTGACTGCAGCCATGAAATTAAAAGACGCTTACTCCTTGGAAGAAAAGTCAGATAGCATATTGAAAAGCAGAGACATTACTTTGCCAACAAAGGTCCATCTAGTCAAGGCTATGGTTTTCCCAGTGGTCATGTATGGATGGGAGAGTTGGACTGTGAAAAAGGCTGAGTGCCAAAGAATTGATGCTTTTGAACTGTGGTGTTGGAGAAGACTCTTGAGAGTCCCTTGGACTGCAAGGAGATCCAACCAGTCCATTCTGAAGGAGACCAGCCCTGGGATTTCTTTGGAAGGAATGATGCTGAAGCTGAAGCTCCAGTACTTTGGCCACCTCATGTGAAGAGTTGACTCATTGGAAAAGACTGATGCTGGGAGAGATTGGGGGCAGGAGGAGAAGGGGACGACCCAGGATGAGATGGCTGGATTGCATCACGGACACGATGGACGTGAGTCTGAGTGAACTCTGGGAGATGGTGATGGACAGGGAGGCCTGGTGTGCTGCTATTCATGGGGTCGCAAAGAGTCAGACACGACTGAGCAACTGAACTGAACTGTGATAGGGTGTTGGCTTCAGGATCCTTGGAGCTGTCAGCCAGCCAGCTAACTGGTCCTCCCATGACTCTCATAAGGATGCCTGCTCATATGTTATTGGATTGCATAATTGGACCCCGTTTCAAAGGATATGACAGGGGTTTACTCTCTTATTGGTATCCTTAGCTTACAGTTGAGGAGACTAAGGTACAGAGGGTTTAAGTAGCTTTTCCAAGTTTACAGAGCTACAATGCAGGAGCCCTTCTAAGTTGGTGTGGCTTCCGAGCCCATTTTTCCACCACTAGGGTACAGCCTGAGATTTATAAAAGGTATCTAGGGATATAGTTGTTGCCTAAGGGTTGGAAGACCACGGCCCTGACCTTGGCCTCGTTACAGATACCCTGTGTTTCAGCCCTGTGTTCTGCTTTTCCCCAGGTGCATGAGGGTGGAAGGAACCAGATGCCCATAAGCCCTGAGCTGGCTCAGTGAGGAGCCTCCACTTTGAACTCCGGTTTCAAGTTATATCTCAGAATTAGTTTTATGAACTGGAGTTTTATGTTATTTTAAACCTAACTCCAGGCATCAACCCAAAGTGTTGTCTTATGTTCCCTGTTTCTGAATTAGAGTCTTTCTTTCGTGAAGTGCCACAAAAGACATAGGTTTTACTTGGTAAAGTGATTTCTCTAGCTGTCACAGAAGATCAGCAAGAAATGTACCAACGTAGCCTTGAATCCTCTATCTGCACTTGACTTTGGGGAATCCCAGGCTGGGAAAAATTCTAAATGCCTTTATTTAGAAATACAGAGCTTGAATGTTTATAGTCTGAAACTTTTAGGCCTAGGAGCAAGGCCATCTCTGGTCTAGTAACAGCCCTTGCTAAAATCTAACTTGAAGTTTGATTTGAAAAGGAATAAATTAGACTTTATTGGCACCATAATAAAGCAATGTGGCATTATTTAATATAACCTTAAAATCTTCATAAGCCTTTGTCTAATTATCCTATAAGTAGGGAGGAGGCATTTATATTCTATCTATCCATCCATCCATCCATCCATCCATCATCTACATATCTCTTACCTATCTACCTTGCTAAGAAATAATATTCTAGTTAAACTTAGTTAAAAGTAGTCAAACAAGAATATATATAATAAAACTTAAAAATGCTCCTTACTCCAATTCTACTACCCAGAATTCAATCACTGTTTTTTCCTAGTTTTATTGAGGCATATATAAAGTTGTATGTATAGTGTGATATATAAACATGTGATATATATATATAAAGGTACATATTAAACATATGTAAAATGAAATGATTACCACAATCAACCTAATTAATTTATCTATCATTTCACACAGTTCTATTTCTGTGTGTGTATGGTAAGAACATTTAAGATCTTTCTTGGCAAATTCCAAGTATACAATACAGTATTATCTTTTATTCTGAACTGTGTGATTCTTGGAAATGTTTGTGTAAATGGCCGTGTGAACTGAACTTTAATCCCTATGCACTCAAGACATGTTGATTGAATGACTGAAAAATACTAATACCATAATTATTCATCTGTAGAAATGTTAGTGATTCTAACATGAACCATGAATATTGATGTATTTATTGACATACCAAAATAAAATTTGTCTAAGACTCTAATTTGGTGAATGATTTTTATGCTTTTATTGCTCTTTTGCTCATGCACCAGATTTAGTTTATTCTTTGAGATTTGCTCTTTTTTCATAATAATTTTTTTATTAAAGGAACTTAGAAAAGATTTCATAAAACATTTGCTATAAGCCGTAAATCAAAATATAATAGGTCTAAAGATAGCCTATCCAGTTTTGAGCATGGTAACACTGATTCTTAATTAGAAAGGTGTGGGTTGGCTACTAATATGTTTTTGGCTTATCTAAACTAAGCTGTGATACATCTAAACAATGATATGTTCAGAAAGCAAATGCAACATGATGAATTTTCACTTTTGTATTTCAAAGAGTAAAATGGAGTGTCTGTTAGGAGAACCGCAGTAGCATGTTGAGTTTTGTTCATTCCATCTTTGGTTTTAGGCTTTGTCTGAATCAAAAAGCTATAGATGATGTTTAGTGGAAAATCTCTGTTGTATCCTGGTATAATAAGCTGTGTGTGTGTGCTAAGTCACTTCAGTCATGTCTGACTCTTTGTGACCCCTTGGCCTGTAGCCTGCCAGGCTCCTCTGTTCATGGGATTCTCCAGGCATGAATACTGGAGTGGGTTGCCATGCCCTCCTCCAGGAGACCTCTTGGACCCAGGGCTGGAACTCATGTCTCTTGCATCTCTTGCACTGGCAGGCAGATTCTTTACCACTAGCGCCATCTGGGAATCCCAATAAGTTGAGGAATGTGGAATGAATTTGCAACCGTTGAGAAGCCACAGGGACAACACATATAAACTAAAGTTAATTGAATGGAAAAGACAAGAGTCAACAAATAGGTATAATATAGACACACAGAGAAATAACCTGAAAATAAAGGAAGCTAGACATAAATAATTAAGGTAATTAAGAAATTAGGAAATGTCAAAGGACTTTGTGTTTATATACTAAAGATTGGAGAAGGAATACTTCTCCCTAATGACTAAAAGGTCACGAACACAGAGATGTCATATCACTTCAACTACAGAGTTCATCTCCCAGAAACAGTGGAACTATGTTTTATTCACCTTGAGTTTTCTTCCTGCAAGACCACACTTGTTCCCTCCACTCATGGGAAGAACAGCTAGTCTTATTACCCTCCAGTGGAAGTGAGTTATGAGCCTTTTATCTGGAGTTTACAGGGTGACTTTAACTTCTTTATAGTTGAATTTCAGTGATGAATGAATGCAGTATCTTATTTCATCTTAGTTAATTTTTTTCAAGAATTCCTTTTCCTGTTCTGATTTGTAGGTACATACAAGATAATAATGGGAAGGATCAAATTACCCTGTTTGGGATCCTGTTAAACACTTTTCCTTTGTCCTGAGAATCTTCAGCATTAATTTCCTGTTTGTTCTTCTGTTCATGTCAATCCAACTAGAAAAACCAGGCATTTGAGACATTCATGAAAGTTTGGTGTCTTTATGAGATTGCAAGCAAAGCTTGTGTTTTATACCATACTCATCCCTCTTGGCTTAAAGTGGCTAACTTTTTCTTTAGGTTTGTAACATAGATAGTCAGGAGTCTTGTGAATTAGGACTAGAGGAACTGAGGTTACTTGGGCATCAATTGCAAGTTGAAATGAAGATGCAGAAAGATGCAGAAGGACCTAGCATGGGTACCAGAAACAGCACCATCAGAGGAGAGAGATGTGCTGTGCAAGAAAGATGGGTGACCCTGTGTGTCAGCTGGCTGGCCAACATCATACTTTTAAAAAGCCCTCGAAATACAATATCCTCATTGTTTCAGCTCCTCAAATATAAGAACCCCTTCCCATGAAATATGTCATCCATTGGCACAGATTCACAATAATTTCTGAATAATGACCTACAGATGATCATATAGAATTTGTGACTTGCCCAAAGTCACAACAAACACAGGCGATCACAGATCAGCCTCTTCTTTGGACATTTCGCCAGTTCATTCACGCATTCATCATTTGCCGAGTGCCGACTGTAGGCGTGTATGGTGCTGCGTGCTAGGGATGCAGAGTTGAATGAGGCCTGATCCTGAGCCTCCAGAGGCATACAGTGAGTAATAAGCATGCAAGCTGATGACTGCACTGGAGTTTTCTCAGTGCTGTAGTAGAAGTAGGAGCAGAATACCAAAAGACGTAAAGGTGTCAAAATCAGGAGTCAAGGAGAATATCCTGGAGAAACCTGCATTTAGACTGAATTTTGAAGCACAGCTGGAATTTCTAGTTAAAGAAACCATGAGACGGCCCTGAAACCTGTGAAAAGGGAAGAGACAGGAAAGCGTTCTAGGTGTTTGAGGAAAGGCAAACACTTTTGCTGGGCTTGGGCTATGGGAGCAGAAGGTCAGGATAGGTGTGGAAGCTGAGGGCAGTGCCAGAGGCCAGATCCCCAGAGGTTGGGATGCTTAGCTAGGGGATGCTCCCTTAACTGGGAACAGAGTGTGCAGGTTGAGGAAAGGGTCCACCCTGCCACTTCCAGAGCATCATGGGGACCCCAGAGCCACAAAGCTCTTCCCTCGCCTCATTCAGGGCATTTCCTTGGGGTCTGGGGTCTGACTTTGAATGTAAAGGCAGATCTCTCTCTAAATAGAATTCATAGCCAACTGCTGAGAGAGAGCTCTTCCTTTCCTTTCACTTTTATCTCGCTCTCAAGCTGAGCTCTGGGGGGCCACCCTGCCCACCTGAATTTCCCTTGATTGGTACTCATTTGACTGTATATGAAAAGGGGCAGAGGTGCCATCAGGGAGGTGTAGGAGGTAGTGACTCAGTCCCCATCAAACCCTGTCTTCTGAAACAAATACTCTGGCAGGCACATGGTCAGAAAAATCAGTTTTGAGATTCTCAAGACTCAAGTTTTAAATCTGACACTGCCTGTAACAGATCTCTGAAACTGGCTTCAGGTCAGTGAAGCTCTCTGGACTTCAGTCCCTTCTGTGTGAAAGAAACTGACTTGCCTCATTAAGTCCATGGATTTTGTTTTCTCAGATGAGACATCTGATTGTCTGTCTACATCGTCTTTGTACAAGATGCTAAGTAACAAGGAGATAATCTCATGCCGAGATTGGGCTTCAGTTGATTGTGAGTAGGAAGGGATGGGGGGGTTCCACAGAATCATGTTGTCGTTGTTTAGTTGCTAAGTCATGTCTGACTCTTTGGCGACCCCATGGACTGTAGCCCACTGGGCTCCTCCGTCTGTGGGATCTCCCAGGCAAGAATACTGGAGCGGGTTGCCATTTCCATCTCCAGGGGATGTTCCCAACCTAGAGATCAAACCCACATCTCCTTCCAGGGCAGGTGGGTTCTTCACATCTGAGCCACCGGGGAAGTCCACAGAATAATAGGACTTAGTAAAGTCAGAGTTCTCTGAAAGGTTCAGAATCCCTGGTTTTAACTCTTAAATATGAAACTCCTTAAAAAATGTTCTCAAGTTATGTCATGAAAAATGTTCTCTCCAAAGGTGAAAGGAGCCATTCATTGCTTAATAAACTGGATCATCTTCCTTCTTAGAAATATTCTATGGCATATAAATGGAGACATTTATACCATCACAGAGAAAAGTTTACAGACATGCCATGCATCATTTGAAGATGCCTAATCCCTGGGAATAATAATCAGAGAGATTTTGAGTCACTTATGAGGAACTATTTTTAAAAGAAACTTTTGATAACAGGTGAATTTTTCTGTTTTATTAGCTACTTCTTATCAGTCATGCCTTTGCTGCCTGGACAATTTGGAGTCATCTGAAATGAACTGGAGAACGGATGCTATTTTCAGTTATGAATTAAGACTTTGAATAAATAACTGAACAGATTTTTTTTTTAGTGGGAGGCTTTAAAGATATTCTGAAATGCCAGATAAAAATAGCCTTTCACAGAAAGGTGGGGTAAATATAATGTGACACAGAGAAAAGAATAGACTTTGAAGCAGAGAGGGTAGAATATAAACACGAAGGCTCTGGTGTTCTTTATTTCTAAGACCCTGGGAAAACCTTTGAGCTTTTCCCTCTGTCCTGAACTACCAGTATGTGTTGAAGAACAGATTGAGTTAAGATATAAAATACTTAGCCAGGGCAGGTGCCAGTGACCCCGAGATGTCCTATTCATGTCATAGGACAGGAATCTGAAGTGAGAATTCCCTTGAGCTTTTCTCTCATTTACAACCTGAATAGGCACCAAACAGTCACTTGCCTTAAAAATTTTATTGCACAAGATAAAAGTTTCCCAAACTTTTTAATACAATAGCCCATTTCTTTGAAGGAATGATCCTAAGAATTTCCTTATGAGTTAAAAATAATTATTTTGATGTTATTGTCTGGGGCAAAATATAATGAAATAACCAGACAAGTTTTTACTGTTTCCCTTTTAACTAATGATATACCCTGTTCAGTTACTTCAAAGCTGAAAAAATTTTTAAATGTATAGAAAATATGAAAATATAGCAATAACTTGACCAAAATAGATTTCATGTTGTAATCATTTTCATAAGACTAAATTCTACAATTTTCACAAGTTGTTACTAAATGACGAGTTAAGGGTCATATTTTAGGTTGTGAGCTTTTTTAACTTGTAAATGCATATGCAACTTTTGATTCCTTACAAATGAAGACCTAAATTGGAAATATATCAACCTGCATTGTTTCTTCTTGCAGTTGACTATGAACCAGTAGATCCATCTTGGAACCAGTAGAGCCGTCTTGATATATTAATATTATGGAAGATGAAAGCAAATTGTATCTCAGCAGCAATACTGATTCCATATGCTTCCTGCCATGTAACTAAGCTCCTTCATGGATACAAATAATCAGTTACATGGCTAGAAATGAAAGCAATTTATACATCTATCAAGGTCAAAGCCATACACACACGGGCTTGAAGTGTTCAGCTTATGGCTACAGCTTGAATCCTGTCCCTTTGTCCTATCTTTGTCAACCGTCTGTCCTACTCAATCATGCTATATGATCTTGCATGGTTTAAGGTAAAAAGCGTGTTTAAAGCATTATTTTATTTATCGATTTTTAATAATTAGATATTACTATGGATCCCAATAGTGGTTTTAATTATAAGATTGTCCAGGAACACACGATAAACCATGGAGTTTACAGTGATAAACCAAGTTTACAGTGATTTTGCCAGGTGCCATCACTAGTGTTTTATAGCATTTTCACAGGACATTCCATTTGTGAAGAGTTCTTCTTCCTTTTCTTCTTTTCTTTCCTTCCTTCCCTTCTTTCTTGCCTCCTTTCTTCTTCAAGTCAAGCAATATTTACTATATCCTCACCAAGAGCCAGACATCATATAAGGCACCAGGGAAATGCGAAGTTAGAATTTCTAATCGAGGGAAAATGTTTCCTGTTTCTTTGCTTTTAATTTACCCAGGAGTTGTCTTTATTTACATATAAATATATGAATTCTAATTAAACTATAATCACATTGGGTACTTTACAATGCAATAACATTTTGAAAATTTAATTAATGTAAGTTAAGCCTCCACATGCCATAGACATAATCAGAAAGTGCATTCTTTAAAACATAAAAATGAGACAACAACAATAATGAAAGTTCATTCTTCAACATTCAGATAGATCTAGTGTATTTAAGAGGTATATTTTATAAGTAGAAAATTTGAGTCTTTCAATTTCTTGATTACAATTCTTTTAAACCACCTTGTCCAAATCAAGGCAGTTCCTTTGTTAATAATTTTTCATATGTGGGCAAAAATGGCCATACTCTAGCCACTGGTCTTTGTATTTCAGGAAATATGTCACATAAGGAAATCCCACTCTACACAACGGATTTATAGATAGTTCTTTGGAGTTAATTTTCATGGACATTAGAAGGTACTTAAACCTCAAGCCAGGCAGAGGGTTTATAAATGATTGGCATAAGCTCTTTAGCGACTTAAGTTAAATAGAGTAGCACCCCTCTGCCCCTGAATGAAGAGTATGCAGAATTGTTGGGACTACTTGGAACTCGGGAGCAGCCCATTGTTCAAAGATTATGTTTTTGATGTTTCTTGCTAAAAGTCATTCATTCTTCTAATAGGTGTTATTTAAGAGCATACAATGTGCCAAAAAGTGGACTTGGCATTGCTATGGAAACCATAAAATTCTAGTCTAATTTTTCAGAACCACACAGGAGTTGGTACTGGCAAGTCAAGAAGGACTGAGGCTCAGACTGGATGTCACTTATGAAATATCTGATTTTCAATGTGCAAATATTTTATACACACACACGTGTGTGTGTATGTGTGTGTGTGTGTATTCATATTCACCTACTTGTGTGTGTGTGTGCTCAGTCATGTCCAACTCTTTGCAGCCCCATGGACTAACCAGCCAGGCTCCTCTGTCCATAGAATTTTCCAGGCAAAAATAGTGGAGTAGGTTGCCATTTCCTACTCCAAGGGATCTTCCCAACCCAGGGCTCAAACCTGAGTCTCTTGTGTCTCTTGCATTGGCAGGCAGATTCTTTACCACTAGTACCAGCTAGGAATCCCATATTCACCTATATATGGGTCAAAATGATGATCAAATAGCAGACATACAATTGATATAGATATAGAAATTATTTTTATAAATAAATACACTTCAGTTTATTTTTTGACGTAAAGTTGGTACTTTGTAATACGCATGTGTGACACAATGGAATTTACAATAATTGCAGAATTATCTGTAATTACCATTGTGAAGAAGTCAACACGGTACACTAGCTCATGTTACTGCCTTGATCTTTTGAATTTTTGGATAGAGCAGTGTTGATCTTTTGACAAACTAGGGGCTGGGGTAACTGAAAGTTGGAAAACGCTGAGATTTTAATCTTCTGTTTTTTTTATGTCGTACTGATCTTTACATGACCTGAAATGCGTGTTTAACTCCAGTGCTGAAGTCAAATCAAGGACAGAAGGAAATGAAAGTTGGAGGCCACTCGTAACATGCTTGTTATTTATTGGATCCCTTCTTCCTTTCTCTGCTGAAATGTGTGCCTCTTCTTAGCCGAGTGAGGTGGAGATGAAATTTTTAGTCACTTTTTAGTGTCTCCTAACATCATTCACACCCTTCCTTGTCATTTCTCCCATGGCTTTAAGCAGAGCAGCAATTTCAGGCATGAAATAAACTTTTTAAGGCATTATGCTGTTGGAGGCACTTTGGAAAAATGTGAATGAAGCCGACAAAATCGCACAGTCGGTCAGAGGTTACCCTTGTTCCAACAGGGTTCTAAAATGGGACTTGTTTTTCTAGGGATTTGCCCGGCTGTGTGGAAATAATTTTGCTGTGTTTTTTTTTTTTTTNTCTTGCTGTGGAGTGCGGGCTTCTCACTGCAGTGGCGTCTCACGTTGCAGAACACAGGCTCTGTGGCGGGCAGGCTCAGTAGCTGTGGGGCGCGGGGTTAATTGCTCCGTGGCAGGTTGGATCTTCCTAGACCAGGGATCGAACTCCTGTCCCCTGCTTTGGCAGGTGGATTATTAATCATTGGACCGTCAGGCAAGTCCCTGTGAGCTTCTTATAAAGCCTCCCAACTATTTACAGCTTGGGCAGAGTTTTGACTCATATGTTTCACTTTGCCCTTTGGAGCCAGGTTTTCACGTGCAGCTGCTGCTTTTTTGAAGCGTTTGATTCGGTCTGGAAGGCTCGCTCTTATTGCTGGATAACCTGGAATGGCCGTGTCCCGGGCTCTGTGGGCTGTATTTTAGCCTTGGAGCATGGTTCCCCTGTGCTGCATAGTGGGTGGGTTGTTGGACAGGAAGGGTGGCTTCCTTGCTCTGTTCTCCCGGCACTGCAGGGACTCCCTACAGTCCCACAAAGCCCCTCACCCGGCACCGCAGCTGAATCACTCTCCTCCTAAGATCTTGCTAACGGTAAACAGCTTTCCCCTCTTCCGTCTTGTATTTTCTCTTTTTTCTACTTTCTCGTTCTTTTCTTCTTTTCGTCTTTCCTCGTCTGCCTGCCTGACTTCTTTCCTTCCTCTCATTACGTCTTTGGTTTCCTTTTTTTCTGTTATGCTCTTTCTTTTGCTTTCATTTCTTATTGATTATGAAAATGAAATCCAAACTTATGGGAATCTACCCCACTGATCTACTTGTACACAGGTGAAAGGTTGCATACTAGTGATTAGGAACGATAGCATTATTTGTAATCAGAAAAGATGGCAAGCAACTCGAAGGCCCATCAGCAGAGGACATGTGGAGTAAACAATAAATGTCTGGCTAATGAAACTTTATGCAACTCTAAGAAAGAATCAGAAAGTGCTCTGGAAATATCTGCAAGACATTTTGTTATGTGAAAAAGAAAAGTGCAGAACAATTCAGATTTTATATTTCTTTTTGTGAAAAAACGTGGTGGTGAGGAATCAGATTCTACTCTTGCTTTTTATTGTAACTAGTAAACACAGAAAAAAAATCTCTGTAGTCAATGCAGGAAGCTATTCATAAGTGTCAGGGGATGGGTCAGCTGGGGAGCAGTGAGGGGGGACTTCATTATTATGCCTTTTTGTATTTATTAAAATTTTCTGAACATGTTAGTTAATAACTAATTCCAAAAATAAAATCTAATAATGTAAACTTCAAAACCAAGGTAAGATTCAGTTGAACGAATCTTACTCATGACCCACTAATGCTAAAAGAATAATAATAATGACAAATTACCATGTCTAGGACACATATCCAAACTCACGGGTGTGCTGCGGGCCTCCTGGTTGCTTAGGGCTTGAATCATGTAAAATTGCAATTTCCGTAGACCTTCTCCAAAGAAAAAAAACTTCATATATTTGAATAGAATGTTAATCTTAGTTAAAGCATCCAAAAGCTGCTTCCAGATTGCCTGTGCTGTGATGCCCCTGAAGTTCTATTTCATTTCTCTTCTGTGCTCTTGACACCCTTGGAGTCTTAGTTCATCACTTTTGCTGGGCCACCTGGGTAGGAATGTGAGGAGGGACACTTCCTCTCCAGAATTTCGTTCGATCCAAACTTTATGAACTTTGCACGTAGGTGTAGGTTAAGCCCTCATGATCTACCACTGGGATTATAGCCTTCTTCTGAGAAGTCACTCTGAATTCCAGGTTTTCCTTGTGGGGTCTAACGTTCTCACTGCCCCCACATTTGTCTTCCAACAAGTCAGTTTGGATCATGTTTCTCCTGAGTGAATTCATCCTGTATTAGTCAGGGCTCTCTAAAGAAATAGAACCAATAGCATTTGGAGAAAAATTCATAAGAAGGATTTATCTATTATAGGAATTAGCTCAAGCAGTTTTGGAGGCCAAGAAGTCCTGGAGACGCAGGCAGGCCTGTAGGATGGTTCAGTCAGAATGTGAATACAGAGAATCAAGGGAACCCATGGTGTAATCCCCAGCCGGGGCGAGACACGGAGGTCAAGTAGAGAGTGAGAGAGACTTTCCCCCTTTTCCATCTTTTGTTCAATTCCGGACCTAAAGGATGGGATGATGTACACCTACATAGGTGAGGATGGATCTTCTTAGTGTGCTGAATCAGATGTTAATCTCTTCCAGAAACACCTGCACAGACACATCCAGACGTGACATTTTGCTGATTCTCTGGGCATTCCTTCTTCCATGCAACTTGACCTATGAAATTAACCATCACACATCCCATCTCTCCTCACTGTTCACAGAATAAATACAGACACAACTCCTTACCAAGACGTGCAGCTCAACCCCATTCTCACCTCTACCCAACTGATTTGTTTTCACAAACACTCTATACCTGTTCTTTGCCCAGACTGTACTCCCCTGAAGGGCACGACTTTGAGAATGGTATTCTATACCAAAAAGAACTTCTCCAACGTCTGTGCCTTTCAGACATCCACGTGAAGTTTCCACACAAATAAATCTTCTCTCTGTAGCTCTGACCCCAGCCATCCAAAATTAATTTTATCCTATTTATATTTCCATGGTCCTGCATACCTACCCCTACTGTAAAGGGGCTTATTAGAGTATATTCCAGATATTTGTTTATGATGTCCTGCTACTGACCAGTGAGGTTTTGACATCAGAGATCTAGGTCCTAGTTTACCTTGCACTTGCTCTGCTCGGCCCAGCATCTGGTCTGTAGTTTTACGCTTAGTAAATATTGGCATGTTTAGCAATGCTTTACCCTTTCTCCAGGATTCCCTTTCTATAAGGAAGAAGTTTTGTTTTTTTTTTAATCTTTTTAAAAAAGATGGAGTCTGATGTTCTGAATGATCTTTGGTGTGAGGAAAGTGCCTTTCCACTATGTCCTGAAGGTTCAAAGTCCAAACTCTTCCATTCTTTGCTGTTTGCAATAAGGTCAAGATTTAGTCTTGAATGTCATCTACAAGCTGTTTGATCATCTCTTTCGCTTCATATTTGTGATGATTTTGATGATGATGAAAGCAGTGAAGTCATATGAATTGTGTTGAGTCTTCTTGGTGATTATACCTTTTTGTCAACTGATTATTCCTGTAGTTTTGAAGGCCTTTGTTAATATTGTAAAAATGCACCTATTTCAAGATCATAAACAGAACTGAGTGTTCTCCAAAAAATAAATCTAAAAATTCTGAGTGAAGAACAAATGAGAGGTTTTCTTCCTCTTACTCCTCTCCCTCTTCCTTTTCCTTCCTTTTATGTTACTTAATATTATTGTTATTATTGTTATTTTCTCTAATCTGGAAAAATAATAGCTTGTTAGCCTAGCCTGTCTAAGTGGGACTTTTACCTTTGTTAAAAAAAAAGAAAAAAACATTAAGTAGCCCCTTTCCTAGGATGTGAATTCTTTGTTAGTGTGTAGGTCCTATTGATTGCACAGGTATATTACTATATGAAACTCAGGGTTGGAGAGTTTCACTGCCAGAGACTGTTCTGGTCATTGTATCTTTTTCTCACCCAAGGATTGGTTGGGTTCCCTGTTTTGTGTCTCATAATATTAATAAAAGCAAATATTTGTGTGTAACTCATTATTGCCTTTGCAGTTAATCAGAATTAGCACAAAAGAATTATCATTCATCAGTTGAGAGTATCTTTTAGAGGATGAGAGAAAGTAATATCAGTGCCTCGGATTGGCTGATCCTGCTCCTGACGCCAGTTGTGTCGTTATTCACACTGGGCACACTGTTCACTGAGCCCAGGGTAGGCAAGGTGCAAGGTAAGAGGCTGGAAGAAAACGCGAGGGGCCGTAGGCGCTGCAAACACGTTTCTTCTCTCCTGGTCGGCACAGCAGCCGTAGCAGCAGACATAACAAAACACAGCACAACTGTACACAACCTTTCCGGGCTTTCCCACGTGAAGCTTATGTAGGCCTGTGGCACGAAGTAGCCCACAACCACGTGGTACCTCGTGGCACGCAGGCACAGTGCTGTAAGTAATCACAGCTGTTACATAAGCACGCACGGTCGCTGCTTACAGAACATGGGGCGGGAGGGGTAGGAGCTGGGCTGAGAGAGCATGACTGGGGCCATCTTGTTAACCTCCCCACATCCCTGCATCTTGGTTTTTGGGTGCTTTCCTTCTTTTTTAATCAATAAGTGATTACTGATGAACAAAGAAAGAAGGGAGAAAGGCATCAATATGCAGTGTACTCACTTGGAGGGATCTACTCGGATATGGTCTATTATAACATCAGTATGTCTCACCCATGTCCCTTACCCTGCATCTGCACTTCAGTGGTTTTCACAGTGCCTCTTCAGGTAAACCATGATCCCATTCAAATAGTTTCATTGTACTATGAAGTCTTTGGCTTATTGTCATAAGATTTTTAAATGAGCAATTTTTTAAAAAAAATCAAAACCAGGTGTATATGAAAGTGGGCATGCTTTTGTTGAAAAGTCTGCAAGAATAGCAAGATCGTGATGGTTTGTTAGTAGTTACAGGGATTACTATGGATGTGAATAAGTGGAAATGAAAATATAAAGTTATAAGTTTGACAAAAAATGGATATTTGGTATTATACTATTCTATTGAAAGTCTGTCACCCCCCCCCCACCACTCAATTCTTCACCCCAGAATTAGGACTGATCGGTTGCTTTCCACAGATTCCATGCAGTAGTTAGATGATTTGAGAACTCTGGAATCTGTCTTCCTTCTGCTCAGCCTTTAGGGAAGTGTACTCGAAGCTAGTGCTAGCAGTGTGCCTACTGACTGGAAATTACCCTCCCCTTCCTTCACTTGTTAGCATCTCTGTCTTTCTCATTTCAACCAAGTCTCCCATGCATCTGGAAGCCTTCCCTGACCTCTTTGGCTTGGGCAGCTTCTCCAGCGTGGAGCTCAGAGCACCACTTCCTTCTTAGCACTTGTCGCAACTGCAAGTTCACAGCCTCAAGTTCACACTCATTTACATGATTATTTGATTCCTCACTAGTCTAAAGCCTGTGAAGCTGAGGACAGTCTTCAATTGCTTGTCATATCATCAGTTCGTAATCTAAGACTTTGCACTTAATAGGCACTGAATCAATATTTTTGAAAAATGAAAGACAGTTTAGATCTAAAAATACTCATTTTGGGTTTATCATTTGAGGTTTCTGTATCATATGTATGCTGAGTGATGATTTTATCAATTTTCTAAATTTCAGATCATTTCTTTACTCTGAAAAGTAACTTAATGTTGTTTTCAATGCCAGTATATAGGTAATATAAGTGTATTTTAAATTTGATTTTATTGAAGTATAGTTGATTTACAATATTGTGTTAATTGCTGTCGGACAACAAAGTGATTCAAGTATTTATGTATGTGCATGCGTAGTTGCTCAGTCACGTCCAACTCTGCAATACCATGGACTATAGCCCACAAGACTCCTCTATCCATGAGACTTTTCCATCAAGAATACTGGAGTGGGTTGCCATTTCCTATTCTAGGGTATCTTCCCAACCCAGGGATCGAACCCAGGTTTTATCTATATACATGTATACATATTATATATATAGACATATAATGTGGGTTTCCCAGGTGGTAATGAAGCTGCTTGCAGTGCAGGAGATGTGAGTCATGGGTTTGATCCCTGGGGAGATAGGCATGGCAACCCACTCTGGTATTCTTGCCCTGAGAATCTCATGGACAGGGGAGCCTGACAGGGTATCGTCCATAGGGTTGCAAAGAACTGGACACAACTGAGGCAACTCAGCACAACACACACATGTGCATGCGCACACACCACATATATATATTTCTTTTCCATTATGATTTACCACATGATATTGAATACAGTTCCTTGTGCTACGCAGTAGGACCTTGTTGTTTAGCCATTCTAAGTATTCTGGGGTTTTAATTCCAGAATATATTATATCTTTTCTCCGTACTACAAAATTAAAATTCTCCAGGTTTTTGAATATAACCCTTTTGGTTTCAGGGCATCATCACATCAATGTCTTCATGAACCAATTACCAGTATAAGCATATGGGCTTTAAAATATATATACAATTCTCCAGAGCTCATAGTGTAATTAAAATTTGGAAGGGCAGGTGGCTGAGAGGTTTCAGTAATTTATTGTGTGGTTCTAAGATCAGAATCAAAAATTTAAAAATCACTGTGGATTCTATACTTAGCATGCATCCAATGCATATATATAGTGAAAGCCGCAGAATTAGTTCCCAGCAAGAGGATTTAGAGAAAGATTTAGAATGAAACTGAAAGAAATAATTTATTGAATTGAATCACAGCGGAGCATAGAAAAAGTGGGTAAAATGTAGAGAATCTTTTAGTCTCTGCTCTTCTTTTGGCCTGAGGCCACCACAGTGAGTTAAATAGGTAGATTTATCTTTGTCTCGATTCACTCATTCAAAGAAAGTTGAATGCTTCAGTGTGCTGAGCTCAGAGCCAGTGTCTTAGTGGGGAGCTGGTCCTTCCCTCTCTAATGGAATGTTAAAGTTTTGTTCCTAAAGAGACCATGATCAGATCTAGAAATTTGAACCCCTTCTCACATTCCCAGAATGCTTTAAAAGCGTCTTCATTCCTCCACCTTCCAGAACAGTCTGTCCTCTGTAACCCTTCTGCTCTTTGTGAAATTCAACTTGCCCTCTAGGACATGACTAGGCTCTGTCAGGACAGACTAGGTCTTCAGAGTTCTACGTCTACCTGAGAAACATCACACAGTGTTTGAACAAAGCATGGACTCAAAACTCAAAATTGTTACTTCAGGCTCTAAATACCTGAAGCTCAAATTCGTCACGATGCGGTATTTTGGTCTGTATTTCTCCAATATAAAAACCTGCCTTCCTGGATTCTCCTGGTCCTATTTCCAGAGTGGGTGTTTGCTTCTAGGTACTGGCCCCTGTTTATCATTCCAGTGATGTGTGTCACTCAATTGCTTCTGCCTCCCACCACCACTGTGCTGGACAAGCTTTGGGATAAGTCATACTTAATAAGTGCTATTTTAAACTCAATGACTTTATCTAATTTATGAAATCATTTGGGCTGTAAGAGATCTCCAGTGAAACACACAGCTCATCTCCTTCCATTGAAGAGCGGGATAGATTTTTATTGTCTATAAAATCCATTCTGGGTGAGTATCTATTCTCGGCCTTCATTATCTCCAGTGATAACAGTTCCACTGCCTCTTTGGCCAACTTGCCTATTGCTGA
>SJYQ01096559.1:0-13811 GCA_006410935.1 Redunca redunca
AGTGTCAGACTTTATTTTGGGGGGCTCCAAAATCACTGCAGATGGTGACTGCAGCCATGAAATTACAAGGCACTTACTCCTTGGCAGAAAAGTTATGACCAGCCTAGACAGTATATTAAAAAGCAGAGACATTATTTTGTCAACAAAGGCCCATCTAGTCAAGGCTATGGTTTTTCCGGTAGTCATGTATGAATATGAGAGTTGGACTATAAAGAAAGCTGAGTGCCAAATAGTTGATGCTTTTGAACTGTGGTGTTGAAGGAGACTCTTGAGAGTCCCTTGGACTGCAAGGAGATCCAACCAGTCCATCCTAAAGGAGATCAGTCCTGAGAGTTCATTGTAAGGACTGATGTTGAAGCTGAAACTCCAATACTTTGGCCACCTGATGTGAAGAGCTGACTCATTTGAAAAAACCCTGATGCTGGGAAAGATTGAAGGAGGGAGGAGAAGGGGATGAAAGAGGATGAAATGGTTGGATGGCATCACTGACTCAATGGACATGAGTATGAGTAAAACCCAGGAGTTGGTGATGGACAGGGAGGCCTGGTGTGCTGCAGTCCATGGCAAAGAGTCTGACACGATTGAGTGACTGAACTGAACTGAACTGAGGTTGTCATAGCCTTCCTTCCAAGGAGCAAGCATCTTTGAATTTCATGGCTGAAATCACCATCTGCAGTGATTTTGGAGCTCAAGAAAGTAAAATCTGTCACTGTTTCCACATTTTCTCCTTCTATTTGCCATGAAGTGAGTTCCTTAAAGTAGAGCGAATGCCTAATCACTGAATAGACTTTTGCAAAAACATCCAGTGTCTTGGCTAGTGCCCAGTGTGCAGGGAACACTCAGGAAATCTTTTAACATGTATTTAATGTTCTTCAGTCACTAAATCATGTCTGACTCTTTGTGACCCCATGTACTGCAGCACAACAGGCTCCTGTATCCTCCACTATCTCCCAGAGTTCGCTCAAACTCATGTCCATTGAGTCAGTGATGCCATCCAACCATCTCATCCTCTGTCGCCCCATTCTCCTCCTGCCCCCAATCCCTCCCAGCATTAGGGTCTTCTCCAGTGAGTTGGCCCTTCACAAGGTAGCCAAAATATTGGAGCTTCAGTTTCAGCATCACTCCTTCCAATGGATACTCAGGGTTGATTTCCTTTAGGACTGACTGGTTTGATCTCCTTGCAGTCCAAAGGACTCTCAAGAGTATTCTCCAACACCAGAGTTTGAAAGCATCAATTCTTCAGCACTCAGCCTCCTTTATGGAGGACATGTAAGCCCTATTACAGGTATTGGGCTGTGACAGTGGACAAAAAAATGTCAAATCCCTGCCCTCCCAGAGCTGGTGTTCCAATGAGGGAGGCAGGCAGGGAACAGACAGGTAACAGCTGCTGTTACAGATATGGATGAAAGCTCCAGGGATCATCTGTGTGGAAGGAAGACACACATGGGTGGGTGGCTGGGGCGGTCCAGGGAGGAGTGTGGCTGGGAAGGTCTCACTGGCCGGCAGGCATGCGGATGAAGATCTAAAGGAAGGGATCGAGGGAGCCACGTAGATGACCCCAAGAGTGTGTTTCAGATGGAGGAAGCAGCATGTGCCAAGACTCCAGTTGCATGTGTGTCTGATAAGTTCAAGAATCAGCAGGATGGCGGGGGTGGCAGCAACTGAGTGGACAGAGAGCTGAGGTGAGGAGGCCAGAGTGGGTGAAGGAAGGAACTTTGTTTAGAGTCTCAGTTCAGTTCAGTTCAGTTCAGTCGCTCAGTCATGTCCGACTCTTTGCGACCGGGACTGGCCCTTTGGATGAGAGAGAAAGCAGAGTATTCCTAAAACAAGCATGCTGAGGTCAAAGGAGGAGAGAGCTTATGTCTTTACATCTGGGACTGTGGCTCCTCCATGTTGCTTTCTGGCATGTGTGTTAGCAGCCACTGGTCTCATTGCTCTGTTAGGAGGTGCCAACGTGGGTTGTGGCACGTCCTCTGGCTTGTCAAGGTTGAGAAAAAGGAAGCTTCCTTGTTGAATCTGCCTTTGCCTGCATGAATGAATCCATGAATCGCAGCATGCCAGACCTCCCTGTCCATCACCAACTCCCGGAGTTCACTCAGACTCGCGTCCACCGAGTCAGTGATGCCATCCAGCCATCTCATCCTCTATCGTCCCCTTCTGCTCCTGCCCCCAATCCCTCCCAGAATCAGAGTCTTTTCCAATGAGTCAACTTTTCGCATGAGGTGGCCAAAGTATTGGAGTTTCAGCTTTAGCATCATTCCTTCCAAAGAAATCCCAGGGTTGATCTCCTTTAGAATGGACTGGTTGGATCTCCTTGCAGTCCAAGGGACTCTCAAGAGTCTTCTCTAACACCACAGTTCAAAAGCATCAATTCTTCGGCGCTCAGCCTTCTTCACAGTCCAACTCTCACATCCATACATGACCACTGGAAAAACCATAGCCTTGACTAGACGGACCTTAGTCGGCAAAGTACTGTCTCTACTTTTGAATATGCTATCTAGGTCGGTCATAACTTTTCTTCCAAGGAGTAAGCGTCTTTTAATTTCATGGCTGCAATCACCATCTGCAGTGATATTGGAGCCCCCCAAAATAAAGTCTGACACTGTTTCCACTGTTTCTCCATCTGTTTCCCATGGAGTGATGGGACCAGATGCCATGATCTTCGTTTTCTGAATGTTGAGCTTTAAGCCAGCTTTTTCACTCTCCTCTTTCACCTTCATCAAGAGGCTTTTTAGTTCCTCTTCACTTTCTGCCATAAAGGTGGTGTCATCTGCATATCTGAGGTTATTGATATTTCTCCCAGCAATCTTGATTCCAGCTTGTGCTTCTTCCAGTCCAGCGTTTCTCATGATGTACTCTGCGCAGAAGTTAAATAAGCAGGGTGACAATATACAGCCTTGACGTACTCCTTTTCCTATTTGGAACCAGTCTGTTGTTCCATGTTCAGGTCTAACTTGCTTCCTGGCCTGCATACAGTTTAGAGTCTAGTGTTCAAAAATTCCCAGAAGCACATGCAAGGGAAAAGATCATTTCGATTGGGAGGTGACGTGACAATGATGGCTAGAACAGACAGCAGCACTGACAGCAAGTCATGGGGGTTTGGGTCACAGGAATGAGTGGATAGAACATCTTGGGGCTGACAGATGTTGTACTCTTTTTTTTTTTTTTAAAATATTTATTTTTGGCTGTATTCAGGCTCAGTAGTTGTGGTGCACGAGTTTAGTTGCCCCTTGGCGTGTGGGATCTTCTTGGACCAGGGATTGAACCCATGTCCCCTGCATTGGCAGGTGAATTTGCAACCACTAGACCACTAGAGAAGTCTCAGGTGGTACTCCAGAGGGAAGATGTCAGGAAGTGATCCAAATCCGACTCGACTCGAATGGGCTCTTTAGATCTTCCAGTGGGCAGAGATGTTCTGAGGTCTCTGTGGCCCCGGGACTGACCCTTTGGATGAGAGAGAAAGCAGAGTATTCCTAAAACAAGCATGCTGAGGTCAAAGGAGAGAGCTTACGTCTTTACATCTGGGACTGTGGCTCCTCCATGCTGCTTTCTGGCATGTGTGTTAGCAGCCACTGGTCTCATTGCTCTGTTAGGAGGTGCCAACGTGGGTTGTGGCACGTCCTCTGGCTTGTCAAGGTTGAGAAAAAGGAAGCTTCCTTGTTGAATCTGCCTTTGCCTGCAGCTCCTAAACCACTTTCTACTCCAGATTCCCCTCCACTCTGCCCCAGATTTTAAGTGAAACCATCTCAGCATATGATTCCCATGATCACTGTGGAATCCAAAACAAATTGCTATCTCTAACCTTCCTAGGACCTTATCTCATTGAGATAAAGACATTCTGGGCTTCCCTGGTTGCTCAGGCAGTAAAAAATCTGTTCGCAGTGCGAGAGTCCTGGGTTCGATCCCTGGGTTGGGAAGATCCCCTGGAAAAGGGAATGGCAACCCTCTCCAGTATTCTTGCCTGGAGAATAGTCATGGACAGCGGAGCCTGGCTGACTAAGTCCATGGGGTCGCAAAGAGTCGGACATGTTTGAGCAATTAAACACACACACACACACACACACACTCCAGAGCTGAGAAATAGCTGCTTCAGACTCAGACTCCAGGCTTTATCCTGCTGCTGATGCGTGGCTGAAGTCAAGAAGAAGGGGAGTGGGTCAACGACACTGAAGTCTACTGCTGCCCATGCAGCCTTCAGGAGCTTAGCTCTGCCTTTCCCTGGAGCATCATCACCTTTCTTTCCTGCCCTCAACAGTTCTCCCAGTCGCCTCCATAAACTTTGGGGATGTCACTCCATAAACGAGTGTCTGAGCCCTCCTGAGCTTTTGTTCTTGTTTTCATCGGTGTGGGGAGTTGGCCCAGAGGACACTCTGGCCTGTGTGACATAGTTACCTCTGGAGGTGGCTTCCAAGGCATTCTGAGTCATTCTCACGCCACACAAGTGGAACCATCCTGGAATAAATAATTAAAAAAAAAAAAAAACATAAAAAAAACCCCAAAACCTACCCAGTTTCCTGGCAGTTCTGAAACTCATAAGGGGCAAGATGTTGCAATACCAGGGGGGCAGGTTGAAGAGTGAACCGTTGTACTGTGGGAAACTTGGACGTGATCTCATCGAGCCCAGGCTGCTGCTCGGGCTCTGTCTGCTTCTACAGGGAAGTGTCAGCGAATCAGGGAGGAGAGCCAAGCCCCAGAAAATGCCAGAGCGAGTGGCTAATGTGGATGAGCTGTGAGAAGGCGGCCCTGACATCCCCAGTCAGATTCGAGTGAGGACGCGGTCTGCTGACCACTCTGGTTTCTTTGCTGAAAGCCCAGCTGTGCTGGGAACTGACCTCATTCATGAAGTAAACACTGAATCAGATACCAGCAGGCCTAGCCCTGGGTAAGTGGGAACAACAGAGATGTTTCCATAATTACGAAGCTGCCAGTTGGATCTGGGAAGAGCAGCTCTCAATATGTCAATCGGAGTGAGTTCATCACCTGCTCCTGCCAAAGGAATCAGAAGCCAGTTTGCCTTGTTGCGGTTGAAATTATTTATGTGAAAATGCTTTCCTTACGTTGTCGTTTTTATACCCCAAATAATGTACTGGAAAGCAGCGTAGTCTAGCAACTGGAAGACGAGATCGGGAATCCATGGATTGGCGCCCAGTCCTGGCCGGGTCTGCAGCCCTTCCCTCCTCTGTGCCAGCGGCCGCTGTGCTCGGGATCTTGTTACTGGAAGGCGGGGGCCATAGAGCAGGGACCTGTCTCATGATCAGGCTTGGCTGTGCTCCTGGGTCCTGGTGTTCATGTGTCACACGTCGAGGTCATGCTCACTGTCGGCTTTTGCTGTCCACTCGGGATCCTGCTAGGCCTGTGCACCCACCTGAGAGGTTATTCATGCCCTGACTTCCCGTTTCTACCTGGCTCCTTCTCTCTTTTTTTACACACAGCTCATTCAGGGGGTGAAAGAATCCATTTGCTCCTCCATAAACAGCTGAGACCACTCTTTGCAAGACATTCATAACTGGGGGGAGGGAGAAATTACTTTTAATCCTTGCCACATTTTGGCTCAGAGGGTGAAGAATCTGCCTGCAATGCAACAGACCTGGGTTCGATCCCTGGGTCGGGAAGATCCCCTGGAGAAGGGAATGGCAACCTACTCCAGTATTCTTGCCTGGGAAATTCCATGGAGAGTGGAGCCTGGCAGGCTACAGTCCACGGGGTCGCAAAAGAGTCACACACGACTTTGTGTATTATGTATTAAATTAGTTTTTGGCCATGCCACATGCTGTGTGGGATCTTAATTTCCCAACCAGGGATTGAACCCACATTCCCCACACCCCTGCATTGGAAGTGTGCAGTCTTAACCACTGGACCACCAGGAAAATCCCAGAGTGATGACTTCTGACTATAGTTTGAAAGTTTCTCATGAAATCTTTATGGACAAAATAGTGACCAACAGGCTTCAAGAGCTTGAAGGGACAGTAGATAATGTGTCACATCTCCCTCTAAGGTGACACCGCTTGCTCAAGGGCACATAGCTAATTAGTGTTCGGGTTGGAATCTGTACCTGGCCCCTGTCCCTGTTGCAGGCTCTGCTCCCTTCCCCCTCCTCCCCATGGCTCCTGGGTGTGGTCAGGTGGAATCCAAACAGCACCCGGGACAGTGTCCTCCCAAGGCGTTCTCCAGTGGCCTGCCCAACAGTCCTATCCTTGGCCCTAAACTCTTCAACATCTATCAACAACTTGGATGAAGCCAAAGATAACTGCTTATCAACCGTGCAAATAACGCAGGGCTGTGTGGGAAGGCCAATATGTCAGAATCACAGAATTGGGATCCAAATTATCTCAACAGGAAGGAATGATTGATGGAATCCAGCAAGATAAAATGTAACTGGAATACATGTAAGCTCCCGCATCTAGCTCCAAAACTTGATTGCAAAAATATAGGATGTGGTTGGAAAACATGTCCAGCTTCACCCGTAATCAAAGAAATGAAATGGAAGCAAGCGTGAGATAATCACTCTTCCCTATCAGATTGGCAACAATTAAAAGAGTGAAAATTCCCCAGTTTGGTGGCGAGGGAGTGAGGAAATAGGCTCTCCTATAAACTGACTCTGGGCATACAAACAGAAACCACCCATTCTGGAGGGTGATCTGGAAACATAGAGCAGAAACTATAAAATGTACCACTTATCCCAGTGGTTTCTCTTATCAGAATGAATCCAAAGGCAGTTATGTTAAGATTTATGTACAAGGAGAGTCATAAAATTACTGTTAAGAGAAGAACACTTTTTGGGGAAGGGGGTGGTATTCAGTTTGGGACAGAAGTTGCAACACCATGCAGGGCCCTGTGGAGCTCCTAGGCACAAGGCCTTCTGTGTCCCCCATTTCTTTTTTCTTTTTAAAAATCATTTTGCTTATGTATTTATTTTTGGCTGGCCTAGGTCTTCACTGCTGCACGTGGGCTTTCTCCAGTTGTGGAGCATGAGTTTCTTATTGCAGTGGCTTCTCTTGTTATGGAGCATGGGTTGTAGATCACAGGCTCAGCACACGGACTTAGTTGCTCTGTGGCATGTGGAACCTGTGTCCCTTGCATTGGCAGGCGGATTCTTAACCACTGGACCACCAGGGAAGTCCCCCCATTTTTTTGATTATAGGAAAGAGTCTTCATTCAGCCTCCATGGCCTTCTCTAAATTCCAATGGGTAGATTCAAGCCCTTGTTAATTAGGGAAGGGAGGGGATGTGAGACCAGGGAGGAATAAATAGTCAAGAGCAGCCTTGGAGCAAGGGCCCATTTCCCCATCAATGTATACACGCAATAATATTTTTGAGCTATTTTGCAGAAACCGAAACCCCCTCCAGGTGGGAGAAGTTAATGATTAACGATGGCATGCTGCTCACAAGCATGCAGATCCCAGAGCAGCTGGACCTGAAGGTTGAACGATGTGGAATCCTACTTACCTCACCACCAACCCATCGGAAGAATGTCCATGAGTTAATAACCCTCTTTGAACAACTACTAGAAAACTTCTGTCTTCCTCAAGTTGGGACATATAGTTTTGAAGGCATGAGCCTGCTGTGTCCTCTTTCGCCTGGTGAAGCAATACAGCTATTTTTTTCTATTTTACCCAAAACTCTGTCTCTGAGATTCGATTTAGCACTGGTGTACAGAGAAACTGAGCTTTTGGTATCAGTCTTGGAGGCCTAAGAAGGGTACCAAACAGCTATTATCAAATACTTGACTCTATGAAGAGGAGGCGTTAGGGTCTGTGTAGCTCAAGGCCAGACCAGGACTTACAAGAGGTAATATACATATGTGATACACATGCTAAACCTCTAAGTCACGTTCAACTCTGCGACTCCATGGACTGTAGCCCACCAGGCTCCTCTATCCATGAGATTTTCCAGGGCAAGGATACTGGAGTGGGTTGCCATTCCCTTCTCCAGGGGATCGTCCCAACCCAGGGATCGAACCCAGGTCTCCCACATTGCAGGCAGATTCTTTACCATCTGAGCCACCAGGGAAGCGGCAAAGCAGATTCCAAAGTTCATTTGGCCCCCAATTAGGATGGGCTGTCCTGTCAAAGTGGATAGTTATTGCTCTTTAGCCCCTGAGATGAAATGCTCATCTTGTTTCCCTCCAATGCAAAGAAGCAATGAACTTTGCTGCATGGAGTCATCAGGGGGTAGACTCACCACTCTCCACTCACCAAGGTGGGAGGGAGATGACACCGGGTTTCACTTCCTGATACAAATTCTAGGAATGAACTGAGAACCCTCTGTCCCCACCATTACTGAGAGTCTGTGGGAGATGACCACCCCCTTTACCCCAAGTCTTTTAGGACTACATGCTGTGTATCCATTTCACCAAAGGTAAAGCCTAAGGGAAGCTTTTTAGCTGGGTCTGAAAAAAATAAAGATGAGTGCTCCCTCTCACCAAATCATTTCCACTGTATTTTGGCTTCCAGGGCTAAATGTTCATCTGCTCTATCTACACATTTTCTCTTTTGTGTTAGTTTCATCTAAAACTTTCAGTTTCAATCACAAATCACATCTGTCTTAGCTATGTTGCATCCAACACCTCCAAATGTGGGGACTGGTTTCTTTTGGATGCTTCTCCTTATTATGATTGTGTGTTTATCATTTCAGTTTGTTAAGCCCGTGTCTGGTCTCTTTTTCAGCTCTCTATCAACTGTGTCTGGGGGCACTATTAAAAATACTCGGTTGGGGTTTCCCTGGTGGCTCAGTGGTAAAGAATCTGCCTGCCAACGCAGGAGACAGAGTTCGACTGCTGATCTGGGAAGACCCCACATGCAGCGGAGCAACTAATGCCAAGCACCACAACTACTGCAACTGCAGAAGCCCGTATACCTAGAGCCTATGCTCTTCAACAAGAGAAGTCACCCCAGTGGGAAGCTCATGCACTGCAACTAGAGAGTAGCCCCCACCTGCCTCAGCTAGAGAATAGCCCCCTCTCACCGCAACAAGAGAGTAGCCCACGAAGCAATGAAGACCCAGCACAGCCAAAAATAAAATAAATAAATACAATTGTTTTTAAAAATACTCGTAGTTGACCCTTCCTTGAGCCCTTGAATGAGACACTCATCATGTAAGCTATCAGATAATCCTCACTAGCCCACAACCTTGGAAGTGGGGACAGCCTCCCTCCACTCATTGTGCTTAGAGGAATCTTTTCATAAGACAACGCTTATCACATCACCAATCACAGGCCTAGGTGGCTTCCAGGGCCCTGCTGCCTCCAGACTCCAGTGTATCTCCTACCAAGACCCCTCACTCCAAGCTCAAGCCACATGGACCTATCGTTTCTTCCAAGCTGTCATCTCTTTCCAGCCATGGAATTTCTGTGCATATTCTTCCCTATCCCTGGGGTTCCCCTTGTCCCGTCTCTCCTTCCTATGCATCCTTTGGGCCTTGATTGATGTTATTTCCAGCCCTCAGTACCTCAGAATATGACTGCTTTTGGAGACAGAGCCTCTAATAAGTTAAGTATGTTAAAATGAGAAAATTAGAGTGGGCCCTAATCCGATCTGGCTGCTGTCTTCATGAGAAGAGATTAGGACATCTGGAGAGAAGCCAAGTGCAGAGAAGAAAGGCCTTGTGGGATTTCCCTGGTGGTCTAGTGGTTAAGACTGCACACTTCCACCACAAGGGGTGTGGGTTCAATCCTTCTTCTGGGAACTAAGATCCCACATGCTGTGCACTATGGACAACTTAAAAAAAATTATTTTTAAAGCCATGAGGATGCAGGGAGAAGGTGTCAGTCTGTAAGCCAAGGAGAGAGGCCTCAGGAGGAACCAAACTTGTCTGCACCTTGATCTTGGACTTTCAGCCTCTAGGACTGTGAGAAAATAAATGTCTGTTGTTGAAGCCACCTGGCCTGTGGTATTGGGTTGCAGCAGCCCAAGCTGACTAATACTATTAAGAAGTCACTCCTGCAGAGACGTTTCCCGGCCTCCTTTCAGCACTATATTGCTTCTCCTCATGCACATCACAGTTTGTAATTCAGTTCAGTTCAGTCACTCAGTCATGTCCGACTCTTTGCAACCCCATGAATCACAGCACGCCAGACCTCCCTGTCCATCACCAACTCCTGGAGTTCACTCAAACTCACATCCATTGAGTCAGTGATGCCATCCAGCCATCTCATCCTCTGTCGTCCCCTTCTCCTCCTGCCCTCAATCCCTCCCAGCATCAGAGTCTTTTCCAATGAGTCAACTCTTTGCATGAGGTGGCCAAAGTACTGGAGTTTCAGCTTTAGCATCATCCCTTCCAAAGAACACCCAGGGCTGATCTCCTTCAGAATGGACTGGTTGGATCTCCTTGCAGTCCAAGGGACTCTCAAGAGTCTTCTCCAACACCACAGTTCAAAAGCATCAATTCTTTGGTGCTCAGCTTTCTTCACAGTCAAACTCTCACATCCATACATGACCACTGGAAAAACCATAGCCTTCACTAGATGGACTTGTTGGCAAAGTAATGTCTCTGCTTTTCAATATGCTATCTAGGCTTTTCTTCCAAGGAGTAAGTGTCTTTTAATTTCCTGGCTGCAATCACCATCTGCAGTGATTTTGGAGCCCAAAAAAATAAAGTCTGACACTGTTTCCACTGTTTCCCCATCTACTTCCCATGAAGTGATGGGACCAGATGCCATGATCTTCATTTTCTGAATGTTGAGCTTTAAGCCAACCTTTTCACTCTCCTCTTTCACTTTCATCAAGAGGCTTTTTAGCTCCTCTTCACTTTCTGCCATAAGGGTGGTGTCATCTGCATATCTGAGGTTATTGATATTTCTCCCAGCAATCTTGATTCCAGCTTGTTCTTCTTCCAGACCAGCATTTCTCATGACGTACTCTGCATATAAGTTAAATAAGCAGGGTGACAATATACAGCCTTGATGAACTCCTTTTCCTATTTGCAACCAGTCTGTTGTTCCATGTCCAGTACTAACTGTTGCTTCCTGACCTGCATATAGGTTTCTCAAAAGGTAGGTCAGGTGGTCTGGTATTCCCATCTCTTTCAGAATTGTTTACAGTTTATTGTGATCCACACAGTCAAAGGCTTTGGCATAGTCAATAAAGCAAAAATAGATGTTTTTCTGGAACTCTCTTGCTTTTTCCATGATCCAGAGGATGTTGGCAATTTGATCTCTGGTTCCTTTGCCTTTTCTAAAACCAGCGTGAACATCAGGAAGTTCACGGTTCACGTATTGCTGAAGCCTGGCTTGGAGAATTTTGAGCATTACTTTACTAGCGTGTGAGATGAGTGCAATTGTGTGGTATTTTGAGCATTCTTTGGCATTGCCTTTCTTTGGAATTGGAATGAAAACTGACCTTTTCTGGTCCTGTGGCCACTGCTGAGTTTTCCAATTTTGCTGGCATATTGAATGTAGCACTTTCACAGCATCATCTTTCAGGATTTGAAATAGCTCAACTGGAATTCCATCACCTCCACTAGCTTTGTTCATAGTCACTTATTTGGAAGACTACCTGGATGTCATCTGTATCCCATCCTCAGGATCCAGACGCCTGAACAGGAGGAAATGTGTGTTTAGGTTCTCCATAGAGTCTCCAGCAACTAGCAAGCACAGTGCTTGCTGGTCACATGGCGGTGAGGTGTTCCCTGCTGTTTAATGAAAGTTTGAAGTATTATTTCACTGACATTAAGAATGAGGACATGGAGGTTCAGTTAAGCAGCTAAGCAGCAAAGGAGGACTGGAACTCCTGCAAGCCCCTAAACCTCTGACCGGTAACCACTACTGAACCCTCTGAGGTTGAAATGCATATTCACTGCTTCCTGAGCACCCATCACTTGCTGACTTCTATCTAGGCACTTGGGATCCAGCCATGAGGGAATGGAAAAAATCGCTGCCTTCACATGAAGAGGGATGTCAAATAAAATGAAGAAGTTATATGGTATTTTAGTAGGCAATAAATGCCATGAAGCCCAGTGGAAGTGTGGGATTATGTAACTGAAAATCAGAGGTTAGAGAACGCCTTTCTTTTCTCCATCTCTCCCTCTCTCTCTGTTTCCCATGCCTTGAGGCATGTGGGATCTTAGTTCCCAAACTAGCGATCGAGCCGACTCCCCCTGCACTGAAAGCACAAACTCTTAACCACTGGACTGCCAGGGAAGCCTGAGAATGCCTATCTGAATAAGGACTGTTTGAGTCATGCCTTGATGGAGGTGAGAGAGGGAGACTTGGGGCTATTTGAGGACAAGCTCCAAGCAGAGGTAAAAGCAAGTTCAGTGTCCTGGAGGCAGACGGAAGCCTGGCAAAATGATCTATATGGCTGGAGTAAAAGAAGTAAGTGAGTTGAAATTAGGAGAGGGGTTCAGAAAACTTCCAGGGGCCAGGTGACGGAGGACATTTGTGTGTGTGTGTTCAGTTGCTCAGTTGTGTCCGACTCTGTGTGACCCCCAAGGACTGTAGCCCACTATGTTCTTCTGTCTATGGGTTTATCCAGGCAAAAATACTGGAGTGGGTTGTCTTTTCCTCCTCCAGGAAATCCCCCTGATTCAGGGACCAAACTTTGTCTCCTGGGTTGACAGGAGGATTCTTTACCACTGAACCACCAGGGAAGCCCCGGAGGACATTTGTAACCATGGTCAAACTTTGGCTTCTACTTGAGTGAGAGAGAAGTCTTTGGAAGGTTTTGCACAAAAGGAGCCACATGGTATGACTTTGAACAGAATTACTCAGGCTGTTTTCATGTGAGACATAGACTGAAAAAGAGATAGGTGATGGTAGAGTCTGGGAGAACAGTTTGGAGGCCATTATGATAACACATTTACAATAATCTATGAGACATGCCGGGCTAGGTCTAAGATGGTGTAAGTGGAGGTAGGATTCTAGGTATATTTTTAAGAAAAAGCCAATAGGATTTGTTGACAGGTTGGATGTAGGATGAAGGATACAAGGTTTGGAGTCTGAGAGCTTGAAGGTCAGGTGTTCCATTCTCCGAGAGAAGGAAGAGCACGGGGGAGCACCTTTTGGTGAAGAGGCTCAGGAGTTCTGTTCCAGCAGGATGAGTCTGAGTAGCTGACTGGAACTCAAGTTTTGATTCCAAGTAGATAGTTGTATATTTAAGTACTGGGGTTCAGGGGAGAGGCTCTTATCAGCATATAGATGGTCTCCAAGGTCCTGAAACTACATGAGATCACCAAGATATAGTAAGTGGAAAGAAAGAAATTCAAGGAACCAGTACTCTGGGCACTGCAACATTGAAAGTTCAGTGGAATGAGGAAGAACTAACAATTGAGACTGAGAAGTAGTGTAACCGAAAGTGGGGTTTGGCTGCTCACTGCTCAAAAGCCATTAAAGAGGCCAGGTTGGTTGAAAGGGGCGTTTCCTTTATTTTGGATGCCAGCAACCAAAGGGAGGGTGGACGCCTGTCCAAAGGCCAACTCCCTGTCACTAACAGTCAGTGGGCAAGAGCTTTTAGAGGCTGAGGGAGGGGGCTACATACAGAAACAGAACTATCAGCTGACAGTCATCTTGAAACTGGTCATTGGTGGTCTGACCAGTGTCATCTCGACGGTTTTAAGTACAGTTAATATTCAGTTCCAGGGTCAGTTTGTTTCCATTTCTTGCATCCAGTTCTTGGAATTCTGGTGGCTTATGTCACGGGTACAGTCTGGTCATGATGTAGTTAACTTCTTCCACCTGGAGTTTCAGTGTCTGTAAGACAGCTGACAAGATATGGCTCAGAATATTATCTACAGCCCTTGAGAAGGAACTATGCTTAATGGTACATTATTATTATTTACTCTCCTTTGACTGTTTTTCTTTGTTTCTGTGTTTTCTC
>SJYQ01096560.1:0-13220 GCA_006410935.1 Redunca redunca
GGAATTGACTGTCTGCTGGGGCTCCCACGGTGCAGACACGCGCCTTCTGTGAAAGCACACGCCTCGAATATCCTCTCTCGGAATCATTTCGATGTGCGTGCCTCTGCCTCTCGCCCAGAGTGGTGCTCCCCGCTCATCAAATGAGCGCCCAGTGAAACCTGACGGGCAGGGCCAGGGGCCTGGCTTCGGGTTCTGACTGTACGCCAGCTTGCTGCGTGTCGTGGGGGCGTCCGCCCCACTCTGGGCCGTAGTACCCAGGCGGTGTGAGGAAGCAGACGCCGGGCAACCCCAGGGTGCCCGCCCGTGTGGACGCTCCAGTAGCCAAGTCCCGCATCTTCAGCGTGCTCCTCTCTACACCTGTGGGCGGAAAGAACCAGCGGAGCGAAACTCTGTTTCCAGTGTGCGGACTACTTAATGCACCCGGATCTCTGAAATTACAACACCCTTGCCGAGGGATGGAGAAGCTGGTGTTTCTTGGTACAAAGTCTCACTGGAGAATTTTCAAGCATTGTGGCTGGCACTGTGGGAAGCATTTGAGGGCCCGGGAGAACCATTCAGTGGGAACTTCTGTCTTATCAGACTGAATAAATAGTTATTAAACTGAATAAATATTTATTTATAGGTTTCAGAGCTCTGCCATTCATTAGCAAGTATCACTGAGCGTTTCTTAGTGTCAGGCTTGTCCAGATGCTCAGCCCTGTGAGGGGCGACCCTCAGCCCCCCTTGCTCAGACAGGAGGCTGAGGCTTCAGAGGACTCAGGGAAGGGCAAGACGAGCGGTGTGCCCGTGACTCCTGGTTCCTCTCTGGGGCTTCGTGCCCACCCGAGCCCCCGGGATGCAAAGGAGAGGGTGCTGGGCTGGGGCTGAGTCTGCCAGCCCGCAGAGCTCTCTGTGGGCTGTTCTTCAGGGCTACGGCCTTGCTGCAGTGTGGATGCCCGGCACAGCGGGGCCCTCGGCTGTGTCCTAGGTCCGGACTCCGGTCCCTTCCATGGCAAAAGCAGGGCCGGGGGTCCCCCCAGCTAGCCCAGCCCTCTGTGGCCCCAGGCGCTCTCCAGCCAGAAACACCCTTCCCGCCCACCTCGCTGTGTCCTGCCAGTGTGAGCAGCTCGCAGAGTGCTGGCCCTGTGCACCAGTGTGAATAGAAGAGGGAGTGACCTCCAGGAGAGACACACATTTGTCAGAGTGCAGAGCAGAGTTCAGGCACCAGAGGGGAGGCAGGGAGCCAGCTTCTGAGGGGCGACACGGCTCGGTCACCATCGGCTCTAGCTTCTCCCAGGACCCCGGCCAAGCTGGGAGCGGCAGGCGTTTCTCACTTTCTCACGAGCTCCTCTCTGCCCACCCGCCCCACCCTTGTGGGACCCGGATCCTGAGGCCAGACGCCAGGTTGCACATCCCAGCGAGACTGTGGCCCGGAGTCAGAACCAGCAGGAATCCCGGAATCGAGACCTGGAGGCCCATGGAGGGCTCCGCAGAAGCTTGACTGGGAGCGAGAGGCCTTAGGGGTCACAGAGCCCTTGGAGGTTCTTCCACAGAAGCTGGAACCAGAGCTGCTTGTGCGGCTTCATTGTACAGAGCTGAGGTCTGTGACGGCAGGAGGAAGAATCCGGTTTCAGCTCCACTCTAAGGAGGAACCGTCGAGCAGTCAGCATCGTCCAGTGACCACAGTGCCCTGCCTGGGGTCACCTCGGACCCTGAGACAGTCGGTCTGGGGTTTTAAAATTCCGTGGTCCTGCCTGCCTGCCTGGTGGCCAGCCTGTTCCTCTCCCATCTCCGGGGTCGTGTGGGGATGGTCAAGACGGTGGGTGGGTCTCCCTCTGAGCTGGGGCCCACCAGTGCCCCGGGCTGTGGGAGGGAAGGAGCGTGGGTAGGTAGGGACCTTTCTCAGGTTATCAAGCAGCCCCATCAGCCCCGGGCCCAGGGTTTCTCACGGAAGCCCCTGCGGAGTCCCAGGCGAGGCCCCAGGCTGCGTCACCTGGAGGTCAGGAAGCAGCCAGGGCAGAGGCAGGGGCTGGGCGGCACCTGCCCTCTCCCCTGGGGCAGGCCCGTGACGCCAGCGCCCTCCGGAAAAGCGTAAATCCCTCCAGCCTCTCTGCTCTCTCTTCAGATCCGCCAGGCAGGCGGGGTGGGGGAAGGGACTTTCGCAGGGGGCTGGAGCGCTGCAAATCTCTCAGGAGACAGTGAGACTCAGGGTTTCTCTACAAGTGGTCCCAAACCCTCTTTGCTCTAGGGAAGTGATTCCAAGGAGATTCAGGATTGTGACCAAGGATGGAGGGGCCAGCAGGGGTGAAGGGTAGAGGGGGAGAAGGCTGAGTGGCACAGAGAGCCTGGTTTTCACCACTTTGAAAGGTTCATGGATTTATTCCCACCAGCATTAGTTTAGTGGAAAACTCTTGCCAAGGCTACAGCCCTGGGGAAGGTGGAAAGAGGTCGAATTCACGAGGCTTGGAATTGGGGAGCTAAACATCTCTGGACTGGTCCCGCTTCTGTGCATAAAAAGCAAACGGGGAAGCAGGAGCAGAGATAAAAATGGACACATCTTTTCTTTACCTGTCTTCCTCCCCACGTCACACTTAACCCCCTGTCCCCAGAGGGCCCAGTTGCCTCCTCGGAGGAATTTTTCAATCAGATGGGAGTACTGAGCTTGCAGAGATGAGCAGCTGGGGCCTTGAGACCCAGAGTGGACTTTAATAGCCAGCCAGGGCTGCTTTGTGTGGGTGGACCCTCTGGAGGGGATGACTACTTGGAAGGCATCGGGGCTGGGACCAGAGCACCTTGAAGCTGGGGGCCGGGGATGCAGAGAACCAAGTGTCCTTAGCTGGTTGTTCTGGGGACCTTGGAGGAACAGAAATCCAGCCACAGGGTTGGGGTGATCCCAGCTCGAGGCCTGCTCTAGTGAAGGCCCAGGAAATTGAAGGCAGGTCACCCAGGCCTTGGGAGGTGCAGGGGCCTGAGGGGGATGATAGGATTGGCAAGGAGGCTGAGGGCTTGGTGAAAGAGCCTGGTCAAAGGAGGATTTCTGAAATGAGACTCACCAATATAGTAGTACCAGACCCCATATCCTGAAGCATGGAAGCTGCTGCTGCTGCTGCTAAGTCGCTTCAGTTGTGTCCGACTCTGTGCGACCCCATAGACGGCAGCCTACCAGGCTCCCGGTCCCTGGGATTCTCTAGGCAAGAACACTGGAGTGGGTTGCCATTTCCTTCTCCAATGCGTGAAAGTGAAGTTGCTCAGTCACATCCGACTTAGCGACCCCATGGACTGCAGCCCACCAGGCTCCTCCGCCCATGGGATTTTCCAGGCAGGAGCACTGGAGTGGGGTGCCATTGCCTTCTCCCGAAGCATGGAAGCTAGAAGCACAATAAACTGCTTCCCCAGATAGGGGTCTGCTCCATTATCAGAGAAAGCTTAAACTAGAAGAAGGCTCCTTTTCCAGAAGAGGGGTACCAGTGGAGCAGCTTGGTGGAGGGTGTGTGTGTGTGTGAGTGCGTCTGTGTGCGTGCGCGCGTGTGTGTGTGTGTGCGTGCGTGCATGCGTGTGCTGGGCGGGGGTGGTCACCCGGGGCAGTGGTTCTGACGGGAAGGTGCTCATCTCACCAGGGAAGTGGAGGAAAGTGGTTGTATCCCAAGAACATTTCCTAGAAAATGGACTCCCTCTCTTTCTTCTCTCTTTCCTTTCTTTATCAGAGAAATAAAGGCTCTAGTTTTAAAACCCAATAGAACCCAAAGGCTTTTAAGGGTAACCAGCACCTCCAGCCCTGCGTCCAGTCCCCATGACAAGTCCTGCTTTACTGAGGCAAAACCCATCATCTCTCTCGGCTATTTTGCTATTGTTGGTTGTACATATCCCTAAAGGTTATGCTTAAACTGCCATTTCTAGATTTTTCAATTTTCTTCATTATTACTTCTTTTATGGCAATTAAAGATTTCTCTTATACTCTGTCCCTCTTGATTTGGCAAAATCAAAAGTCAGTACTTAAATTATTATAATTAAACTAACATTCACGTGTATTATAATTACATTTCTTTGTGTAATTTTCTGCTTTTCATTAAGTTCGTCATCACCCCCTTCCTTTCCCACTCCTCGTGTTTCTGTGTCCAGCTGCTCCAGACCACCCTCCGCCTGGTGGGATGCCCAGCTAATGCACCAGTGGGATTTTCTCCTGGGGGCTCGTTGCTCCTAAGTCTGCTGCACGTCTTCGTCTGGGGCATCTCTTTGCTGCTCCCCTCTGTGGCTTCCTGTGTCCGGGTTCTGGGGCTTTCTTCTTTCTCCCGTGTTTAAGTGGAAGATGTATTCCAAAGTCTGCAGAGAAAAAGTACAGGAGAAGTAAACATTTCCAGTACTGGCATGTCTAAACATGTTTCCATTACTCCTTACTCTTCGAAGTGTGAGTAGAACTCTAGGTTGAAGCTTATTTCCCCTCTGAAATTGGAAGTTGTTTTCCAGGATCTTCTGATTTTAACAAATACGGTACAACTCTGATTCCAGACTCTTCTATGGTTTGGTCTTTAGGGTGTCTCACCACCCTCCCCACCCCTGGCACAGATATTTTTCCATTCGTATGCTGAGCACTCAGTGGATGCCCTCAACCTGGAAATTCATGTCCTTCCATTCTGGAAAATCATCCTGCATTAATTCTTCAGTCATTTCTTCCTTTCCATTTCCTCCTTTCTGACTTCTGGAACTCACGTTATTAGGATATTGCAACTTCTGTTTGATTCCTAAATTTCTTATATTTTATCTCCTGGTTTCTTTTTGTTCTACCTTCTATGAGATTTTTTTAACTTGATGTTCCAACTTTTATTTCTTAAAAAATTATCTCCTTTAATTTTAACCTCGAAGGACATTTCTGATTCTGTTATTATTCCTACTTTATTGCATTCACTATTTGTTTTATAGGTGCAAAACGTTCTCTTATGCCCTCTGAGGATATTAATTACAGACTGATTTTTCCAAAATCACTGCAGATGGTGATGCAGCCATGAAATTAAAAGACGCTTACTCCTTGGAAGGAAAGTTATGACCAACTTAGACAGCATATTAAAAAGCAGAAACATTACTTTGTCAACAAAGGTCCGTCTAGTCAAGGCTATGGTTTTTCCAGTGGTCATGTATGGATGTGAGAGTTGGACTAAAAAGAAAGCTGAGCACCGAAGAATTGATACTTTTGAACTGTGGTGTTGGAGAAGACTCTTGAGAGTTCCTTGGACTGCAAGAAGATCCAACCAGTCCATCCCAAAGGAGACCAGTCCTGGGTGTTCATTGGAAGGAGTGATGCTGAAGCTGAAACTCCAATACTTTGGCCACCTGATGCGAAGAGCTGACTCATTTGAAAAGACCCTGATGCTGGGAGGGATTGGGGCAGGAGGAGAAGGGGATGACAGATGATGAGATGGCTGGATGGCATCACCGACTCAATGGACATGAGTTTGGGTGGACTCCAGGAGTTGGTGATGGACAGGGAGGCCTGGCGTGCTGTGGTTCATGGGGTTGCAAAGAGCTGGACACGACTGAGCGACTGAACTGAACTGAATTTTTTCACTATGTCTCTGGTTTCTCTGTGTTTATTTGTTTTGATCTTCTCTTCAAAATAGAGGTTTTATTCAAGCTCCTGGGACAACTTGGCTCTCCGTTCATTAACACAGACAGGTGGAAGGGCCTAGATACTTGGTATGCAGGGGCAAGGGTCACAGATGGTGTCCCCCACTCTAGATGAGGGCTTTCAGCAGACTTTTCCCTAGAGCACTGCTACAGATGAATGTTTGTGTCCCCCGCAAATCATATGTTGAAATCTTAACTCTCAGTGTGATGATATTAGGAGGTGGGGCCTTCATGGGTGATTAGGTCATGAGGGTGGAGCCCCCATGAAAGGGATTAGTGCCCTCATATAAAAGACCCCAGAGAGCTCCTTGCTCCTTTCTGCCATGTGAGAACACAACAAAAGCACAGTCATCTGTGAACGGGAAAGTGGGCCCTCACCAGGTAAAATCAGGGGTCCCTTGATTTTGGACTTCCCAGCCTCCAGAACTGTGAAAAATATACATTTCTGTTGTCTATTAGCCACTCAATTTGTGGTAGGTAGTTAAAACAGCCCGAGTGGACTAAGACATGTACCCTTCAATGTCAGAATCTTTGGGTCTTTCCTTCGGGGCTTTCTCTCTCCCATTTGGAGGGTGGTCTTTGCCGACTACATTCTAAGAGGTTGCAAAAGGTCTGGGGACTTACCCAGGAAGACTTTCACACAGTCCACTCTCTTTTTTCCTCTTTTCAGCCACTCTCTTCATCCCCATCCTCATTGTGCTTGTGACCCCCTGACTAGAGTCTCTACTGAATCCTTGAGAGAAAGCCTCTAGCTTCTTCCTGATGGGGAAGCATGGCTGTGTTGGCTGGATAGAGGGGACTCAGGAAGTCTGACTTCTCCACATAGAGATTTCCAGCCAGCCCCCTGTTTTCAGTCTAGAATTTGTCCCAAGTACCTCCAGGTACCAAGAGTTGGCTCTGGGAGTCAGTCAGTTATGGCCCTGAAGGGGCCCCCTTTTGCTGGCTTTGAGGTTGTGGCTTCCTTCATTCTGCCAAGTCCTCCATCTAATTTCTGTCTTCAATATTTGCCTGTCATTTCTCACTTGCTGTGGTTTCCTATCCCTTCTCTTTGTCCTTGGGAGTTTATTCCTTTCTTGTTCCTTTGCTATCTTTTAAGGGGCTTAAGGAGTGAACAGGCATGAATGAGTCAAAAGTGGTACCGTGAAACATTTTGTGAAGGTAATATGTGGACAAGATAGTTGTTAGACTATACTGTGACCAGCAATCCCACTCCTGGGCGTACACCCTGAGGAAACCACAATTCTAAAAGACACGAGTACCACAATGTTCATCGCAGCACTATTTTTGATAGCCAGGACTTGGAAGCAACCTAGATGTCCATCAACAGATGAACGGATAAAGAAGTTGTACTACCTATATACTGTGGAATATTACTCAGCCATAAAAGGAAAGAATTTGAGCCAGTTCTAGTGAGGTGGATGAACCTAGAGCCTCTAATACAGAGTGAAGAAGTCAGAAAGAGAAAAACAACAAATGTCGTATATTGACGCATATGTATGGAATCTAGAAAAATTGTACTGATGAAGCTATTTTGGGGGCAGGAATAGAGACACAGACATAGAGAACAGACCTCGGACGTGGGGTGGGGAAGGAGAGGGTGGGACGAATTGAGTAGGATTAACACATATGCATACCATATGTAAGATAGATAGCCAGCAGGAATTTGCTGTCTGATGCAGGCAGCTAACCCAGTGCTCTGTGACAACCTAGAGGGGTGGGATGGCATGGGAGGTGGGAGGGAGGGTCAAGAGGGAGGGGACATATGTATACCTATGGCTGATTCATATTGACGTATGGCAGAAACCAACACAACATTGTAAAACAATTATCCTTCAATTGAAAATAAATTTAAAAAATTTAAAGGCTATATTGGACAGATAATAAATAAAATATAGGCAAGCAAGGAGAAGGCAATGGCACCCCACTCCAGCACTCTTGCCTGGAAAATCCCATGGACAGAGGAGCCTGGTAGGCTGCAGTCCATGGGGTCGCTAAGAGTCGGACACGACTGAGCAACTTCACTTTCACTTTTCACTTTCATGTATTGGAAGAGGAAATGGCAACCCACTCCAGTGTTCTTGCTTGGAGAATCCCAGGGACAGGGGATCCTGGTGGGCTGCCGTCTATGGGGTCGCAGAGTCGGACATGACTGAAGCGACTTAGCAGCAGCAGCAGGAGGCAAGCAAAGTCCAAAAAGAGGATGAAATTGGCGGCTCTTTGCTGTAATCTGGCTCTCTCTCGATGACCAAAATCAGCCCTGCTGGCCTCCAGGCTCCCTGCTCTGAGCCTGTTGGGCTCTGATGTTTAAAAGGAAGGGGGCTCTCAAGATGAGCGAGGGCACACTAGCTCCCCAGGGACTTGACATCTTCCCCTCCCTATGACCAAATCTGGACCTGGGGAAGCTGCTTCCAGAGAAAGGAGACAGACAGGGACCAAATCAGTTGCCTGATCCCTAATAGGAGGTTTGAGGGGAGGAGGCTTGCTCTGGGGATTGGTGAGCTCACCTGTGTTGTTATTAAAGAATTCAGAGAGGGATCAGGATACAGTTACATTGACTGCCAGAGACCTGCTACCCAAGACAAATCATTCAGGAAGAAAGCTGGCTCTGCCACACAGCAGAGCAGAGAAAGGAGAGGTTGTGGTGTGTAGGAAGATGACGGTAACACTCTGGCCCTCTACCTCACCAGCTATGTGACCTCGGGCACATCACTTAACCTTTCTGAGAATACTGCCCACTTCCTGCAGTTGCTGTGAGGTTAAAATGGAATAGCCCTGCACGTGGCACAGTGTAGTTTCTTTAAAAATTGCTCATTAATATATTAAGAGTGATTCTAGAGGCAGAAATGCCCCTGGATCCCTCCCACTCCCACCCCTCATATGCTTCGGGCCATGAAGCCCTCCTAGTGCAACAGACTTAGCAGAAGGGGAGGAACATGGAAAGAGGTCCTCCCACTTCCCCTTCCCCAGGGAAAGATGCCCAGGCCTCCTGGGTTCTCGCCCCCTGGGGACTGTCCAGAGTTCTCAGGAAGGAGTGCATTTGAGAGCCCCAATGGCAACCCACTCCAGTGTTGTTGCCTGGAGAATCCTAGGGACGGGGGAGCCTGGTGGGCTGCTGTCTATGGGGTCGCACAGAGTCAGACACGACTGAAGTGACTTAGCAGCAGCAGCAGCAGGCAGCCCTACCTCCAAGTCTTCAGGCCCTGTTGCCCCAGCTCACTGAGCCCACCCAGAGGTCTCGGGAGTCCCTGGGGAGCCTCACTGCCTGCAATGTGCTCTGGACATTCCCTTCAATCAGTTGAGAGTCAGGCTGAGACCCTCATGAAACCAAAGACCCCTTCGTCCCATGGAGACCCCCATCCTTACACAGTACATGGGGCCAAGAACCGCAAGGCCTGGGGTCCTTGGAGAGAAGATAGGATTGGCAGACCTGGTTCTCCTCCTGCTGCCCACTGAAGGAGCTAGAACAGAGATCCTGGAGAGCATCTGGGCGGCAGAGGGCGCTAACAAGGCCTGAAATGCAGTTAGAGGGGCCACACCACAGTCACACGGACACATGTGTGCTTCTCACAGTGACCCTCTCTTACACATACCTTCTCACAGGCCTGCTTCTTATACCAGAGAACACGTTCACACTTTCACCCTGAAGTCACACACACACACAAGCACACACACCTGTCTCCTATCTGCTTAAACTTAAGGTCATGAGGAGAGTTAGAGGGGATCACAGGAGATTTTGTAAAAGTAGGCTGGCTAAGAGCAAATTCTGGAGACTTGTTAACTTCTTCCTACCTATAGACTTCATCAGAGAAAGGACTAGTCCCGAAATAGGAGAAAAACTCACCTAACAGAATAGGTGTTGAGTTTATGATTCCTCTCCTAGAAGTACAGAGACACACTCCAGGGTGTTTGGGGGATGATATATCAGTAGCATCACCCTATCACACCACACTAGGACCTGAGCTCACAGCAGTTTCAAAAACAGGAGAGATCCTTGAGGACGGTTTCAGGGTAGAGGGATGAGGGTGGGGCAGCTTGTCGTGTTTCCATGGCAGCCTATCTCACTGCCATAGCAACAAGATTCTGCCTCTAATCTGCAGAGCCCGGGGTTTCTGTAATGGATGGAACACTGGTGTTTCATGGAATGATGGTGAACCCCACAATCCTTCTAGGAAAGAGCATTTCCATTCTAGACCAAGCAGGGTAGTGGTAGCCTGAGGCTGTCAAATAGGGCTGGGTTTTTCTGTGGGCAGAAGCCTTGATTTCCTGGAGTTTCCTAACTACTCTCTCCTTCCTACAGCACTTTAAAGTCCCCAGCCATTGGGGACCCCCAGGAATGTCTGCACAAGGCAGACTGACCCTTTCTGATGTCCACCGCAGCGTACTCTAACGTCATGTCATGTCAGAGAAGTGTGACAGTGCGGTGGGGAAGCCAGGCTCTGCAGTCAGGAGCCTGAAATGGCTTGCTACTCACTGGCTGTGTGCCTTGAGTGAGTTTTATTTTTAAACCTTAGGGTATTCACTGTGAAAATGGGGTCAATACATGCTAAGCCCCCTGGGTGCCTCCAAGGATGTAGAGAAATGATGCACATAAATCCATCCAGGGTTTCCAGGGGGTGTGGTGGTGGATGCCTGGCCCAGTGCCTGCTGACACTCCTTGCAAATGGAGTGGGGCTTTAGGGTATTGTGGCCAAGCACCCCAGTGGAGGTCTGACTGTGGAGCCAGGGTGATATTTATACCTCAGTGAATGGGGCAGTGGTCAGCATCATCTCTCAGCTCACGCTGTTCCACTGGCTGAAAGCTTCCCTGGGGAAAGGGGAGGTGCTTCAGCCAGCTGCCTTCCCTCCTAGAGTAGAGCTACTCAAGGTTGGGTGCTGGGCTCAGGGGCCTCTGCAAAATGCTTGCTACCCAGCTGCAGTGACCTAAGTCTAGGAGCTGAGAGAACGTCTTCAGAAATTTTTATAGTAATTTGATGTTGCTGTAATACCACCCAAGCAGCATCCAACTGGGGCTTCTTTTTGGTTGGGGGGGTGGGTGGTGGGGGGTGTGTGTGTGTGTGTAATAGTACTGATCTGCCCCATTGGGGGTGTGTGTGTGTGTGTGTGTGTGTGTAATAGTACTGATCTGCCCCATTGGGGTGTGTGTGTGTGTGTGTGTGTGTGTGTGTGTAATAATACTGATCTGCCCCATTGAGGGGTAAACAAGCTGGTCCTTCACCACCTCTAGTTTGAAAAGTACTGACCTTGATAAGATGATAAAGCCACCTTAAAATCAGCTAAAGATGCAGTTGAGAGACAAAGGGAACAATCTCACCCGCAGCCACCTGCAAAAATGAGCCCCAGGTCACATGCAGATGAGTCGGCAGCATTTCCTTTATTGCTTCGGGACACAAATTGCAGGTCGACAGCCCTGCCCTGCTCCGGCCCGGGTGGGGCTGGAGGTGAAGGCCCCACCTCCGCGCTCAGCCCCGCGCGGCGCCGCGGCCCCCAGGCAGCGCAGCCTGCCGCCTGCCGTAGCGCAGGCCGAAGGAGTTCCAGTTGTAGGCGGACACATCCTTCTCCCGCTGCACCAGCACCGCGCCCCTCGGGGCCGGGATCAGGCGGCTGCGCGGGGCGCACGGGCCCGGCCGCTGGAGGCCCGCGGAGCTCTCAGGCGGGCAGAGCGCGGCCGCCCGAGGCCGAGGCCCGGCCGCTGCGGGCTCCCCCGCCGCGCAGCGCGGGCTCTGCTCCCAGGTCGCCCGGAGCGTCGCGGGTCCGAGCTGCGAGCCTAGGACAGAGCCACAGGGTGAGGCTGAGTGAGGCGGGGGCCCGGAGAGAGGCTTTGGACCACCTCCTCACATCCCCATCTTCGGCTTCCCTTTTGTCCCTTGACCCCTAGGAAGCTCAGCGCTCCACGCTGGCACTAGCAGCATCTTAGCTTGGGTGGCTAGTCCATTTGCTTCTCTCTCCTTCAACATGGCTATGATTTCAGGTATTTCACAGGATTTTCTTGAGTGTCTTTTACATTGAATTCTTTTTTTTTTTTTTAAGGAAGCAAGCAGGATAGAGCTTGGAAATAATCAGCTTCGCTTCTCTTCACGGCTGGCTGGCCCTCTACCCCTGGTTTTCATCAGGCTCCTACTAGACCGAGCTCCTTGGGGTAGTCTGGGCCGTGTACACTCATCTGAGTCTCTGAGTCTTGAAAACAGTGCCTTGCTCATAGCAGGGCCTCAAAAAGCCTTGTTAAATATATAAAAACTAATGAAAGGCTTGCAATTAAACAAATGAAGAAAGTGAAGCAAAGACCACTGTGCTCCCACACCCTCAACAAATGTGACCCCTAATAAGCTATATCAGGGCTTCAGCAATGAAGGGGAACTGGGTCACCTCAACCAGCTCGCCTCCCCTACTCCACATGTAATCTTTCCCCTTCACACTGAGGGCTAATGAGGCTAACTTGGAAGGCACTTCATATGCAAGGCTCATTAAGCTCATTAAATTGTTAGCAGTAAGATAGTGCAGCTAGCTCTCAGGAGACAATGACCCCCGCCAGTTGTGGAAATGCGGTCTGGGGTGTGAGTGGGTGTGTGTTGGGTGGAGGGGGATACTTGACTCTGAGCCCTGCTCTTCAGTGCCCCGGCACTCTCTGAAGAAGAGGAGCGTGGGTGAGTCTGGTCCAGGGTGAGTGATACTCTTCCTAGGAGGGCCCTGGGCCTGGCTGAGATGGGAGGGACGATGACCTCTTTTCCAGCTACAGCCATCATCCCAGCAGGTGGATCACTACTTAGGCATGACTGTTTTTAGCATCACCTAAAGCTTTTGCCAAAAAGAGCCAAGAGCTCAGTGTCCCCAGGGCGGTGATGACATTATTCTCCGGGGGATCCTCCCTTACCCAGAAAGAGCACCTGATCCCAGGAGAGAAGATGTTCTTGGCAAAGGACATCCGCGTCCATGATCTCTTTGCATTGAAATATCTTTTTTTAAAATTTATTTTAGTTTTGGCAGCACAGGGTCTTCTGCACATGGGCTTTCTCTAGTTATAGCGGGCAGGGGCTACTCATAGCAGTGGCTTCTCTTGTCGTGGAGTCCGGGCTCTCAAGTGTGCGGGCTTTGGTAGCTGTGGTTCTTGGGCTCTAAAGCACAGGCTCCACAGTTGTGGTGCTTGGGCTTAGTTGCTCCTTCCCAAACCAGGAATCAAACCCGTGTCTCCTGCATTGGCAGGCAGATTCTTGACCGCTGAGCCACCAGGGAAGCCCGCTTTGGGATATCGATGGGCACAAGGACCTCTTGTGTAAAAAGAATGCTGCAAGTTCCATCGCTGGAGAGGAACCGAGGTCCTAAGAGGCCAGGCTGACCACCGAGCAGTGTTCAACCTTGATTCCTGACTTGGGGATGAGCACTGTCCTAGCTCACGCCCTGTAGAGGGCATTCTTGGGGGGAGCTCAGCACCTGCTGGGTTTCTGCAGCCTTGCATTGAGTGACTTTGGGAAGGTTTCTTTACCTCTTTGGGCCTCAGTTTCTCCAGGTCTTCAATGCCACAATGAACTCGTAAGATTGAGAGGTATTAAGGATCTATCCTTTGGTGTAGGTTTTTTTTTTTTCAAACTCCCCATGAAGGAACTGAGGTCACTGATAAGATAGACTTG
>SJYQ01096561.1:0-65492 GCA_006410935.1 Redunca redunca
GCACACTAGAATGTTCTGCCGCTCACTTTTCTTCTCCTTCCTGAAGATATACCAAAAACAACATTTTGGAAGAGTTATTGTCTTCTTGATTAACATACCAATATTTTCTGTGCTTTTAGTGGGATTTTGTATGTCTCATCTTAAAGCTAAAGAAGCAAACAGCTTCTGCTCATAGTTTTCAGCGTCTATAGAACCTTGCAGACCACCTGGTTTAGTACCCAGCCCCTTTCTGATGCTGCTTTTACATTTTACAGATTTGAAGCTGAGGGGAAGAAAAATGCCTTTCCCAAGATCATTTAGTTAAGTCTGCTGCCTTTGCTATCACACCACGACTTAGAAGTAAAGGCAAATCACATGTACCAAGTTAGATTAATTCTTCCATATTTATTCTTCCTAATGTAGTTACTCCACGTAGTATGTCGTTGCAGAGATAATTTAACTAGTGGGTGTATGCATTTAGTCAATAAGTGCTAGGTCTAGAGATTTGGATTACTTCCCCTTTTTATAACTTTTTATATTTTTTCAATTTTGATTCTTAACTCTCTACAGATTTTATTCATGTTCATCTTGAGTCATCGTGGTGTTATATCCCAGTAAGCTTTTTAAAATCCCTGCAGCATTCATAGGTTGGCCGCAGAGCAGGCTCTGAAAGTGCTGTAAGGGCAGAGGGGAAGGCCAGGCGAACGCCCCCTTGTGACCCTGGGGGCATTTCTTGGCAGCAGTTTTCTTGATGGAGGGAGGAGGGCAAGCCGTCGACCTGTGAGGACCCCAGGTCTGGAATCAGACTTCTGCATCGTCCCTTTGTCCCTTTCTAGTCACGTGTCTGAAGGCAGTTTACTTACATATTTTGGTCGGAACAGAAGGATGACGGTCGTCATGCCACCCTGGCAGGGTTGTCGTGAAGGTTAAGCGTAGGATACACCTGACGTAATGCCCGTCACGTAGAGGGTGCTGAGTAGACAGCCTAGCAGAATACCCTGGGTGGGGGGTGGCCTGCGTGTCAGGAGCTCCCGGGGTGGACCGCCGGGATGGGGGTGGGGGGAACCTGGCCTTGGTGCGCAGACACCGCCGGCACTGCCTGAGGCCAGGCCTGCTCCGGGCATCCGTGCAATCAGTCCTTCAACTGCCCAGGCATGCCACCCCAGTTTACAAACAAGGAAGCAGAGAGGCCGGGAAGTTAAGCGCCTTGCCCGGGATCACACTGCAGATAAGTGCCTGGATCCATCGGCACTCAGAAAAAAACGGGTGGAAGGGAAAATTAGGTCGAGCCACGTCACACGGGGTGTAAGTGCCAGGTTGGGGATGGGGTGAGGCTCATCAGGCTCTGAGCAGTTGATAAATTAAAGACTGAAATATTGACTTGAATTTGATATGTCTATTATGACTTGCAGAGGATGTCGGTGATGAAGGAGAAGAAGAAAAAGAATTTATTTCCTATAACATCAACATAGACATTCACTACGGAGTTAAGTCCAATAGGTGAGTAATATGAATATACCATTATTTTGGACTATAAAACTTGTGAGAATTAAATGTAAATCCTAATCAAGTCAGAGTTACCAAGAAAACACTCGAAAGATTTCTGCTCTTTAATCCAGTTTCTTGTCTTCGATTTTATCTACTCAAATTAAGAGGATTTCCAAGTCAGTATAAAACTAAAGTATTTTAATTGCCATGTCAAGACATTAGCCCTTGAGCCACGGTGTATTAATACTTAACATGTCTAATAATGCTCTGAGATTATATCTGAGTTTTCGTTATTATAAATAAGCAGCACACATTCATCCGTGCAGGTCTGATTCTTGTTAGGATAAATCCCTAAAGATAGAACTGCTAGTTCAGATACAGCATCTTTAACGCACGTTACCAGATTTCCCACCTTTTAAAAAGATTGTGCCAATTTTTATTCTAGTAGACTTATTGAAATTCAAATACGTAAATGTTTATTTTGCATTGGCTTTTTAAAACTTTTTAGTTTGAATAATTTCAAGCTTACCAGAGTTGCCTGGACAGCGTATGGCACCTCCCAGGTACCAAGTAGCCTTTCCCACGTCTACATTGTCATTTTTCTCCAGAGCCATCTGAGAGTGAGTTATCGACAGGCTGTCCCTTTGTCCCTAAACATTCTGCAGCCGTTTCCTAAGAACAGCCACATCGTTGCTCACAGCCTCAGTACAATTTTCAAGTTGCCGAAATTTTAGAACAATTTATTCTAGGTACAGTGCATACTCGTATTTTCTCAGTACTGCCCCTTGCAGTATTTCTCCCACGATCCAGAATCCAGTTCCGTGTCTTTGATGACACTGGTGTCTTTGCTGAGCACAGACCAGTAGTTTGATGGGGTGCCCTTGCCCTGGGTCTGTCTGTTGCTTCTCCATGGTTACGTTCAAGTTGTACATTTTTGGCAGGAATACTGTTGTGACTGTGTTCCTTCTCAGCGTGTCACAGCAGGAGCTTCATTGATTTTTTTAGAATAACAGGAAGTATTGTGTCTAAAGTCCATATACATAATATGAGAACTGGAAAATTCAGATACTGCTCCCCTTGAAGCTGTTGGTCCCGCCACCTTTGAGCACTTGCTATGTACAAGATAACAGTAGTGGGTGTGCAAAGGAATGAAACATAACTCCTGTTCCCAAGAAGGTCACGGTCTTGGGGAGGAAGAGTGGCAGGCACACAACCAGCTGTATTACTTGGCAAAGCCTTAGAGGTGCAGAACACCACGAAAGCTGGGAGACTGCTTCTGCTTAGGAAAGGTCCCGTAGAAGTGATGCCGGAGTTGGGTTTTGAAGGTTAACTTGGAATTTCAGCAGTTGAATATAGGTTTCTGAAGCAACTGCAGAAAAACACATGCTGTTTAGAGAACGGGTCATGTAGTTTACAGGGTGTCTCAAGTTGGGTGTGGGGGGCATGGCAGGAGATGAGACTAGAAGAGTTGGTTTAGGCTGGGTGTAAGGGCCTGGAATGTTCCCTCATCACTTTAACTTGCAGGTGACTTTTATTGTGGTTAAGCTGACATGTGATTCAATATCATAAATGAACCGGACAGATTATAATGAGATCAAATTTAAGCTCTTCACGGCTTGTAGCTTGCAGTTGCTAGGGAGGTTAGTTTTCGTGAGGACAAGATTATGAACTCAGTCTCCATTTGAGACAAATTAACTTGGCCTGGTTTCATGGTCACGTGTTATAACCTTAACCTTGATTCCATAGTTCTCACATAGATGAATAAAGAAAGAGAAGCAGCGTATTTCGCTATTAGAAAAGCAACAATTTATTCTTAACATGATTTTAAAATTAAAACATTCAAATGGATTTTTAATTTGCATGCACCACAGAGAAGTCAGTAGTCATGAAGGCTGATGAGGAATGAGAGTGTTTGTTCTAATATTTTCTTTTCCTTTCTTTTAGCTTGGCGTTCATTAAACGAACTCCAGTGATTGATGCAGACAAGCCAGTGTCTTCCCAGCTCCGAGTCCTCACGCTCAGCGAAGACTCGCCGTACGAAACCTTGCACTCTTTCATCAGCAATGCAGTGGCTCCTTTCTTTAAGTCCTATATCAGGGAGTCTGGCAAGGCCGACAGGTAAAAACCAGTTTTCCTTCGTCCGTTTGAATGTCCTATTTTCCTTACTGTTGGGAACACGCTGCGGAGAGGATGGCGCAGTGTTCAGAAGTCGGGAGGTAAAGCTAGTAAGCCTGGGGACGAGTCTGCTGCACGGTGTGCGGCATCGGTCAGTGGCAGGCCTGAAGTGCTAGAGCCCCTATGGAGGCAGCAGCACACCAGAACTTGAGACGTTTTTTGCCTTTTAAGGGACGGTGATAAAATGGCTCCTTCAGTTGAGAAGAAGATTGCCGAGCTTGAAATGGGACTCCTGCACCTGCAGCAGAATATCGAGATTCCAGAGATCAGCCTGCCTATTCATCCGATTATCACAAATGTTGCAAAGCAGTGTTACGAGCGTGGCGAAAAGCCGAAAGTTACAGACTTTGGGGATAAGGTTGAAGACCCGACCTTCCTCAATCAGTTACAATCTGGAGTTAACCGCTGGATCCGAGAAATCCAAAAGGTAAGAGCACGGTATTGAAAGTCTCGTGTAAAATGCTTTACTCTTTAATATCTGTGAGAAAACCGGTACGAATTCTTGTCAAGGAGGTGAATTCTGTGATGCCTGTTGGCTCTCCCTCCCGTTGGTCCTGGGAGTGCTCGGTAGAGGACTAATGTTGGCCCGCGTGGAGCGGTCAGGGTACCGTGTGACATGGTGAAGTACCACCCGTGAGACAGCGTTAATCTCAGCTGTCTCAGTCCTTTGGTTCCAAACTAAACCACCTTTTATACAAGGAAGGAGATCTGTTTGAAATATTGGCCCTAAATTTTAATGCGCAGATTTAGTTAATGATATTTTTCTACCTTTGTTTAAATGCTGAGTACTCTTGAATGTTACTTTGTATTTAAGGTGACCAAACTTGATCGAGATCCAGCCTCAGGAACTGCCTTACAGGAAATCAGTTTTTGGCTAAACTTGGAACGTGCATTATACCGCATCCAGGAGAAACGAGAGAGCCCGGAAGTTCTCCTGACTCTGGACATCTTGAAGCACGGCAAGCGATTCCATGCCACCGTCAGCTTTGACACTGACACAGGTAAGGACGAGGGCTTGGCGCTCAGGGGCTGATGTGGCAAGCTCCCAGCCTGGGTTTGTGATGAAAAGGAAGAGATGCACCGTCTCTCCTGACTGCTTATTCCTTCGCATCTTACCTCATCTTTTCCCAGCTCTGGGTGATGGAAATGATCTTCCCACCTACCTCCCTTTCCTTTTAGGGCTTTCGAGAACAGAAGCCAGTTTCTAGGCCTGAGTATAGGGAGCCCAGGGGGCTCCCCTCCTGTTTCTCAGTTACTTGGTTCCCTGAATAGGCTGTGCTTCTTTCAGTGTGAAAGTTAAGTGTGCTTTTGACAGTCCAGGCAGGAGCGTGGTTTACGTTAAGCAGAAGTTCTTCCCCACAGGGCTGCGGAAGGAAAGCTGGTCAGTACTTTCTCTTCTGCTGTTTACCTGCCCACCCCCACCCCCCACCCNCCCCCACCCCCCGCCGCATTCTCCACCCTCTTCCCTGTTCTGAACCGTTGTCAAGATGAAGGTGGCTTCTGAATGCACAGCAGGGAGGGTGCCGCTAAATGAGCAGGTTCCAGGCGCACAGATGGGGGGTGCCGGCCGTGGCCAGACCGTGCTCTGCACCAGAGACACGTTAGAACCAGTTATCCGGACAGCAGTCGCCGTCGTGTTCTTTTCCTTCCCCTCCGAAAAGGTTGTGTGCCCGCCTTTTAAATGTTACAGGAAACCTTTTCAGTTCCTGTGACCACATTTCATATACTCACTAAGATATGGACATTCACTAGTACTGAAATGTATACCTTGAATTTTTTTTAATGCCTCTGAAACGTTTATTTATTTCCTAATAGATTTCTTTTTAAAAAATCTTATGCCAGAGGAAGTTTAAAAAAAAAAAAAGACCAGGACCAGGTTTTTCTGTGATCCATGTCTATAATACATTCCCCCTAACTTGAGCCATGTGTATAAAATTTAAATTTCAGTGTTCTTAATGCTGATAAAAATTCAAGTTTTACAAAACTAATGTTGTATTACTAGAATGCTTAGATCGTATAGAAAGCAAACAAAGATGACATTTCTGGGACTACCACTCACAGCCTGTGGAGTGTGCGTGACTGCCAGCATGCAGTATACAGCCAGCATGCAGTACACCGACTGACACTCTTCAGAAGCAAAACTGAGACCGCACTGGGATCCTCTGTTAACAACATTGTTTTTTTCAAACAGCACAATTTCTGTTTACTAAATCTTTTGCAGCATCAAAATCTTCCATTGTGAGGGTATATTCTAGTTTACCTAACTAGTATTGGGTTCGCCAAAAAGTTCATTTGGGTTTTTCCATAAGATCTCATGGAACAAACTTTTTGGCCAACCCAATACTTAAACCTAGAAGGAATACTGTTTTACTTTTTTTAAAAAAATTGAGGTGTAATTGACATACAGCAGTGTATACTATAGTTGTCTGGCTTCATGTGAAAGCTATGAAACTGTGCAAACTTGATGTGAAAAGTATGTAACTGTTTCTCTATTAATCTAGGTCTGAAACAGGCTTTGGAAACGGTGAACGACTACAATCCCCTGATGAAAGATTTTCCTCTGAATGACTTGCTGTCTGCCACTGAGCTGGACAAAATAAGGCAGGCACTTGTTGCAATTTTCACCCATTTGAGAAAGATCCGAAACACGAAATATCCCATTCAGAGGGCACTGCGCTTGGTGGAGGCGATTTCAAGAGACTTGAGTTCTCAGTTACTCAAAGTGTTGGGCACTAGAAAACTGATGCATGTTGCCTACGAAGAATTTGAAAAAGTAAGTTGTAATATATCGGGAAGCCAACTTTAGGGCATTTCGATGAAAATGTGCTTTAATAATAAGCTTCCCCTCTTAAATTATATCCCAGGTTATGGTCGCGTGCTTTGAAGTTTTTCAGACGTGGGATGATGAATATGAGAAACTCCAGGTATTGCTGAGAGACATTGTCAAAAGGAAAAGGGAAGAAAACCTCAAGATGGTGTGGCGGATCAACCCTGCTCACAGGAAGCTTCAGGCTCGCCTTGACCAGATGAGAAAGTTCAGGCGCCAGCACGAGCAGCTGAGAGCGGTCATCGTCCGGGTCCTGAGGCCGCAGGTGTGGCTCGCGGCCTGAAAAGGCGCACCTGCGCTGCTTGAATGGCGCGCTCTCTCTCTCTCTCTCTTTTACAGTCAGCCACCTGTTTCTCTTTTACACTGTGAAGTGCTTCTCGGGCTCCGTTTTCATCTGTCACCTTGAAGATCATAACGTTTGAGTTCAAATCTTTAACATTCTCCATCCATTCATTCCCATCCCCAAACTGCATGGACCCTAGAGCCAAACCTCATGGGTTTACATCCTAATTCAACTGTTGACCTAGCCATCTGACTGGGCTCACTGTTTTACTCTTTTCCTCAGACTCCTTATCTGTAAAGTGTGGATAATAATTGCATTGGCTCAGATTTATTGAAACAATTAAATGAGTCCTTTTCTTTCTTCATGCTTTTTTTTTCTCTTCTCAGTTCACCACTTTTTTGAGCACTGCTTTTCTCCCTTTAAACAATCCAGTCCAGAAACAGCAGGTGGATTGATAGACATGTGGGTAGACAAATTGGTAAACGGATAGACATGTGCTAAAGCCAGTAGCCAGTGTTAATTAGGTTGGTGTTAATCATAGGCTCTCGGTGGGGTCTTATGTGTGTGTGTGTGTGTTTAGGATTCTTTCAGCCTTCCCGTAGTCGGAGAATTCTGGAGTGTTAGTTGGGATGGGCGATCCGGTCTAGAAGCCTTGCATCTCGGTTCATTCTCTGATGAGGAGTGCCTGCCACCCAGGGTGGAGCGGGTTGCTAATGAGTGCTTGGTGTCTTCTCAGCTAGTGTAGTCCCGATCCATGTGTACACGTGCGCGTGTGTTGGTTCTACGTGGTAACCCTTTACTGTGTCCGTGAGAGACTTGACTGGGACTGATTTGTCCTAGCTTAGGGTGTCTCAGCCCTTTGTTCCATGTTCTTCTCAGATACCACTGTTTTAAAACATCATTCTCTATTCTCCATTTGTAAACCACGTGGTGTCTGTATTGCCTTTTTGTTCGTAAAGTGTGTAATAAACGTATGTGTGCAGGCGTGCATTGTCAGGATGGTCTTATTTGGAGGGTTAGTCTGTTCACATTTAATGTCCTTTTTGATAAATTTGGATTCAGAGCTGCCGTTTGCTAGAGACTTAACAGCTATATTTCTTTGAATTTTTTTTTAGTGTTTCCTCTGGGGATTACTGTAGGTCTCTGATTTATCGTGATACATGCAATACTGACTGAACCTCATCATCAGTATAGATGTGTTTCCTCCTGCTTGTCATGTTTTCAGTTCACTTCAGTCGCTCAGTCGTGTCCGACTCTTTGCGACCCCATGAATCGCAGCACGCCAGGCCTCCCTGTCCATCACCATCTCCCGGAGTTCCCTCAGACTCACATCCATCGTGTCCGTGATGCCATCCGGCCATCTCATCCTGGGTCGTCCCCTTCTCCTCCTGCCCCCAATCTCTCCCAGCATCAGAGTCTTTTCCAGTGAGTCAACTCTTCACATGAGGTGTCCAAAGTACTGGAGTTTCAGCTTCAGCATCATTCCTTCCAAAGAAATCCCAGGGCTGATCTCCTTCAGAATGGACTGGTTGGATCTCCTTGCAGTCCAAGGGACTCTCAGGAGTCTTCTCCAACACCACAGTTCAAACGCATCAATTCTTCAGCGCTCAGCCTTCTTCACAGTCCATGTTTACAGCAAGAGAAATAATGCTGTTCTTAGAATGCATCTGTATCACACACGTTATTAGCATGTGGTATTACTGTTACATATATTACAAACCCAGCACTACAGTGTTACAAGTTCAGCAGTCACATATATCTTAGAAAAATCAGCAGGTGAAAGTAAAACACAGTCTTTTCCCGTTGTCCTCGATTTATATCTTCCAGTTCTCTTCATCTCTCTCTGGGGCCTAGGTCACCTCTGCCACCTTCTCTCTGTAGCCTGGAGAAATTCTTTGCCATTTCTTGTCCCATAGGTTTGCTGGCACCGCTCTCGTATTTAAGGCTGGTTTCACTGGTTATAGGAGTTTTGGTGGACAGCAGGCTGTACGTCTGTCCAGACTTCTCACTCTTGCAGGGCCCCCCAGGGCTCCTGCGTGTGTGTGTGTGTGTGTGTGTAGTTTGCTGCATGGGCTCTTGTCAGGCTGTCTTTCCCAGAACCCGCCCTTTATTTGCTCCTGAATTTTAGGCGCTAGGTCTTTGCTGCTGCATGGGCCCTTCTCTAGCTGTGGCGAGTGGGGCGACCTCCTGCTGCCGCATGTGGGCGTCTCGTCGTGGGGGCATCCCTTGTTGCGGGGCACGGGTTCCGGGGTGCCCGGGCTTCAGCAGTTGCCGCTCCTGGGACCTAGAGCGCTGGCTCTGTAGGTGTGGTGCCGGGCTTGGTGGCCCTGCAGCATGTGGGGTCTTCTGGAGCAGGGCAGGCAGATTCTCACCCCCTCGGCCGCCAGGGAAGTCCCCAGAACCCCCTGCTGTAAGCTGCTCTTCCGCTCCCCCCCGCAGAGCTGCGAGTCTTCCTGCCTGAGCTGGGGTGGGGGCACCCCGGCCGCGCCCAGCACACCTCAGGGTGTCGGCCGCCTTCGGTGGTTTCCGTCGTCCTGAAATGGCGTTTAATCATCTTGTCCAGTTTTTGCTCCTATAATGTCATTGCCAGCAGTTCTCAGAATGTTTTAAACACATAAAAGGCACAGGTTTACAAAGAAACATTTGTCCACAGTTTGAAGTTGTGATCTATGGACAGTAATCTGTGTGCTTCTCCATGAACACGTGAAAGGGCCAGACAGGCCTGATAGCGCGATTCTGAGGTAGTGAACGTAAGCAAGCTCTCAGGATTACAGCACAGCTGTCGTGTGACGTGGAAGAGTTTATTGATGACAGAGGGGACTGGGGACGGCTGTAGCTGTTGCCTGCATTCATGACTGAAGAAAATGCTAAATTTAATAGGGCTTAGTGAAAATGATTTTCTCCAAACAGATTCACAGACTGTCTGAACTTCATGTGCGGCATCTGTGGACCCCAGATCAGGCCCCCCGCCTGGCGGTGTAATTCCATGAGGGTGGCCGTGAGCTGTGCCTGGGGTCTGCTGCGTCCCAAGGCGCAGGGCCTGTGTGCTCTGCTCTGCCCAGGAGCGTTCAGGGGGCTGAGCGGGACCCTCAGTTACCGTCACGCTTGACCTGTCCCTGCCGCGTCCCGAGGCGCAGGGCCTGTGTGCTCTGCTCTGCCCAGGAGCGTTCAGGGGGCTGAGCGGGACCCTTGACCTGCCCTCTGCTGCACTGTGGACCCTGGGCTGTGATACAGAGTTTTAGAAATAAAAACGCGAAGTATATTGGATCCTGACTTTGTATATACCACTCCTGTGAAGTCCTGAGCTTTCCAGTGCAGTTTGAGGGAAGAACACCAAACCCAGGTCTCAACACTTTTTTTTTTTTAGCTTCTTCAGCCACAAACTACATTGTCTGAAGGTCTTTACAGCAGAATTAAAACGCACGGTATCATGTCTCACACGGTCTTGACTGGTGGTTGTGAAGTGTTGGACTAAACGCTAGGCTTACGTGGTGGACTGGTCATCTTGTGTGGTGTGTGCTACTCAGCGAGATAAAAGTCTTCCCCTTGGCAGACCTGTTTTTTTCCACACCCTCTCCTCCTAGGTTACAGCAGTTGCACAGCAGAACCAAGGAGAGGTGCCTGAGCCCCAGGACATGAAGGTGGCCGAGGTTCTCTTCGACGCTGCCGATGCGAACGCCATAGAGGAGGTCAACCTGGCTTACGAGAACGTCAAGGAGGTGGACGGGCTGGACGTCTCCAAGGAGGGCACGGAGGCCTGGGAGGCCGCAATGAAGAGATACGACGAGAGGATCGACAGGGTGGAGACTCGGATCACCGCGCGCCTGCGAGACCAGCTCGGCACGGCCAAGAACGCCAACGAGATGTTCCGGATCTTCTCCAGGTTCAACGCGCTGTTCGTCCGGCCTCACATTCGTGGGGCCATCCGCGAGTACCAGACACAGCTGATCCAGCGTGTGAAGGACGACATCGAGTCTCTTCACGACAAGTTCAAGGTCCAGTACCCGCAGAGCCAGGCGTGTAAGATGAGCCACGTGCGTGACCTGCCGCCGGTGTCTGGCTCCATCATCTGGGCCAAGCAGATCGACCGGCAGCTGACGGCCTACATGAAGCGCGTGGAGGACGTGCTGGGCAAGGGCTGGGAGAACCACGTGGAGGGCCAGAAGCTGAAGCAGGACGGGGACAGCTTCCGCATGAAGCTCAACACGCAGGAGATCTTCGATGACTGGGCCCGCAAGGTGCAGCAGCGCAACCTCGGCGTGTCGGGCCGCATCTTCACCATCGAGAGCACGCGCGTCCGGGGCCGTGCCGGCAGCGTCCTCAAGCTGAAGGTCAACTTCCTCCCCGAGATCATCACCCTCTCCAAAGAGGTGCGAAACCTCAAGTGGCTCGGGTTCCGCGTCCCACTGGCGATCGTGAACAAGGCTCACCAGGCAAACCAGCTGTACCCATTCGCCATCTCGCTGATCGAGAGCGTGCGGACCTACGAGCGCACGTGCGAGAAGGTGGAGGAGCGGAGCACCATCTCCCTGCTGGTGGCGGGCCTGAAGAAGGAGGTGCAGGCGCTGATCGCCGAGGGCATCGCCTTGGTGTGGGAGTCCTACAAGCTCGACCCCTACGTGCAGCGCTTGGCAGAGACTGTCTTCAACTTCCAGGAAAAGGTGCGTGCCGCTTCTGTCTTCCCTGTCCCAGAGGGTTGCCAGTCGGTTAGCAGTTAACTCTCCACAGAGGTCGCCCACGGTCCCGACAGCTCAGGGCCACATCCGCCAAGCAGAAGGAGGCCTTCCCCTCACCAGGCTGTTGGATGGTGTGGGAGCTTGAGGGAGGCCGTTCAGTGACAGTCCCCGTTGCTAGGGAGCCAGGGAAGAGATGAAGGGCACGAGAGCTTCGTTACTGATAAAGCTGCGTGGACAGCGGGCTGGCGGTCGGCCCGCCCCAGACCTGGCCCTTCCCAGACCTCTGCCCGGCTGTGCCGTGGTCACCTCCTGGGCCTGCCCCCGCCTCTGCAGGCAGGGCGGAGTCTGCTGGGCTGGTTTGCGGCTGGCTCCTGGAGAGGGAAGGTGCGGAGCAGCGCTCGTTGGTGTCTTGCTCCCACACGTGCAGGCAGAGGGCACCTTCCCAGGAGCGGGAGCAGGAGCGGGGAGGCGCCGGTGTCCAAACCTTTCCCCTCCCTCCTCGGAGACAAGGCGGGGTGTGGTGTCAGGCCAGCACGCAGGGCTAGCGCTCTGAGGAAGCACTTCTCTGCCTCAGACGTTTCTTAATTGAGAAGAATGTACATAGGATAAAGGCATGGGGTAAGCTGGTGACTTAAATGTGAACTGCACCTTCCTCTAGGTGGACGATCTGCTGATCATCGAGGAGAAGATAGACCTGGAAGTCCGCTCCCTGGAGACGTGCATGTACGACCACAAGACTTTCTCCGAGATCCTGAGCAGAGTGCAGAAGGCCGTGGACGACCTCAACCTGCACTCCTACTCCAACCTGCCCATCTGGGTCAGCAAGCTGGACATGGAGGTGCGCTGGTGCCGGCCGCACGGGCACTGTCTGTCGTCTGCACGGGGGTGGCCCTGGTCCACAAGTCTGTTAGGTCGTCCCCGAAAAGCTCGTTTCCGTGGCAGTTATCAGTGACCATGGCCATCCAGTTCTTTCCAGAAATCCCCTGTAGCTGACAGTTTTAGAGCTGAGCTGCAGTGGTGCTGCAGCCACCCTCCTGCACCGGGAGCAGGGAGCTCCGGGGAGGGGAGGAGCGCGCTCTGTTTCCTGGGAGTGCGACAGCCTCCTGCAGCCCGTCCCTGCCCTGCTCACGATTGAGGTGGCGCTCCAGGCCGCCTTCCCTGGCCACCTGTCTCCCTCCACCAGCCCCCACGCACCTCTTGTTCCTGGTTTAGAGGATCTTGGCTGACCCTTGTGGGGTGGGTGTTGGAAGCATACTTAGCACCGCGTGTGGCTTTCTCGTTGCGGGTGTCAGAGCAGCCGTGAAGTCTCCAGGAGCAGGGAGGGCGATTTATGGCGGAGGCCACTCAGTGGACAGGTGGTCGCTGGTCAGTTCTGAAGTTGTGTGTGGGTCACAGGTTTTTCCTTCTAAAGTGGATTAGTAAAATGCAGCGATTCCTCCAATGGACCGTGAACAGAGCAAACGTTCAGAAGCCCCAGTCTTCTGAATCGAGTGCAAGTCCCAGGTTTTCTGAGGCCGCCCCCACAGCATTCCCAGGATGGTCGAGTGGCTCACAAGGAGGGACTCTAAGCAAGATGTGCGGACACCGTGGTCCTTGGGAGTCTCACAGATGAGAGGTTTCTGACTTCCTTCTTCACTTGTTGAAAGAAAATGGTCACTGTTTGCTGACTGATGTTGACTAGGTTTCCCGTGGTGATCATTTTACAAATAGGTATACATATTGAATTCTTAGGTTGTACATCCAAAACTAATGTTGTAGTCAGTTATTGAAGGCAGGAGGAGAAGGGGGTGGTCGAGGATGAGGTGGTTAGGTGACATCACTGACTCAATGGGCATGAGTTTGAGCAAAGTCCAGGCGATAGTGAAGGCCTGGCGTGCTGCAGCCCACGGGGTCACAAAGGGTCGGACACGACTGAGCAGCTGAACAGCAGCAGTAACAGAATCGGCTGTGCCTCGACCTGAAAAAGAAACTGGTTCCGTCTGCGAACCCCAGTTCCCTGGCTCCGCGCCTGCGGCCGGTGCTGCTCTGCGCACTTGCTGTTGCACCGAGCGCGGGTCGAGGCTTCGCCACACCTGCGCGCTTGCGCTCTGCCTGTCACTTGTGAGCGGGAGTCCGCAGGTGGGGAGCACAGCCAGCCTAGTGGCCAGTGACCCGAGGCTGGAGGGTGAAGGCGTGAGGTTGAGGAGCCAGGGGTGAACAACTCGTCCTGGGCCTGAAACAGCGGTTTTCTGTCAGTACGCTCTGCGAGCTAACTGGGAGAAACACTGTTCTTGGGACATGTTTTCTCTGTAGATTGAAAGGATACTGGGCGTCCGGCTGCAAGCGGGTCTGAGAGCTTGGACGCAGGTGCTCCTTGGACAAGCGGAGGATAAAGCAGAGGTTGACATGGATACAGATGCCCCTCAAGTTAGTCACAAGCCTGGAGGAGAGCCAAAGATCAAGGTGAGTGTCTCCCAGGGCAGCCGGTTCCACAGTAAATAAAGGGCCAGTGAAAAAGCCACTGCGGTGGGCAGACCTGGGCCCGGTCAGCGTCCTGGGGTGACGTGAGGTGAGGAGGAGGCTCTTCACTCCGTGCTCCTCCACCCACCACCCACGAGGGCAGCACCAGGCAGACCTGGAGGAGGGCCGTTCTGCAGAGAGCACCCCAAGTGCCAAGGCATGAGAGAAAGGCAGGAGAAGCCGAGTGTCGAAGAGTGGGAGGGACTGAGGGGCTGTGGTCGCCGACGGAGGCGGTGTCCTGAGAGACCCTGGGAAGTCTGACTGGAGGCCACGGGGTCACGGAGCCCCCACGACTGAGCCACTGAACAAGGGACTGGCGCTCATGTCTTTGTTTTGGTGACGACACCACTCAAGAGGAGGCCGAAGAGGGTGCATACCTTTCCTCTTCATGCCTGCCTTAGAACTCGGCTCTATGTCAAAAACAGTTTCAGAAACACGTGGGAGTTGATTCTTTCACTTCTTTGGCTGTGCCGGGGCTCGGTTGCAGGGCGTGGGGTCTCCCTTTCGGTGCAGGCTCGGCAGTTGTGCTCACGGCTGAGTTATTTGTGGGGTCTTAGTTCCCCCACCACGGAGCATTGGGAGGCAGATCCCTAACCACTGGACCACTGGGGAAGTCCCAGCTTTATTTATTTATTAATTTTTTTTTTCCTTAATGGAAAATAAAACTTAGAAATCTACACCAGGGGAAAAATTTCTGTTCTCCTAGGATATATGTAGGAATTAATTTGAAGAACTGAATATAATGGTCTGCTGCAAGCAGAAGTTCAGACTGTTACCCTAAAATGTCAGTTTTAATAAAAATCTGAGTAGAGTTCTCATGGAAGGATGCAGGAGCACACCGGTGAGCACGCTGGACAGCAGCCCTTGTCTCCACGTGGCCATTTCCCATCGTGTGAAGGAGGGCTCTAGTGGGGCCTGGCAGGCTTTCCAGAAAGTTCTCTTTAAAGTCTGCAGGTAACACAGGTGCTGGTTAGAAACGTGTCCACCTTACGCTGATGCATTGAGCCATACTTCAGTTCTGTGTGGTCGGCAGTATTTGTGTTCTCTTTACCAGTGAAGGTCTCCAAATCAGAAGCCTGATAGAAGTGGACAAGTAGAAACTTTGATCTGAGAGAAACAATTGGCTTTTTTTTTCCTACCCAGACTTCACGTTTTTTTTTTAATACCTAAAATGTTTTCACTTTTGAATATTACAGATATTCATCCCCAGAGCATACTTTTTAAAAGAAATTACCGAAATGCAGAAACGCAAGTGAGGGTGTCTGAGTGGAGACTGAGCTGGAGTTCTGAGACTCGCTCAAAGCGCTGGCAGGTGGCACAGACTGCTCCCAGCCTGTGAGCCTACACCAGCCAGGTCGGCCTGTGCCACTACTTTCTCAGGCCACAGGGTCCTTACGTCCCGAGATCATCACACACATCAGATCCCATGGCGCTTCGCTGAGCGCCTGTTGTGTGTCCAACACCCAGGCACTGGGCGCCCAGGAGGAGCCCACGTGGAGCTGCCCTCTGACCGCCTCCGGGCCCTTGGGGAGTGCTGCAGACCAAACATGAGCTCACAGAAGGCCGGATCTGTTAGTAACTTAACAGACTTTGTGGTTCACACACAACTAGTGTAATGATTCAGAGAGAGAAAATGGCATATTTCACAGCCCTTGAACTGAAACAGACTGCTGAGTCAAAATGACGCCTTTGCTTTCCAGAACGTCGTTCACGAGCTGAGGATCACCAACCAGGTCATCTATTTGAACCCGCCCATCGAGGAGTGCAGGTACAAGCTGTACCAGGAGATGTTCGCCTGGAAGATGGTGGTGCTGTCCCTGCCGCGGATCCAGAGCCAGCGGTACCAGGCGAGTGCCCGCGGCGGGGCCCGGCATGCGCCCCGTAGTTGCCGCTCCACGCAGTCCCAGGCGTGTCTCCTTTCTTCGCGCGCAGCTCCGTTCTCTCTCCTCCCTCCTCTGGGGCCTGGTCTTCGCTCCCGGCTCCCCCAGCTCTCCCTGCACCTCGCCAGCCCGTCCACGTCACTGGTTCCTGCGTGTACCGTGCCTGCCCCACCCTGCCCTCCGTGTCCCGTGTCCCATGTCCCGTCTGGGCTGCTGGCCCTGCGCGCTCCTGCCTTCCCTGGTCCTTACCCTGAACTCCACATGCTGGTCCCGCCGCCTCCTTGCGGCTCCACGTGGCCACCTCCAGATGTCCTCTCCCTCAGACCTGCGTCTCCCCGTCTTCTCTTCCCTGGCCTCTGACTTGCCCAGATCTTGACGTCAGCCTGGACGCCCACTGTCTCCATATCCAGAATTCACCCTGGTCTGTTTCTTGCGGCGTCCAGTGCTGCGGTCGTGCAGGGCCGTCTCACCCCCTTAGGCCTAGTTAACCCCTCCTCGCTGGTCTGCGTCTGCCCTTGGCCCTCTAAAAGCTGCCGTCAGCGCAGCAGCCCAGAGTACCTCTTAGGTGTGTGTTGACCCCGACGCTGCTGTGTCGGGGGCCTGGTAACGGCTTCCCATCTCTCCCACCCTGGGGGCTTGCGGGCCCCTAACACATGCCGCTCTGCCACCTGCCTCTCCCCGCTGGCTCTCTGCAGCATGCTGGCCTCACCCATCCGCACACAGGCCAGGCGGACACTGGCCCCCGGGGCCCCTGCCCTTGCTCTTCCCCTGCCCCCGCGGCTGCCTTGCCACCCCCAGCTCTGCCCGGGGGCACCTCCGTGAGGCCTCCTGCACCTCCCCGTGTGAAATATGTCCTGCCCCTGCTTTCCTACCCCCGCCCCATTTCTCAGCAGCCCTGCTCGCCTTCTGACAGCCTGTGTATTTTGCTTTTCCCGTGGTTGTCTTCCCTTCCCCCGCAGAACTTAAGTCTGTGCCAGCAGAGGCCTTTGTCTGTCCGTAATACCTGCAGCAGTGCCTGGCCTGCGACCGGCCCGCAGGTTGTTGACCCAACGAGTGACTGTGTGCACGCTGGTGTTCACACTTGGTGGTGGTCCCTCGCTCCCTGAGGTGACACCCTCAGTCCCGCCTGCTGGGTGAGAGGCTCAAGTCTCGTGGGGCCCACTCTGGACACCCTGCTCCCCGCTTCTGAGGCACGCCTGCTCAAACGGGGACGCCACACCATCTACCTTGTGGTTGATGCTCCTTTCTTTGGTTTGATGAGTTAGGTCACCTGTGACCGGGATGAGTGAACCCTTACGTACCATTTCTTTCAGTTTACTTCAATGCCGTGAAAGGCAGCTGAGGGTCACGTTTCTGCACGCATTCCTGCATTCATCTCTGCCTTTGTTCGGTTAGGTGGGCGTCCACTATGAACTGACGGAAGAAGAGAAGTTCTACCGGAACGCTCTGACGCGGATGCCGGACGGCCCTGTGGCCCTGGAGGAGTCCTACTCTGCAGTCATGGGCATCGTCACCGAGGTCGAGCAGTACGTCAAGGTGAGGCGCTCCTCTCACTCCGGTGCGTGTGTGATCTGTCCTGGACGCAAGTGTGAGCTTGATGTCAAGCTAAAAAGTCTTAACTAAGCGCAGTGCAATTTATGAAGTGATATTTGCTATCTGAAAGCGAGGAGTGAACGAACGGTAGAATGAACCTTCTGCGATATTAATCGTTTTGGACAGCAGGAAACTTTACTCTCTCTTGGCTGGGAGACTGAGCGTTTGAAATGAGTTTTTTCCTAACAGTGATAAAGGGACACACACCTTTTTAGCAGAATACGACCGCACTTATTAATATTTCACAAAACGAGAAGTCAAGCTGCTGTGGGTGGCTGTGTTTTCGTTTGCAGGTCTGGCTTCAGTATCAGTGCTTGTGGGACATGCAAGCCGAGAACATCTATAACCGACTCGGGGAAGACCTCAGCAAGTGGCAGGCTCTGCTGGTCCAGATCAGGAAGGCCCGGGGGACCTTCGACAACGCAGAGACCAAGAAAGAGTTTGGGCCGGTGGTCATAGATTACGGCAAGGTGAGCGCAGCCGGCTGCCTAGAAGGCGCGCTGTGAGGGCAGCGTCTGACCACAGGGAAGCTGCAGTGTGGACACTCTTCCCCCTGCAGGTCCAGTCGAAGGTGAACCTGAAGTATGACTCCTGGCACAAGGAGGTGCTCAGCAAGTTTGGGCAGATGCTTGGCTCCAACATGACAGAGTTCCACTCCCAGATCTCCAAGGTGAGGAGGTGGGACCCCAGCAGGGCAGCAGGCCCCCGGCAGGGCGGCAGGCCCACCGGCCCCCGAGGCTCCCCAACTGACACCATACTCTGCGCACAGTCCCGCCAGGAGCTGGAGCAGCACTCGGTGGACACGGCCAGCACCTCCGACGCGGTAACCTTCATCACCTACGTGCAGTCCCTGAAACGGAAGATCAAGCAGTTTGAGAAGCAAGTCGAGGTGAGCTCTGTCTCTCACTGTGTCTTGGGGATCCCCGGGGTGTCTCTGTCATACCCCTAGCGTCCTCGTAAAAGTGAACGCCAGTGTCCTGGGCAGCTGCATTTTTAAAAGCTCTGCGGGTGATCTTCAGGCACTTCAAGATTTGAGAAACACAGGTTCTTATCTTTTTAAATCTTTTACTTTAGTTGTTAATTCTCAAGTTCTCAAACTTGAATTTCTTTCTCATAGTTTGGACCTAGGGTGTGAAGCCCAGTTCCAGGGCACTCAGGCCCTGCTTGGGGCCACCTGAGTGCAGCCAGGGCAGTCCCGGGGCTGGCCCAGCCGGGCCCTCAGCGGCCTGCTGCCCTGGGGCACAGCGCTGTGGGGAGGGGAGGTTCCTAGAGGAGAGCAGGTGCATTCTGTGCCCACGGGTGTTACCCTCTAGAAGAGAAAGCCCCGTGTGCCCACGGGTGTCTTCTCCCGCGGAGTCTGACCGCAGCTCCCGTCACCCTCTAGAAGAGAAAGCCCCGTGTGCCCACGGGTGTCTTTTCCCGCGGAGTCTGATCGCAGCTCCTGTTACCCTCTAGAAGAGAAAGCCCCGTGTGCCCACGGGTGTCTTCTCCCGTGGAGTCTGACTGCAGCTCCTGTTAACCGTCTAGAGGAAAAAGCCCCATGTGTTTGTTCCCTCTCCAGCTCTACCGCAATGGCCAGCGGCTGCTGGAGAAGCAGAGGTTCCAGTTCCCACCGTCCTGGCTCTACATCGACAACATCGAGGGGGAGTGGGGGGCCTTCAACGACATCATGAGGCGGAAGGACTCCGCCATCCAGCAGCAGGTGGCCAACCTGCAGATGAAGATCGTGCAGGAGGACCGGGCCGTGGAGAGCCGCACCACCGACCTGCTGACCGACTGGGAGAAGACCAAGCCCGTCACGGTGAGCCCCAGCACGGCCCCGTGCTCTGCCCACACCAGCAGCATCCTCTGTGTCCCCGCTTTCAGACTGAGGCGCTCTGCCGCGGCTGCACTTTCCAGGGTGAAGGCACTGCCTTCCTGTGATTAAGGTAGCCGTCCTTGCAGAGTGTGGATGTGAAACTGTGAAAGCCTCTTAGATAGACCTCTTTTCAGCCAGACCCCTCGTGAGTCATTTGAGTCAGGGAATGCTTCTAAAGCCGAGCGTTTCTCCGCTCGTAAGTTGCCCTCTTAGTTGTAGTTGGGAGTTAAGACTTGTCCCTCTTGTGGACTCAGGCCAGGCGTCCTCCAGCGCCACTACCCGGCCTGTGCACTGGGGCCGTCCTGGGCTGTGCCACTGTCGTCGCAGTGGTTAAGCCTCTCTGTGCCCAGAGACTGCCGCAGCCAGGCCTCCGCGTTCACTAGAGTTTCTGCTGAACACCAGCCGTGTTCTGGGCAGCAGGAACACAGCGGTGACTGGAAAGGAGCCTGACCGCAGGGGGACACGCTCCCACAGGAGACAGGGTGAGAAGGGAGCCGGAAGGACACGCACTTCAAGTCAGATGGAGATGTGTGTTGGGGGAGGGTGTTGGGGCCTCACTGCTCTGTGGGAGTCTGGCGTGTGGAGGCCGGTGGGGGCAGGCAGGTGTGCCGAGGGCCGTGCAGACAGGCGTCCCGAGGGCGTGCAGACAGGCAGGACGGGGCTCGGCCATGTAGGTCACGGCCCGCCTGGTTCGCTGGGTGGGGTTCACACGGAGGCGCACGTGTGATCCCCACAGGAGAAGGATGTGAGTGCATCCTAGATGCTGGTCTGGTTTTGTGGGCGGGGCTGCGGTTCTCCACGCAAGGTCTGGGGACCGATCGGGCTCCTCTGCCCTCCTTCCTCCCGACCCCCACCTGGTGCACACACGTCTGTTGGGTCGGCCCCCGTCCTGCCCTCAGCTGGTCCGTGCTGCTGGCCTAAGGTCCCGCTTTGTGTCTGGTTGGGCCAAGGGTCCCGGGTGCAGCAGGCTGTGCTTCTCTGATGCCAGGGCTGCCGGGTCGTGCGGGGGAGTGAGGGCTGATCAGTGGGCAAGAGTGTGGCACCTAACGCGGATGTCTTTGATCGCCTCGCCTCACGGGTGATGTCTTTAGTTAGAACGCTCTTTGGGGTAGTTCCCTGGGGGTCCAGTGGTTAGGACTCAATGCTCTCACTCCTGAGGGCCCGGGTTCACCCCCTGGTCAGGGAACCGAGGTCCCACAGGACACAGTGTGGCAAAAAAGAAAACCTGAGTCGGTATTTGGTATAGTCATTCTCAGAGGTTATTAAAGTGGAAGGAGATCTGTGAATCGTGTCAGTGCAGAGGTTGGGCCGCCTCCAGTGAGAACGGTGCTTCCTCCTCACCTTCCGTCGTCACTGATACCACAGCCGTGCCCTCGGGGAGGGCATGCCTGGCAGGGCTGCCCTGCTCCAGGCCCAGGTCAGCGTCTCCCCGGCACTCCTCGAGGGGACGCCTGACTCGACGGGTGCGCCTCTTGCCCAGGTCAGGTCTGGAAGTAACGGGCACGCATCGGCAGCATGCACTTGTGAACGTTTACACGCAGACACACTCGAGAAAGCGCAGAGTCCCCTCCAGCGCCTCGGAGCCGGGCCCCTCTGTCCGGAGACCTGGCTCTGACTCGCTGGCCTTGACGCTTCAGGGCAACCTGCGTCCGGAGGAGGCGCTTCAGGCTCTCACCATATATGAAGGGAAGTTTGGCAGACTGAAGGACGACCGCGAGAAGTGCGCCAAGGCCAAGGAGGCGCTGGAGCTGACCGACACGGGGCTTCTCAGTGGCAGCGAAGAGCGCGTGCAGGTGCGAGCCGCTCCTGCGGGCAGGCGGGCGGGCACCTCGTGCCGACCTCGCCCCCAGCCCGGCTGTCCCAAAGGCCCTGGCGGAGTCCGAGGTGGCTCCTCTTCCGGAGTGTAACTTCCCTGCTGTCCTTGATCGCAGGTGGCCTTAGAGGAGTTACAGGACCTCAAGGGCGTTTGGTCAGAGCTGTCTAAGGTCTGGGAGCAGATTGACCAGATGAAGGAGCAGCCGTGGGTTTCTGTGCAGCCTCGAAAGGTATGCATCACCAAAACAGATACGCGTTGCCCTTTGTGTGTTGACAGTTGGAGACTTTACTTAGGAACTTGGCAAGCAGGGAGCTGTACTGTGAGTTCACAAGAAGTCCCTTCCCGGTCATTTATCTAAAATTTCTTTTAAGGCTAGTTTTTAAATGTTTCACCCTTTAAAGGAATGTTGGCAAACTGAATGCCACCTTGGGTTTCTCTTGACAGCTTCGACAGAATTTAGATGGCCTTCTGAACCAGCTGAAAAACTTCCCTGCCCGATTGCGACAGTACGCGTCCTACGAGTTTGTGCAGAGGCTCCTGAAAGGCTACCTGAAGGTGGGTGACCTGGAGCTGCCGGCTGGGAGGTCAGCCAGGAACACGCCGCGCGGATGACTTGGCTCCCTCTGTCCACAGATAAACATGCTGGTGATTGAGCTCAAGTCCGAAGCACTTAAGGACCGCCACTGGAAACAGCTGATGAAGCGGCTTCACGTGAACTGGGTTGTGTCTGAGCTGACCCTCGGCCAAATCTGGGACGTGGACTTGCAGAAGAACGAAGCTGTTGTCAAGGACGTGCTGCTTGTGGCCCAGGGGGAGATGGCTCTGGAGGAGTTTCTGAAGCAGGTGCGTGTCGGGCTGTGACGCACACCTGAGCTGTGTGAAAACGGAGCCTCACCTGTGGTCCTTCTTGTCCCATAACGTTAACTCTCTCGGTCACTCATGTGGCTGGCGAACACTCATACATTGGTGACCTGCCTCTTTGGGTTTCAATTCAGATACGAGAAGTGTGGAACACTTACGAGTTGGACTTGGTTAACTATCAGAACAAGTGTCGCCTGATCCGCGGCTGGGACGACCTCTTCAACAAGGTCAAAGAGCACATCAACAGCGTGTCCGCCATGAAGCTCTCTCCGTATTACAAGGTGCGCTGAGGGGCTCCCCTCCCGCACATCTCCCGTCATGCCCGCAGCCTCACAGGGACGTCCCTGGCAGTCCAGCGGTTAAGACTCCAGGCTTCCCCTGCAGGGAGCACGGGTTTGATCCCTGGTCAGGAAGCTAAGACCCCACGTGCTGCATGGCCAAAATAAATTAATAAATATTTAAAAAGAGAAACGGCCAGGCTCACAGTTACCAGGGACCTGTTTTTAGAAAATGGGAGTCACAGAACTTGATAGGACGTTTGTCTGCATTTTGGGGTAAGTTCTGGCATATCAGAGCGGAGAGGGTAGCAGTTGACCTCTGCCCTGCTTCACCCGCCAGGTGTTTGAGGAGGACGCCCTGAGCTGGGAAGACAAGCTGAACCGCATCATGGCCCTCTTCGACGTGTGGATCGACGTGCAGAGGCGCTGGGTCTACCTGGAGGGCATCTTCACGGGCAGCGCGGACATCAAGCACCTGCTGCCGGTGGAGACCCAGCGGTTCCAGAGGTGCGCCTCCAGCGGGCGGGGATCGGAAGGGTGGGCTTGGCTGGGAGCGCTGCGTGAAGCTGACAGTGCCCTCGCTTCTAATTTGACCTGTAGCATCAGCACGGAGTTCTTGGCTCTAATGAAGAAAGTATCCAAGTCTCCCCTGGTGATGGACGTTCTGAACATCCAGGGGGTGCAGAGGTCTCTGGAGAGGTTGGCAGACCTACTGGGAAAGATCCAGAAGGCCCTGGGAGAGTACCTGGAGAGAGAGCGCTCGTCTTTCCCCAGGTGAGGGGCCGTCTCAGGCGCGGACTGAGGGGAGGCCCAGCTCTGTGCTTTCTTCCCTCCTGGCCTGTGTGTTGCTCACTCTGACATCAAGGGTTTTGTTGCCAGTAATCCATTTAATGAGTACAGTTTCCCTTTCATCGACTGATTCCTGTTAACTTTCTACAGTGGATTTGTATACTAAGCTTCATTTAAACTATTATTCACCCTCCCAGGCAGCTTGCCTCTCTTAAAAAACTCATTCTGATGATTTTATTTTCTAAGTGGCATTTTTTTTTTTCTTTCTGAATAGTTTGAGTGAGTGAAAGTCGCTCAGTTGTGTCTGACTATTGGCGACCCCATGGACTACAGCCCGCCAGGCTCCTCTGTCCAAGGGGATTCTCCAGGCAAGAATCCTGGAGTGGGTTGACAGTGCCCTCCTCCAGGGGATCTTCCCAGCCCAGGGATCAGGCCCAGGTCTCCTGCACTGCAGGCAGGTTCTTTATGGTCTGAGCCACCAGGGAAGCCCTCTGAATGGTTTACTATAAATTGAGCAGGTTTTTAAAAAATTGATGAAGTGAGGCGGATTGTATGAAATGCGTTGTATTTCTTTTCAGTGTCTTGTTAGGCGAGTGAGTCTCTTTAGTTGAGGGCTGGAGAAGACCTGGATGGGATCTGCATTCAGGCTGGAGATGGTCCACACAGTCCACGTCCACTGTCCTCCGTTACTGCTTGATTCACCTTATTTGTGTATGTGTCACGTTTTAGCAACTTAAATGCTGTTTCGATTTTAGATTCTATTTTGTGGGTGACGAAGATTTGCTTGAAATCATTGGAAACAGTAAGAATGTAGCTAAGTTACAGAAGCACTTCAAGAAAATGTTCGCTGGCGTCTCGAGCATCATCCTCAATGAAGACAACTCCGTCGTCCTGGGCATCTCGTCCCGTGAAGGAGAGGAGGTAGTTAGGTTTAGATCCTAACTCAGAAAACTTCGCTCCTGTCTTCCGCACACCTTAATTCTTAGGTTTTCTTTATTTCAGGTTATGTTTAAAACTCCCGTGTCAATCACCGAACATCCCAAAATCAACGAGTGGCTCACACTGGTGGAGAAGGAGATGCGGGTCACGCTGGCCAAACTCCTCGCTGAGTCCGTTACCGAAGTCGAGATCTTCGGTAAAGCAACATCAATTGACCCAAATACCTACATCACCTGGATTGACAAATACCAGGTACTGTCCAGTGGAAGGGCGCGGTCTGGAGGCGGGGCCACTGGCTGACCTTTAAAGCCACTCTTCGGGTGTCCTGTGTGCCGCCTCCCAGGCCCAGCTGGTGGTCCTGTCAGCCCAGATCGCCTGGTCTGAGAACGTGGAGACGGCGCTGAGCAGCATGGGCGGGAGTGGCGACGCGGCCCCCCTGCACTCTGTGCTGAGCAACGTGGAGGTCACCCTCAACGTGCTGGCCGACTCAGTCCTCATGGAGCAGCCCCCGCTCCGCAGGCGCAAGCTGGAGCACTTGGTGAGTCCTCCTCCTGGCCAGGCTCCCCTGCCTTCCCCTTGAGCAGCTGAAAGAACTCATGCTCGAGAAATATCCTCCTTGGTGTCTGGGAGGAAAGCAAGTCGGTGGCCTGTTGAGAAACGCTGGGTGGTCCTTGGCGCGCTCTTCCTGTTGAAGGGCAACCTTGGGGAACAGGACTCACACGCACGTCCTGGTACAAAGGGCGACCTCCCGGGACAAAGGCTGGCGCTCCGCCCTTGGGGTCTTCACGCGCTCACCCCGCCTTCCCAGAGCTCCGCCTCCGGAGGCGTGTCTGTGAGCCGTGCTGCTCTGTTGCTGGGCTCGTGAGGTTGTGGCAGACAGACTGTTAGGTCAGAGGCAGCTCTTCTCCCATCATGCTTTATGTGAGTTGCAGGGTTTTTACTTATAATAGGGCGTTTTTGTCATTCTCTGTTTTTGTTGCAGTTCTTTATTCTATGTAATTCCATTGTGTGACTACTAGTTCTGTTGTTCTTAAAAGTAAATTTATGTTTCGGAATATTTATTTACATCATAATTGGACCTAGGATCTCAATTTCAAAGTTTCCTAAGTGATGCGCACTCCCAGAAGAGGCACTTCTGTACTTCGGTGCAGGGAGTGCACGTTACGGTAGACTCCTAAAGCGAGTCTGTCTCCAGATCACAGAGCTGGTTCACCAGAGAGACGTCACCAGGTCCCTGATCAAGAGCAAGGTCGACAGCGCCAAGTCTTTCGAGTGGCTCAGCCAGATGCGGTTCTACTTCGACCCGAAGCAGACCGACGTGTTGCAGCAGCTGTCAATTCAGATGGCAAACGCCAAGTTTAACTACGGCTTCGAATACCTGGGTGTTCAGGACAAGCTGGTCCAGACCCCCCTCACCGACCGCTGCTATTTGACGATGACGCAGGCCTTGGAGGCCAGGCTCGGGGGGTCCCCGTTCGGTGAGTACCTCCACAGTCAGGGGGTGAACTTACTTCTCGGAGGTTAAGCAAATGATCTAAATGTATTTCTCAACTATGTGGCTAGTACATTCTTAAACTATAAATCTTTACATCACTTACTACATTTGTAGTTGACCCTTGAACAGCACTGGTTTGAACTGCAAGGGTCCACTTAGACACAGATTTTTTAATAGATAGCAGTCAGCCTTCTGTGTTCACGGGATTCACATCCTCAGACTGAACCAGTCGTGAATTGAAGCTTCCTTCTGAGGTTGGTTGAATCCAGGATGTGGAACCTGTGGATATGGAGGGCCGACAGTGGGACCCAGTGGAATTTGCTTAGAGACGGAAGGCGAACTATACTTTGATTTTTTTTTAAAAGAATTGCTTTTTACAGTTCTTAAAGCTAAAGACATGTTCTCATTTGAGTTCTCAATTGCTTCTCTTCAAATAACAGGGCCTGCGGGGACCGGGAAGACCGAGTCTGTCAAGGCCCTCGGCCACCAGCTGGGCCGCTTTGTTTTAGTTTTCAACTGTGACGAAACCTTTGATTTCCAGGTGAGAGGCTCCAAGGGAGCCGCCTAGAGCACAGGGCCGGGTGGGGAGCGCAGGCCCGCGCCTCTGGGGGCCGTGAGCCGTGCACACAGTGCTTTCCTTTGGGAACGGGGTTACTGGAGCTATTTGCGGGGCCAGCTGGTGCGTGACGCCAACTTGAGCCTCACATCTTCAGGTTAACTCTTCAGTGTAACCTATCTTTCTGGTGTTTGTGTTTAGGAAAACAAATAGCGAAGAGTTTTTTTTAAAGAACAAAAAGTGTTAGCTCTGTCGCTGGAATTTTTTGCACAAGAAGGAAAATCATGCGTCTGTCATCTGTGTACGGAGTACTTGCTACGCGTTGGGCTGGGCTCCTTGCCTCATGGGTGGAGCTGGTTCCACCGTCACGGCCACTCCAGCCCCCTGCACTCCTCTGGGAGGGAGATGGTATTGTTCGCGTCTCAAAGATGAGCAGACAGGTTTCAGGATGTGATTTGCCCGGGTTGGACAAGTCACCCAAGCCAGGATTGGAACCCTGTACGGCCAGCACCGGGGCCGTCTTTCAACTCCCGTCTTCTCGTTTCAGGCGATGGGCCGCATCTTCGTGGGGCTCTGCCAGGTGGGGGCCTGGGGCTGCTTTGACGAGTTCAACCGCCTGGAGGAGCGGATGCTGTCAGCCGTGTCGCAGCAAGTGCAGTGCATCCAGGAGGCGCTGCGCGAGCACTCCAACCCCAGCTTCGAGAAGAGTGAGGCTCGCCTTGCTTACAGTTGCCCTGCTGTGGCTTAGAAACAAGAGGGGGTTTCATGTAGCTCCCAGACCCGAGGTTCCAGGCAGGATGGTGCGTCCTGATGGAAGATGTGGGCGAGGCCCAGGATGGCACTGCCCGCCTCGCCCCGTGGCAGCCACCGGGGCAGGCCGTGCTTCCTCTGCAGACGGAGGCCCCGGGCTCCTCCCTGTGGCCCCGCAGAGCCAGGCCTCCTGGCCGGAGTGTTGGGACCCGACCCTGGTCATGTGTCTGGGGGTCTCTGGGAGCTAGTTCCACACAGAGCCTAGCCCGTGAGCTGGAGGAGTCACATAGACCCACGATGGGTAGTTTACCTGTTAATTTTCCCTTTTAGTCCATAGTGATAGTAGCTCGTCCTACCAGACCCGGATAAAACGAGAGGCGTGTCAGAGAGATGAGAGCCTGTGAGCTCCACGCTTGCCTACAGAGGGAACCTGACCCTGGGTGTCAAGAGTGGGGGGGTGGTTTTGTCTTTGTGTGTGGGTGGGTTTTTAGTGGCCTGAGGAAAGGGCCGTGTCCGTGGTCTTAGCCAGTCGATCCATCACCGCACGACCGGCGCTGCTGCCGCCGCTGGCAGGCTGTGTTCCTGTTCCTGCATTGGCCTCGTGACGCTCAGTAATAACTCGCAGATAGGGTAGTCCCCGCTCCGGTGCCTTGATCCGTGCCACACCCGAGTGGCTCTTACGTGGGCAGGGAGTATGGAAATGGGTCTCCCCGCGCAGGTGGTGGTGTGCTGCTGAGAGCCCGCAGAAAGGCCAGGCCTCAGCTCCCGTGGGGTTCTGGGCTGGCAGGGCGCTAGGTTTGCGCTTTCAGGTTTTATGGTGGTTTTCTGACCATCGCAAGCCTTAACGCCGTCACCTGAATTTCAGCCTCTGCCCCCATTACCTGTGAGCTGCTGAACAAACAAGTGAAGGTGAGCCCAGACATGGCCATCTTCATCACCATGAACCCTGGCTACGCGGGCCGATCAAACCTCCCAGACAACTTGAAGAAGCTGTTCCGGAGCTTGGCCATGACCAAGCCCGACCGTCAGCTCATCGCCCAGGTCATGCTGTACTCCCAGGGCTTCCGCACGGCCGAGGTCCTCGCCAACAAGATCGTCCCTTTTTTCAAGTGAGTTGCTGAGCATCAGTCTTAATTGTGTTTCTAGCACATGTTCACTGCGCCATTTAAACGCAGCTTGTGTAATCACAACACTTCTTTCCACGTGTCCGTTCGCGTTTCTTGACATTTGATGCTGGTTGGGGCTCAGCGGGTACTGTTCTTAAGAAGCCGTTTCTTTTTTAGACTGTGTGACGAGCAGCTATCTTCCCAAAGCCACTATGACTTTGGTCTCCGAGCCTTGAAGAGCGTGCTGGTGAGCGCAGGGAACGTGAAGCGGGAGCGGATCCAGAAGATCAAGAGGGAGAAGGAGGAGCGCGGGGAGGCAGTCGACGAAGGGGAGATCGCGGAGAACCTGCCTGAGCAGGAGGTGAGCGGCGGCTGACCCGGGCTCACGGGTCCCGGGACGGACGTGCTACACGCGTGAGCGGCGGCCCCCCCGCGCTGACCCGGGCTCACGGGTCCCGGGACGGACGTGCTACACGCGTGAGCGGTGGCCCCCCCGCGCTGACCCGGGCTCACGGGTCCCGGGACGGACGTGCTACACGCGCAGCGGTGGGGTGGGGGGTGGGGACGCAGGGTCTCCGCACTTGTTCTCAGGGCGAGTGGGTGGTGGGTCCCTGCGGGGACAGCCGTGAACGCGGAGCCGCCGCCCCCGGAGCTCAGCCTGTTTCCCCCCGCAGATCCTGATCCAGAGCGTCTGTGAGACGATGGTGCCGAAGCTGGTGGCCGAAGACATCCCGCTGCTCTTCAGCCTCCTTTCGGACGTGTTCCCCGGCGTCCAGTACCACCGGGGCGAGATGACGGCACTGCGGGAGGAGCTCAAGAAAGTGTGTCAGGAGATGTACCTGACCTACGGGGACGGAGAGGAGGTCGGCGGGATGTGGGTCGAGAAGGTGAGTGGCGCTGCGGGGCTGGCGGGAGCCTCACCGAGCCCTCCAGGGTCCGAGAGTGGCAGCAGCCCTGCCCATCTGGGAGGAGCCGCATCTGATAGGGCTGTGTCCACCAGGCATGCCATCTGGTTTGTGAAGATTTGTCCCAAGACCCCCGATAGGATTATTTTCTTAAGTGCAGTGACAGCACCTGAAATGTTCACTCACATGGTGTAGTTTGCTCTCTGAAAATGCCAGCTAAAGGGGAATGACAGACACTGGGGAAAAAATGTCTTTGATAGTAGATCTTTCCAGCATCACGATTAACAACGTAAACTGTGCCCATTGGTACAGTTTACAGTCTCTTCTGTTTTTTCCCTTCGTCTCCCCTGTGAGAGTCACTTAGGAAAAAGGGTCGTGTGCACAGGTTGTGCCTGTGACCCTGAGCCTTGCTCCTGGGTTAGACGGGGGCTCCGTCAGCTGCTCTCCGTCCTCCTGGCAGGGGTCTCTCCTGAGGCAGCTTGCTGAGCAGCTCCCGTTCCACTGGCTGCAGCTTCCCTAACTCCTCAGACAGCGCCTCAGTGCAGTTAAACCCTTCTCTACCCGCCGTGGTTGTGTCTGGCTCCAGGACTCTGGTTGGAAAGCGCAGGCCTTGCCTGGAGGGCTCCCAGCACATGTCTCTTGCCGGGCACAGTGAGAAGCAGGAAGGAGCCTTGGCGTGCCTTCTCTCGAGCGCTGACGTCGCCGCTGGGTTTGCCCCCAGGTTCTCCAGCTCTATCAGATTACCCAGATCAACCATGGCCTGATGATGGTGGGACCCTCGGGCAGCGGGAAGAGCATGGCCTGGCGCGTCCTTCTGAAGGCTCTGGAGAGGCTGGAGGGTGTGGAGGGCGTGGCCCACATCATCGACCCCAAAGCCATCAGCAAAGACCACCTGTACGGAACCCTGGACCCCAACACCCGGGAGTGGACAGACGGGCTCTTCACACACGTTCTGAGAAAGTGAGTGCACGTGGGGTGGGGTCGGGACCTCCAGAGAACTAGGGCCTGGCGTCCTGCCTTGTGGACTCTGCGTTATTCTTACACGGTCTGGGAACACTTCAGAAAGGGTTGCAGCTGAGCGGCTTAGCCTGAGTCGCCGCTGTCTTACCCCCACTCCAGGATCATAGACAACGTGAGGGGCGAGCTGCAGAAGCGCCAGTGGATCGTCTTTGACGGCGACGTGGACCCCGAGTGGGTGGAGAACTTGAACTCGGTGCTGGACGACAACAAGCTGCTGACGCTGCCCAACGGGGAGCGTCTCAGCCTCCCGCCCAACGTACGGCCTGCGTGCTCTCGCCCGCGTGCTCGGCCAGGAGGGCGGCTCTGGTCGCCCTGGGGTAGCCGGGGGGCAGTAGCTTCGCAGTTGGCGCCTCTCTTGCTAGGGTTCTTTCATTCCCAGGGCCAGTGAGAGACTTTCCAGAGAGTTCATGTGTAACCTGCTGCTCACTGGTGGTTAGGCATGCTCTGTAATCAGCCTTTCCTGCAGCCCGGGGAGGTAGGGTTGTGGTGGGGATTTCTGGGAAGTAGCACAGTGAGGGATTTAGACGTGGACTTCACGGTCATCCCTCGGAAATGAGCGTCTTATATGGGTCCTTCCGATTATAACGCCTGATGGGTGGGTAACCATGCGTAGGCCTGGCATGGACGTGTGTTTGTGCTTTGACCCCCACGTTTATGGAGTGCCACGGTGTGCCGGGCCTCTTCTGTATGCTGCAAATACAACCGTAACCAACATAGACAAAACCGCTGCTCTCCTGGGGCTCATAGTCAGAGGTGGAGGACACAGACGGGAGAAGTAGGCACACGGCCGCGGAGCGAGCAGATGAGTAAGGCAGCTGAGGCAGGACGTCGCTCCGTCAGGGCTTCACGGGAACGCTGGCGGCCTCAGTGGAGACCAGGGCCTGAGGGAGCAGCTCCCGGGCGTCGGCGGGGAGCCTTGGTGGCGGGGGGAGCCCCTGGGCATGCCCACACACACCGGGAGAGGGGGCTGGCCAGCGTGCAGGGACGCAGGGACAGGACCCAAGGGGAAACAGGCCTGGGGTCTCTGAGGACTGGAGCTTGCCTGCCGGGATAACCTGGGAGGCCGTGGGGACACTGAGAAGTGACCGAGTTGTGGGTGTGAGTTAAAGCGCGTGCTGGTGGAACCTGCTGGTGGGCTGAGGGCACGGAGGCTCCAGCAGGACCTGTGAGTGAGTGGGTGCTTTCCTCACGACAGAGGGTCAGCGCTAGCGGTTATGTTACTCGTGAAGCCAAGACGCAGGTCTGGGAACACGCACTCAGCAGACGAGTATCTTGGTGTGACTCGTCAGGGTCATCAACCCAGCAGATTCTGACTTGTCGGAAAGGTGGATTTCCTTGTGAGGCACGGTAGCCCTGGGGTGAAGGCTCTGGAATCAGACTCTGGTTTGCCTCTCAGCCCCACCGTGGACCCAGCAAGGCTGCCAACCCCCTGTGCAAACGGAAACCCTGCTGGCTGGCCTGGCGGGTTCAAGTGCAAGGGCCTGGCCACAGCCCCTCACTGCGGGCCCCGCCGTCCAGGGAGCGATGGTTCTGTCCCATTAGAGCTCCTGGTTCTCCCAACTACAGGGTTTTTTTTCCTGCCCAAGTTCTTAAGGAGAGAGGTTGCTGGGTGTTGTAATAATGCAGACTTAGGTATTTTTACTTCTGAACTGAGTGCAGAGAGATTAGAGTTAAATCGCTCTTTCAGTAGGTAGGTAGGTAAACCAGCTTCAACCTCCTGATATCTACCGAGCCCACGTCCTAAAATCTGCTTGCCGTTCTCCCTCCAGGTGCGGATCATGTTTGAGGTGCAGGACTTGAAGTACGCCACGCTGGCCACCGTGTCTCGCTGCGGCATGGTCTGGTTCAGCGAGGACGTGCTGAGCACGGACATGATCTTCAACAACTTCCTGGCCAGGCTGCGCAGCATCCCACTGGACGAGGGGGAGGACGAGGCCCAGCGCCGGCGCAAGGGCAAGGAGGCCGAGGGCGAGGAGGCCGCCTCTCCGATGCTGCAGGTGCGGGCGGGGCTGGCAGGGCGTGCCCAGGGAGCCCCCTGCCCCGCGAGCCCAGGCACACCGCAGCAGCCCCGCCCCCGCTGCAGCCTGGGACTTGCGGGAGGTTAGCATGATCAGTGTTGTCTCGCCAGCTTCTGAGGAAGCCAGTGGTCACGGTTGCAAAAGTGTAGACGTGCATGGAAAATTGAAAGAGTTATTTCAGATTTCTCTGCAAATTGATGAAAAATGGCCTGTTTTCAGTTTTGATGGTAAAAACCAATGTTCCCGGGAAGCGTGATTTTTGAGAACTGCCCAGGATGAAGGAGTGGGATTGGTCACTGGAGCCTCGACTCCTCATTTTTCAACCCATAAAACTTTTCATTATGATGGGGCCAGGCCCGGGTTAGAGCAGGTGAAAGTCCCCTGGCCTTGCTAGCTGGCCGCTGAGCTTGTTGACCCGCCCTCGCAGATCCAGAGAGACGCGGCGACCATCATGCAGCCGTACTTCACGTCCAGCGGGCTGGTCACCAAGGCGCTGGAGCACGCCCTCACGCTGGAGCACATCATGGACCTGACGCGCCTGCGCTGCCTGGGCGCGCTCTTCTCCATGCTGCACCAGGCCTGCCGCAACGTGGCGCAGTACAACGCCAACCACCCCGACTTCCCCATGCAGAGCGAGCAGCTGGAGCGCTACATCCAGGTCAGGGCCGGGCGGCTCCGGGCCCCGCGGCTGCAGGGCTGACGGCGCTGCACGTGTCTCTCCTTGAATGCTGAGACTCCACTCAAATCGGGATCTGCCTCCTTCCTCCGCAGCGGTACCTGGTCTACGCCATCCTCTGGTCCTTGTCCGGAGACAGCAGGCTGAAGATGAGGGCAGAGCTGGGCGAGTACATCAGGAGGATCACCACGGTGCCGCTGCCCGCTGCGCCCAACATTCCCATCATCGACTACGAGGCACGTGCCGGAGGGCGGCATCCTCCCCGCCTCTCGCCCCGCAGCGGCCTCGCCTGCACTTGATTCGCCTTTCCTGTCGTAGAGGGATCTTGTCCCTTTAGTGTCCTGTGGCACAGGGAAGGCGGGTTAACTTGGAGGTCCTGACTTGGGGGAAAGGGAGCAGGTCCTGCGGGCTGGCAGGCTCAGGGGACACCCCCTGCCCCGGCTGACCCTCGCCTGCCCGTCTGCAGGTGTCCATCAGTGGAGAATGGTCGCCGTGGCAGGCCAAGGTGCCACAGATTGAGGTGGAGACACACAAGGTGGCCGCCCCGGACGTGGTGGTGCCCACTCTGGACACCGTCCGCCACGAGGCCCTCCTGTACACTTGGCTGGCCGAGCACAAGCCGCTGGTTCTGTGTGGGCCCCCCGGGTCAGGCAAGACCATGACGCTCTTCAGCGCCCTGCGGGCCCTGCCCGACATGGAGGTAAAGGGGCAGGAACGGGCGGCCGACCTCGGGGCCAGGGACGCGATCGGCCTTCCACCGCTCCCCTGGCCTCTGTCCTTCTGCAGGTCGTGGGTCTTAACTTCTCGAGTGCAACCACCCCAGAGCTCCTGCTGAAGACCTTTGACCACTACTGCGAGTACAGACGCACCCCGAACGGGGTCGTTCTGGCCCCCGTGCAGCTCGGAAAGTGGCTGGTGTTGTTCTGTGACGAGATCAACCTGCCAGACATGGATAAATACGGGACTCAGAGGGTCATATCCTTTATCAGACAGGTCTGTTCCTGTCCGCAAGGCCCCGACTCCCCACCCACATTACTGCTCAGTCCTGCTCCTGACACCTCACCCCCTTTTCCTCAGATGGTGGAGCATGGTGGCTTTTACCGAACCTCTGATCAAACCTGGGTGAAGCTGGAGAGGATCCAGTTTGTGGGGGCTTGTAATCCGCCCACCGACCCTGGGAGAAAGCCCCTCTCTCACAGGTAACACCGCTGGTAGACTTCCCGGGTTCACACATAGCAGTTCCAGGATTGCTTTAAACAGAGCATAACAGAAACATGGTTTTGATGATAAAAGTAACAAAATACTGCTCATCACTGGGATTCCTCTGGGTTTCCCTGCACTGTGCTGGAAACCTCGGAAACACACTCAGGATGAAAGCAGTAGTGAGCTACCCAGACCTGCCTGCAGGGCCCGGGTGAGGCTGAAATAAGCCGGAGTCATTTTCCCACCTCGGCTGGCTCCATATTCGGGTTTCTGCATCTGCTGCTGGGTGTGAGGCCGCCCTGAGCTGTGCCGGGAAGCCTGGGGGCGGGGCGGGGGGCAGTCCTCCAGCGCGGGCACGCCACGCTGGCGGCTGAGCCCAGCTCTCTCCCGCAGGTTCCTGCGGCACGTGCCCGTGGTGTACGTAGATTACCCGGGCCCTGCCTCGCTGACGCAGATCTACGGCACTTTCAACCGGGCCATGCTGCGACTCATCCCGTCACTGCGCACCTACGCGGAGCCGCTCACCGCGGCGATGGTGGAGTTCTACACCATGTCCCAGGTGCGCGGCCTCCCTGCCCCCTCCCGGGGCCGAGGGTTTGGGAAGAGGCTGAGCTCCGTGAGTGCCTGCTCAGCACGGGGGCACCGCCTGGTGCCCTGGCAGGTCACTCCTCCAGCCGGTGCCACGCCCAGGTGCCTCGTCTCCCTTGTTCTGCTGTTGGTCCGGCCATGTGTGTGTCTTCGTTCCCTGATGAGGCTGAGACTGGACGGTGCACTTTCTAAGCGGGTGTGCACACTTGTGTCTCAGCAGACCCACCCCAGACATGTGGGTCTGCGCTCACTCTTCCATGGTGTTTATGGAGACCAGGTGTGGCCACCACACTCAGGCTGGACCAGTTACACCCCCACCACAATGCCGCCTCCAGCCTTGGAAGAAGGCTGATTCAAACCGTCTTTGCTCCTTGGATGAGCAGAGGTGCTTCTCGTGGTTTCGACTGGCATGCCTCTGTTAGCTTCTCAAGGGCTCCTGCAGGAGAGCCCTTCCACTGAGACATCATCTAGCTTAGAGTCCTGTGTGAGAACTCGCTTGTCATGTTATTACAAATGCTTTAGACTTTGTATGATTGCAGCCTCTTACCTACATGTTTTAAGTATCATGAAATGTAAACTTTTTTTTTTCTTTTTGAGAGAATGCTTAGAAAAGCTTTCTTTCAGCTTAGGAAGTACATTTTTTAAAGCATTTTTATAAGAATTTTTCTGTAGTTTTATTTACTTTTAGTTTTCTCAGTATAATAAGATATAATTAATTTCAACATAAAGTGAGCACTTTGGATCTAACTCTGTACTAAATCATAGTCCCACCATTATTATTTCATTCTTAAATATCACAGGGTGTAGATTCTTTATTTTCAATGTAAACGTTATGCAGCATGTCCCTGTGCCACTGCTTTTCTTATCTTGGGACTTTACACGGAACTTGGTGTTCTCTTTCTTCCCGCAGGAGCGGTTCACTCAGGACACACAGCCCCACTACATCTACTCACCCCGAGAGATGACCCGCTGGGTGCGGGGAATCTTCGAGGCCCTGAGGCCCCTGGAGACGCTGCCTGTGGAAGGCCTCATCCGCATCTGGGCGCACGAAGCCCTCCGTCTCTTCCAGGACAGGTGAAGCCGAGGGTCCGGGTAGCTCCCTGCTCCCCTATGTTGACCCCCGAGCTAGAGTCTGCACGAGGCCTGCCTGCCCCCTGGTGGAGGGGAGCCTCGCCTCTGGTGATCGATCACGGCCACCCCCTGTCCGGGATCTTGGTGCTGTGACTGCCCTGCTTGGTTACCTTTGGAGCTTGGGCAAGGCGTTTTAGTTCACCTCTCCCTATCGGGTGGGCCCCACGCAAGGTCAGAGTGCAGAGGTCACAGGTGATTTCAGTGCCTTCTCACTACAGCCTGGGTGCCGGCCTGTAACCGTGAGCCCTCCCTTGTCCTCAGCCTTGGCTCTTGTCAGGGGATTTGCAGCTGTGTCTCTGGGGCTTTGGTTTTTCTCTTTTATTACCTGTTAACCACTTATATCAGCGTAAGCTTTGATCACATATATCAGTTGTAAGCTTTGACTTTTCCTGGTTAAGTGATCAGTACCAAAGGGAAGACTTGCCGACAGCTGTAGTTGGTGTTCAGCATGGATCACAGGAGGTTCTGTGCTTTTAATCAGTGTGTCAGTAAAAGGCTGAGTCTTTTTATCTTTTAAGGAACCTTAAGAATTACTGAATTTTAAAAATCAGAACCTTTTCCTTATATTCTGTTTATAGCTCTGTACAACCTTTGTTTCATGACAAATTCTTAGTTTCCTCAGGTCCTGCTTTATCATTTTTGTTTATTTTTCTTTTAATTCCATGCGCTTTAGCACTGCACTGTAGTGTCTGCATTCTGGATCACGTGAGGCACCTTGAGTTCAGATTCTTGGTTCTCCATTTGTGGGAAATGAAGGTTTCTGGTAGAAGACTAACGCCAGGCCTTGGAGTAGCCCACAGCACCCTCGGAGCCTGGGGTGTTCTCAGCGCGGCCCCTGTCTTCTCCTCTGCAGACTCGTCGAGGACGAGGAGAGGCGCTGGACCGACGAAAACATCGACATGGTTGCTCTGAAGCACTTTCCCAACATCGACAAAGAGAAAGCCATGAGCCGGCCCATCCTGTACAGCAACTGGCTGTCGAAGGTGACGCGCCGGCGCCGTGCCTGCGGCGCCCCTCCCCTCCGTCCCTTCAGTTAGGAGCCGTCCAGTCAGACGTGCCTTTGACTTGCACTCACTGTAAAGGAAGGCATGATGCTGCTGTTCAGTCGCTCAGTCGTGTCCGGCTCTTTGCAACCCCATGGACTGCAGCACACCAAGCTTCCCTGTCCATCACCGTCTCCCAGACTTTACCCAAACTCCTGTCCATCGAGTCGGTGATGCCATCCAGCCATCTTATCCTTTGTCGTCCCCTTCTCCTGCCCTCAATCTTTCCCAGCATCAGGGTCTTTTCCATTGAGTCGGCTCTTTGCATCAGGTGGCCAAAGTACTGGAGCTTCAGCTTCAGCATCAGTCCTTCCAATTAATATTCAGGGTTGATTTCCTGTAGAATGGACTGGTTTGATCTCCTTGCAGTCCAAGGGACTGGTAAGCCTCTTCTCCAGCACCCCAGATCAGAAGCATCAGTTCTTTGGCGCTCAGCCTTCTTTATGGTCCAGCTCTCACACGACGGAGGCGTGATGGGCTGCAGAATTGTGACCATGGGTAATTTGGGGCAGACGATCCCAGGAGCAGCCTGCTCTGAGAGCTGTGGATGCTGGCCACCAGAAGGTGGTTCAATATGTTTGCATTGAAGGGAGTCTTGGCCTCACCTGCTTTCACTTTCCTCGCCGTAAAAGCAAGGCATTGTGGGTAATCTGTGCAAGTGTTCTGTGTACTGAGATCCTGGGCAGAGTTGGCGTTTCCAGAATAGCCGGGAGTTGTCCTTTTCTCAGAAAGAGAGCAGGGCATCTTTGAAGGCTGTAGCCTTGGCATGCATTTCTTCAGTGGGCAGTGCTGACTTGCGCCCAAGGACAGTCTTCCTTTAGGAGCTCAGATTCATAGGGTGAAGCAGCTCCGTCTTGGGGGGGCTGACCCCGGCGTGGGGGCTCAGGTGAGTGTTCACAGGCCTCCATCTGGGTGTCAGGAAGGGCGTGGCAGATGGCCTGTGGGAAGCAGGGGTACAGAAGCAGGAAGAACAGGGAGTTTTGTGCAGTGTTGCTAGGATGTCTTATTTATTTCTAGGCTCTAGATACTAATCCTGTTTCATTCACAGGCAACATCTTCTACCAGTGGCTTGTCTTTTCACTTTGTTTATAGCATCATTGGAAGAATGAGCGTTGTTAATGGACTGTCGTGTAAATCCTCAGTCTGAGTTGAGTTGGCGTGTGGGGTTCCCCCGAGTGCATGTCCGCAGCCTGGCGCTGGGGCTCTGTCACTTGGGTTTTTGCAGGGGCCTCTTACAGAGCCCTGTCCTGCTGGCTGGTTCGTTCCCTGCTCTCTGGGCTAAACCGCGTGGCCGTGATCGTGGCTGTGAACTGCCTGTGGGACGACAGCACTCCTGGCTCTTCTCGGGGGTCTTCCCGCTCTGGGCCTTTCCGCTTCCAAACGAAGTTCGGAGCTGGCTTGTCAGGTTGGGCCAGTGCGACTTCCACCATCCACCCCCGACTCTGACGGGTTACGTTGGATCCACGTGTCGCTTGTGGGGAGCTGGCGCGGCTGTAGTCGTGCATTTCTCTCTGACTGTGATGTGTCTCTTCATTTGCCGACACGTTCTGTGTTGTCTTTCAGGGACGTTCGGTTTTCCCCATAAAGATTTTCCGTGTCTTTAGGTCTCACCCTAGTTTGCTTCCATTTTTGTTGCTGTGTTGTAAATACCGACTTTTCTCTCATTCTTTAGGACAGTTTTTCAGTCTGTAGAGATGTGACCCACTTTGCTGCAAGAACTGAGGTGCTTTTTCTCAGTTAAGTGGGTCTTCCCTTCTTCCCTATAGGACTATATCCCAGTAGACCAAGAGGAATTAAGAGACTATGTCAAAGCCAGGCTGAAAGTCTTCTACGAGGAAGAGCTGGACGTGCCTCTGGTCCTGTTCAACGAGGTCTTGGACCACGTGCTCAGGATTGACCGGTGGGCTTTTGGTTTTTGCAGCCCCCCCACTCGCCCACACTGCTCTCAATTTAATGGTGGGGGGAGGGCTCATGCCCGGCCTCGTGCTGGCCCCCTGACAGGCCCCTGCGCCTCCGCCAGCGATGCCCGCTCCTCCTCTGAGTCCAGCTCTGCTGTCCCCAACGTCCCCACTATTGCAGAGCCTCGTGCTGCCTCTCCAGGCGCCTCCCACCTGCCTTGCTTCCGGCCGCTCACCCTCCTGCTCGAGTTGTCAGGGTGTCTGGGGACAGGGCCATGTCTTTTTTGACCTTTGCTGCCTCACTGGCAAATCACAGTTGCTCCATGGATGTTTAATGTACAAATACAAGTTGAAATCCATTCCAGATATTATAGACTAGATCCCAAAAAGTGTTAGGATTTGAGTGTCCAAGGGGGAGTGGAGCATAAAAGCTTCAACCTGCATCCCTTCTGATGATGTTCCAGAATATTCCGTCAGCCTCAGGGCCACTTGCTTCTGATTGGCGTCAGTGGAGCAGGCAAAACCACCCTGTCGCGCTTCGTGGCCTGGATGAACGGACTGAGCGTGTACCAGATTAAGGTGGGTCTGGCCAGGGCCCCTTGATCCCCACCGTGGATCCTTGCTCATGCACGTAGCTCCTTGGGCGAGAAAGGAGCTGACCTGCCCCGCCCCTGCAGGTCCACAGGAAGTACACGGGTGAGGACTTCGATGAAGACCTCCGCACGGTGCTGCGGCGTTCCGGCTGTAAAAATGAGAAGATCGCGTTCATAATGGACGAGTCCAACGTGTTGGACTCTGGGTTCCTGGAGCGGATGAACACCCTGCTGGCCAACGGCGAGGTAACCCCTGATGTGCCACACGGGTTGCGTTCCGCGGCGCCGGGCTCCAAGGACCGGCCAGCCAGGGTGCTGTGCTGTTTCCCAGGTGCCCGGCCTCTTCGAGGGAGATGAGTACGCCACTCTGATGACCCAGTGTAAGGAGGGGGCCCAGAAGGAGGGCCTGATGCTGGACTCGCACGAGGAGCTGTATAAGTGGTTCACCAGCCAGGTCATCCGCAACCTGCACGTCGTCTTCACCATGAACCCGTCCTCCGAGGGCCTCAAGGACCGCGCGGCCACCTCCCCCGCGCTGTTCAACAGGTACGCCCACCACATGCAGCCCCGCTCTCCAGGGGCAGGCCCCGCCCTCAGGAGCCGCTCCGAGACATGGGCGTCTTTGCAGGTGTGTGTTGAACTGGTTTGGGGACTGGTCCACGGAAGCTCTGTATCAGGTTGGCAAAGAATTCACCAGTAAGATGGACCTGGAGAAGCCGAACTACATCGTGCCCGATTACATGCCAGTCGTGTATGACAAGCTGCCGCAGCCACCCTCTCACCGCGAGGCCATCGTGAACAGCTGTGTGTTTGTTCACCAGACTCTTCACCAGGTGGGTTCAGTCCTGAGGTCACGGGAGAAGCGAAACTGACCACCGTGCTGACGTGGAACTCAGCTGATGTAGAAGTAGCCTCCAAGGCACCTCGGGCTTGACACTGTACCGTCGCCTGGGAAAGAGTGCCTGGTTCTCGCCTGCTTCCTGCCTCTTGTCAGCGACATCTCACCTGCCTGGGGCCCAGCTGCTTGTTCTCGGGCCGTCTAGCCCCTCCCCACGTTGACTCCATCTGCCCTGTCTCGCTGCCTCTTTCCAGGCCATGTCCTCCCCTAGGGCAGGGGCCACAGTTTCTCTGTGAAGGCCAGCAGTTGGTGTTGTGTTTCAGGCCTCGCGGCCCTCAGGGTCCTCACTCGGCCTCCCTGCTCTGCGGCAGTGGCGCGAGAGCCTCGTGGCCGTGAGCGAGCGGGAGCCCCACGTGCGGAGGCCGCCCTACGGGGCATGACCTGCTGGCCGCTGCTGGCTGCCTCTCCGTGGGTTCTCTATATCAGAGGAGTGCAGTCTGCCCCCGTCCGAGGGGTCTGTGAAGAGCACTCTGACCTGCAGGCATCCTGTGGGCCCTGCCCTCCCACTCCCGCAGGCCACCTCCACTGCCCCCTGCCCTCTCCACACCTCCCTTCACCTGCGGGGGCCGGGGGAGGCGATCTGCCTCACCCTTGTCGATGCCATTTCTTACTGTGGTTCCGCTGGAAATCAGCAGAAGGTAGAGGAGGGGTACTGACGACCAGCGTGGGGGCCTTTTCCTGGGAAGTGCACCCCTGCGGCTGCCAGCACCACCCTCCTCCTCTCAGAGAAGCGGGAGGAGAAAGCTCAGAGGTGGGAGGGCTTCTTGGCGTCTCACGGGAGGCAGCCGGACCCAGTCTCGAGCGATGGGACTCCTGAGGTCTGGAGCCATGCCACCACATCACGCCAGCAGAACAGTCACGTTCTGAGGTTAAACTGTGATATTTTGAGGCTAAATCGCAGAGAACTATCATGGTCTTCATTTTCCAAAAGGCTAACGCCCGGCTGGCAAAGCGAGGAGGCCGCACCATGGCCATCACGCCACGCCACTACCTGGACTTCATCAACCACTACGCCAACCTGTTCCACGAGAAGCGGAGCGAGCTGGAGGAGCAGCAGATGCACCTGAACGTGGGGCTCAGGAAGATCAAGGAGACGGTCGACCAGGTCCGCTGCGGCGCGGGCGGCCCTCGCTGCGAGGGCGCGGGCCGCGTGTGGAGGCGAGCCCTGCGTGCTTCTGCCGCCCTGATGTGGCTTTTGCTCCTCAGGTGGAAGAGCTGCGTCGGGACCTCAGGATAAAGAGCCAAGAGCTGGAGGTGAAGAACGCGGCAGCCAACGACAAGCTGAAGAAGATGGTGAAAGACCAGCAGGAGGCCGAGAAGAAAAAGGTGCCGCTTCCTGTCCCGGGAACTGTGGCCTGTGTGGGCCGCGCGTCTCCGTCTCTCGGGCTTGTGTGTGCATGTGTGGAGTGGGTGTGCATACGTGCACGCACGTGTGTGTCCTGGGCCACGTGAGGTGTGCTGTCTAGGGTTTCGTTCAGCAAGTTAACCAGTGCTCACCCCGGAGCTGAGCCCTGCTTTGTCTCCAGGTCATGAGCCAAGAAATCCAGGAGCAGCTGCACAAGCAGCAGGAGGTCATTGCGGACAAGCAGATGAGCGTGAAGGAAGACCTGGACAAGGTGGAGCCGGCCGTCATCGAGGCCCAGAACGGTGTGTGCTCGCCGCGGGGGCCGCGCGTTGGGGAGGGCGGGGGCAGCAGGGCCCCCCACAGGCCCCGGTGTTGTACGTCCCCGGAATCATCAGTGACAGGCCTCAGAGGCCTTCTCTAACTGCTTCAGACTGTCCTCATCTCTGAAAGCAAAGTCCCCGTGGAGCTAGCCCACTTTCCCTATGCGTGCATGCCAAGGTGCTTCAGTCACGTCCAGCTCTTCGCGAGCCCACGGACGGCAGCCCACCAGGCTCCTTTGTATATGGGATTCCCCAGGCAAGAATACTGGAGTGGGTTGCCATGCCCTCCTCCAGGGGATCTTCCCGACCCAGAGATCAAACCCACGTCTCTTACGTCTCCTGCATTGCAGGCGGGTTCTTTACCACTAGCACCACCTGGGCCCTTTTTATGAGAAAAAGTTAACAGGATAAGTTTTTCATCAAAACATTTTCTTAATCTGGTAATGATTTCCTAAGTATACTGTTTGCAAATCCTCGGCTTGAATTTCATCTAGGAATGTCATGAAGTGTGCAGTTTTGCCGTAACCATTGAGTGTCCTGGTTGTGGCCAGCAGTGACGAGTTGGCAGCCTCTTCCCCCCTCCCTCTTGCACCCCGTGTGCTGGGACACTTTGTGACCCGGGCCCCTGTCCTCGTCTGCCCCACACCTGGGAGCAGCCTTCACCCCGGCCTTCCCGCCCACCAGCCTCAGACTTGTTTCGGGTCACCTGACGGCTTATAGTCTTCACATTTCACCACAGAGGACTGGAAGTGGCCTTCCAAACTGTGGGTTTTCATTGAGTTGGATTTGGATGAGAATTTAATTTAGGTCTCACCTGCCAAATGATCACTTTTAGAAGTGTTTTAATGAAAGTTCAGACTGGAAAAAAAACTCACCTTTCTGCTTGTGGAACATGTTGGCCAATTTTTTTGAACTGTTAATTCCACATCTTCAGCCAGCCAGTAAAGACAAGTACTAAAGTGTGGACTGAAGATGTCTTTGTTTAATGGGTGTAACATAAATGAGCAATTTCATTCTTTAAAAAGTATTTACATCTTTACAGAGGTAAAGGAGTCAGGATTTGTGAGGCATTTGTACAGATACCATCCGTTTTCCAGAACGTGGCGGTAGTTGTTTTGGCCGCTGCAGCTACTCCAGAGGGTTTTAAGACAGGCCGTCCCATGCTGGCTCAGCTCTCCTGCGCACGCGCCCCTCTCTGCTGGGAGTCGTGGCGTCGCTGTGGCCTGGCCCCCCTCACCACCCCCTCCCTCGTGCCCAGCCGTGAAGTCCATCAAGAAGCAGCATCTGGTGGAGGTGCGATCCATGGCCAACCCTCCTGCCGCCGTGAAGCTGGCACTCGAGTCCATCTGCCTGCTGCTGGGGGAGAGCACGACAGACTGGAAGCAGATCCGCTCCATCATCATGAGAGAGAACTTCATCCCCACCATCGTCAACTTCTCTGCCGAGGAGATCAGGTGGGTGGGCGTGCAGGCCCAGGCTTCTCCTGTCTGCTGGGGGCTGGGCGTCGACGCAGCCTCCGCGGGAGGCAGTGTCGGCTCACGGGTCACACAGACGCCTCTCCAGACAGCCAGATTCCCTCCCCCCTTCCCTGATGGCCGTTCTCTGATCCCTTGCCCCTGCGGGCCCCACAAGTGGCTGGGAGCGCAGAGCTGGCCCCAGAGGGGAGGGGAGGGGCGGGAGGGAGAGCCATGGCCTGGAGCGTCCTCCGTGGTCACCGGGGTGGCAGAGGGGAACCGGCTCTCGATTTCCAAAAAGATCCTCTTCACTTTTGCCCTCCATGTGCTTAGAAACACAGCTCCTCTTTTGCAGTGACGCCATAAGGGAGAAGATGAAGAAGAACTACATGTCCAACCCCAGCTACAACTACGAAATTGTCAACCGGGCCTCCCTGGCCTGCGGGCCTATGGTGAAGTGGGCCATCGCCCAGGTGAGCAGCCCCGCCAGGAGCCCCTGGGGAAGGGCCCCCTCACCCGGTCACGTCTAAAAGCCACCCGTCCGCCTCGGCAGCTTAACTACGCCGACATGTTGAAGCGCGTGGAGCCGCTGCGCAACGAGCTGCAGAAGCTGGAGGACGACGCCAAGGACAACCAGCAGAAGGCCAACGAGGTGGAGCAGATGATCCGTGACCTGGAGGCCAGCATCGCCCGCTACAAGGAGGAGTACGCCGTGCTCATCTCCGAGGCCCAGGCCATCAAGGCGGACCTGGCGGCCGTGGAAGCCAAGGTCGGGTAGCGCTCGGGAGGCGGCTCCCTGCCGCCCGGCAGCGCCGCCTCTGCGCGGGCTTCGCGTGTGGCTCCGCTGGTAGAGAACCGGCCTGCAAGGCGGGAGACCTGGGTTCGATCCCTGGGTTGGGAAGATGCCCTGGAGAAGGGAAAGGCTACCCACTCCAGCATTCTGGCCTGGAGAGTTTCACGGACGGTATAGTCCATGGGGGCGCGTAGAGTCGGACACGGCTGAGTGACTCACTAACTAACTAACTAACCAACCTGTTTGACTTTCCTTTCAGGTGAACCGGAGCACAGCTCTTCTGAAGAGCTTGTCTGCCGAACGGGAACGGTGGGAGAAGACAAGTGAAACGTTCAAGAACCAGATGTCCACCATCGCCGGGGACTGTCTGCTGTCAGCCGCCTTTATCGCTTACGCAGGTTACTTCGACCAGCAGATGCGCCAAAACTTGTTTACCACCTGGTCCCATCACCTCCAGCAAGCCAACATCCAGGTAACTGTCCACAGAGACTCTCAGGAAGGCGGGGGCTGACGTGAGGGTCGGTGAGCTCTCAGCGGCCTCACCGGGAAGCCGCGCCATCTGCTCTCCCTCTCAGTTCCGCACAGATATTGCGCGGACGGAGTACCTGTCCAACGCCGATGAGCGCCTCCGCTGGCAGGCCAGCTCCCTCCCTGCAGACGACCTGTGCACGGAAAACGCCATCATGCTGAAGAGGTTCAACAGGTAGCGTGCTCGTGCCGGCGAGGGCAGGGAGAGGCGCGTGGGTGGTGCTGCCGCTTCCTCTGGAAGAGGTGAGCGGATTGGGGTGGGCCGGCAGGCTCTCCTCTGCAGCGGGCTCCGCACAGTTCCCTTCGTTCCTGTGTTGTGACTGTCCACACTGACCCTCCCGGAGTGGTCCCCCTGTAACCCTGTGAAAGTGATGTGCTTGGCTCTGTGATGGGTGAACGTTAAAACAGACCCTCTCTTAAAATACTGTGAGAACTGAAAGCATCTAGCTGGAGGTAAGGGAAACTGCTGCCTGGTTTTGGCTTAAGGAGGCTGGAGTCAGAAGGGGAACGGGCATGCCGCGGAGGGGGCTGGCGGTGCTGTCCAGGCGTCCCCAGGCCTGAGCCCGCGCAGGGGTCTCCTGGCTGACCCTCCTCCATGGCAGCTCCCAGACCCAGACACCCTGGGTTTTCTTTCTGTTTTGAAAACCAAGCCCCGGGTTCCTGTGTCACCTTATCTGTACCTCTCGCTGTGTGCCGCCGAGCCCGGGGCCCAACGAGGAACCGACCCTCGGGTCTCAGAGGGTCTCACTGGGGGCTCTGGCGGGCATGGCCACACTGTGCGTCCTGGTGGGTCAGCGTGAGGACTGCACTCGCCTGTGCGAGAGTGCACGCCGCGGTGCCCGTCCTGCAAAGCCTGAGCGCGTGAACGTCCGTGAGGCCAGGGTATCTCCCAGCAAAGGCCTCAAGACGCCCCTCACTCAGGCCAGTGACGAGGCCACTGTGTGTCTCCCCCGCCCCGGCAGGAAGCTGGGAGCTCTTCGTCCAGGGCCCCACACGAGGGCAGCTACAGCCGATGGCAGTGCCGGGTGGTGTGCTCCCAGGCGCGTGTGTGTCTATGAGTGGCCTGAACTTCCTCTGTGTACACAGAGCAGAAACTGGAGGCTGAGGCGGGGAGAGGGGAGGGCTCACACCTGCCCTTTCGTAGTCTCTGAATTCTGTGCAATCGCGCGTACGTGTTACAGTATCTTTAAAAAGCCTGAATTGGCTGTGTGACCCTGGACAGAGGACATTCGCCCCTCTGTGGCTCGTCTCCTCCTTTATAAATAAAACGGGTGTGACGATCACACCTGTCTCACAGGGTCGCCGTGAGCACTGCGCGTGAGGGTCCGGCACGCCTGCAGCTCATGGGTCTGTGGGTCGGGGTGCTGATTCCTGCTCTCCAGGGGTCTGCCCTGCAGGCAGCAAGTCCACCCAGCCAGGCAAGCGCGTGTGCTCGGCCTTCACGGAGCGGCGTCCTTGCCCCAGGGAGACAAGCCGCTTTGGCGGTAGCCCTTCTGAGCAGTCTGCCTGAGTCACCGCCCCTTCACAGGAGGTCCTCAGAAGTGGGGGTTTAGCACCAAGCCTTGGGTCACGTGGCCTTTCCTGTAAATCTGGAGCCCACATCTGAGCCCGGGACACCTCCCCATCGCCCTGCCGGGCCCTGCCGTCACGTCCTTGGGCTCCCCTGGCATCTGACCCATCCTTGGCCCGTCCTCAGGTACCCGCTGATCATCGACCCCTCGGGGCAGGCCACAGAGTTCATCATGAACGAGTATAAGGACCGGAAGATCACACGGACCAGCTTCCTGGACGACGCCTTCAGGAAGAACCTGGAGAGCGCGCTGAGGTTCGGCAACCCCCTCCTGGTCCAGGTGTGTGCCTCTCCACCGCCAGAGGGAAGGCCTTTGGGCTGGGTTAGTTATCTGCAACTGCAGTTGACGAGAGTCACAAGGCACAGTGCTGCCTTCTGGACTTTGTGAGAAAGAATTCCCTGGCAGTCCAGTGGTTAGGACTCAGCACTTTCACTGCTGGGGTGTGCAGTTGGTCCCTGATTGGGGGCCTAAGATCCCACAAGCTGCGCGGCATAGTCCAAAAAGAAAAAAAAGCAGAGATAAAGCTGTGAGACAGTTCCATAAAAACCCAGCAGAAGCAGTGTCTGCCCTCTAACTCCACTTAGCCTGGACGGCCCCATCCCCTGGGGCCCCGAGACCTGTGCTGAGCTGCACGGCAGCCACCCTGCCGACCACTGTGCTCAGCTGTGTGAGCAAGGAGCGGAGCCCTTCGTCTACTGAAGTAGCCGTGGGTGCCTGGCGGCCACGTGCCTACCAGTGCAGGTCTAAACGGCTGGGTGACTGCTGGGGAGATGTATTTATCTGGAGCAGGAGCCAGTTAAATGTGGATGGAAATACACACTGTAAAACTCTGGCTGTTAATGACATCTCACGTACCCACACGTAGGACGTGGAGAGCTATGACCCAGTTCTGAACCCCGTTCTGAACCGTGAAGTCCGGCGAACAGGGGGAAGAGTGCTGATCACCCTCGGCGACCAGGACATAGACTTGTCGCCGTCCTTTGTCATCTTCCTGTCCACGCGCGATCCCACCGTAAGGCCCGGGGCAGCTTCCCTCTCCTGCGGAGACAGGGCAGCGATGGGCGGGGCGGGAATGTGACGACGCTGACTGGTCGGTCCGCGGCCCTCTTGGCAGGTCGAGTTCCCCCCTGACCTCTGCTCCCGGGTCACCTTCGTCAACTTCACCGTCACCCGCAGCAGTCTGCAGAGCCAGTGTCTCAACGAAGTTCTCAAAGCGGAAAGGCCCGACGTGGACGAGAAACGGTCCGACCTCCTGAAACTCCAAGGTATGGTGTCGGGGCCCTGGCTCTCGGTGTGTGCGGGGCTGGGTTTCCCAGGACGAGGTGCCCCAGGCCCGCGCCACGGCAGCGCCAGGTGAGCTCTGCGCCTTCTGGTCGTTTAAGGGGAGTTCCAGCTGCGCCTGCGTCAGCTGGAAAAGTCTCTGCTGCAAGCGCTGAACGAGGTCAAGGGCCGCATCCTGGATGACGACACGATCATCACGACGCTGGAGAACCTCAAGAGGGAGGCCGCCGAGGTGACGAGGAAGGTGGAGGAGACGGACATCGTGATGCAGGAGGTGGAGACGGTGTCCCAGCAGTACCTGCCGCTGTCCACCGCCTGCAGCAGCATCTACTTCACCATGGAGTCGCTCAAGCAGGTGGGCGGGCTGCGCCAGCAGGGGGCTCCCCCGCCGCCCACGCACAGGCGCTCACGGCCCCCTCCGCCACCTGCAGATCCACTTCCTGTACCAGTACTCGCTGCAGTTCTTCCTGGACATCTACCACAACGTCCTGTACGAGAACCCCAACCTGAAGGGCGTCAGCGACCACACCCAGCGCCTGTCCGTCATCACCAAGGACCTCTTCCAGGTACATGTGGGCCGGCCGCCCGGCGTGGGCCGTGCCTGGGGCGGGGCGCGGGGGTGCGTTCTCCGGGCCAGCGGGGGTGTGACGGCCCGCTCCGCGCCTGCCTCCAGGTGGCGTTCAACCGCGTGGCCCGCGGCATGCTGCATCAGGACCACATCACCTTCGCGATGCTGCTGGCCAGGATCAAGCTCAAGGGCACTGTCGGGTGAGTCGGCGCCCCAGCGCACGTCCCCCCAGAGGACGCTGTTGCCTCAGCGACAGCGGACGGGACTCCCGCCGAGAGGCCCTGGCTGACGGCTGCCCCTCTCCAGGGAGCCCACCTACGACGCGGAATTCCAGCACTTCCTGAGGGGGAAGGAGATCGTGCTGAGCGCAGGCTCGACACCCAAGATCCAGGGCCTGACCGGGGAGCAGGCGGAGGCCGTGGTGAGGCTGAGCTGCCTGCCCGCCTTCAAGGATCTGATCGCCAAGGTCCAGGCGGACGAGGTGAGGGTCCTGTGCGCTGCCCGGCAGGAGCCGGCCTCCTGCCAGGGAGTCGCCTGGCCTGCAAAGCCCAGAACGTCGCGTTGTGTTCTTTCCCGTCAGACAGACGTCTGACGCGTCAGTCCAACCGCTCCGCCCAGAGGTGGGCAGGCAGAGCCCGTGGTGACGCGTCCTCTGTTGTCCCCATAGCAATTCGGCATCTGGCTGGACAGCAGCTCCCCCGAGCAGACGGTGCCATACCTGTGGAGCGAGGAGAACCCCGCAAGTGAGCCCCGGGGCCTGCCCTATCGTGACCGTTCCGAACCTGGGCGTGGAATGCGCTTTGCTGGCTGAACGCAGGGATGGGCCAGGGACCCAAAGTCACTGATTCCTGAGATTCGCATCTCAGTGTTAGAACCTGTGGGAATCTGCGGGGGCAGCTTGGACGTGGGAAAGCGAAAAGAGGAATAGCTGGAAGGTCCCTGCCCGGGCTTAGGCGTTAGGAGAAGGGGGCTGTTTCTGAGTATGAGGCTCTGGGCCGGCCGGGCCCCAGGATGGGGCACGGGGGCCAGGGTTTAGCATGGACACAGGTTGGCAGTGGCTATCGGGTCTCTGGGGCTCTTCGAGGACCTTCCTGAGCAGGCTCCACGTGGTCATTCAGAGTCAATAGCCACCCGTCACCCACAGAGGGCCCCGGGTGGAGGTCTTGTCACAGCTGTGCCCAGAGGGTGCTGTGGTGCAGTGGGGTGCTGGCGATTCTCAGGCAGAGAGGATGAGGGGGCGTCCTGATCTCTCGGGTGTTGTTTGTGGGGTGGGGCCGTGGCGGGGACAGCCGGGGGCCCATCTCAGGCCTGTGCTGTCGCCGACCCTCCCCGCCTTGTTCCAGCTCCCATCGGGCAGGCCATCCACCGCCTGCTCCTGATCCAGGCCTTCCGCCCTGACCGCCTGCTGGCCATGGCGCACACGTTTGTGTCCACCAACCTTGGGGAGTCCTTCATGTCCATCATGGAGCAGCCGCTCGACCTGACCCACATTGTGGACACAGAGGTGAGCGCCGAGCTGCCTGTCTGCACGGGCCCCCACAGGGCCCTGCCCCTTGACCAGCGCACTGTTGGCAGGCCTTCCCCTCACCAAAGCCCCACTCCCCGGTCTGCAGGTCAAGCCGAACACGCCCGTCCTGATGTGCTCTGTGCCCGGGTACGATGCCAGCGGGCACGTGGAGGACCTTGCCGCTGAGCAGAACACGCAGATCACGTCCATCGCCATCGGTAAGGGCAGTCAGGCCGTCCCCACCCCGGGACTTCACGGTGGGGGGCGCTTGAGTCCAAGTCCGCCTGCTGACCCTTCAGCTGCCTGTTTCCAGGCTCCACGGAAGGCTTTAACCAGGCGGACAAGGCGATAAACACAGCCGTGAAGTCGGGCAGGTAGGCTGCTTTGGTTTCGCCTCATGAGGCCCGGGTCCCCAGGGATGCCAGCCAGAGATGTGAGCCACGGCCGTCTCCCTGCCCGCAGGTGGGTGATGCTGAAGAACGTCCACCTGGCCCCCGGCTGGCTGATGCAGCTGGAGAAGAAGCTGCACTCGCTGCAGCCGCACGCCTGCTTCAGGCTCTTCCTCACGATGGAGATCAACCCCAAGGTGCGGGGACCGAGGGCGCCGGCCCGGTGCCGGCGGGGGTGGGGCAGCGGAGCCAGGCGCTCACGGGCGGTGGGCCCCCTGTGCCCCTCAGGTGCCCGTGAACCTGCTCCGAGCGGGCCGCATCTTCGTGTTCGAGCCACCCCCGGGCGTGAAGGCCAACATGCTGAGGACCTTCAGCAGTATCCCCGTGTCTCGGATATGCAAGGTGAGCGCCGCCGAGCTTTCTGTCGGGCTGGGGTGCGGGGCCGCACAGATGTCTAGGCACCAAGCGGAGGCCAGGGCTTGTGGGCGGGAGGCAGGGGTCATGGCAGGAATTTTGCATCACAGGACTTCCCTGGATGCCCAGTGGCTAAGGGTCTGCACTTCTCCTGCAGGGGACCTGGGCCCAGTCCCTGCTCAGAGAGCTAAAATCCCATGTACCACACAACGTGGCCTTAAAAAAATAAAATTATGTTATCAGTTCTGTGTTTCTTAAGTCCCATTTTTTGGTCCATAATCCACCCCTTCTGCCATTTTTAGACACTGGTCTGCTGTGTCCTCTCCTGTTGGCTGTCATTTAGCTCAGGGTGGTCCCAGTGTGAGCACGTGCAGAGCACTTTTTAAGACCTTGACTGCAGCAAGCCCTGGACTGTCTTAGTTAGAACAGGCCTACGTCCCCGTGACCCTGTACTTGCTAACTTCCCACCTAGTCTCCCAACGAGCGTGCTCGCCTGTACTTCCTGCTGGCCTGGTTCCACGCCGTCATCCAGGAGCGCTTACGATACGCACCCCTGGGCTGGTCGAAGAAGTACGAGTTCGGGGAGTCTGACCTGCGCTCGGCCTGTGACACAGTGGACACATGGCTAGACGACACAGCCAAGGCAAGCGCGGGCCGCGCCACAGGGGGGGCCCGTGAAGAGGCCACCCCCGCCCCAGCCGTGACCCGCCTCTCCTCCTGCAGGGGAGACAGAACATCTCGCCAGACAAGATTCCCTGGTCTGCACTCAAGACCCTGATGGCCCAGTCCATCTATGGTGGCCGGGTGGACAATGAGTTCGACCAGCGTCTGCTCAACACCTTCCTGGAGCGCCTGTTCACCACCCGCAGTTTCGACAGTGAGTTCAAGCTGGCCTGCAAGGTCGACGGGCACAAGGACATCCAGATGCCGGACGGCATCAGGTGCGTGCCCTCCCCACCACCACCGTGGGGCAGGGGGCCGGGGCACCGGGCACCTCCGGCCACAGTAACGTTAACCAGCACACTGCTGTTCCAGGCGAGAAGAGTTCGTGCAGTGGGTGGAGCTGCTGCCCGACACACAGACGCCCTCCTGGCTGGGCCTGCCCAACAACGCCGAGAAGGTTCTCCTCACCACACAGGGTGGGTACCCCCGCCCACTGGCTGGCTGGGCACTCCTCTTCCAACCAGCCCCGGGGAGGCAGGGAAACCCTCGACCCAGGCAGTGTCTGTTCTCCAGCCTCCATTCTGGGACACAGGCTCCATACCTGGTACGTGGGGTCTGGAGATTGCATTTAGGTTTCTGTTTGGGGTTCAAAAGTGATGTCGTCTTTCCTCCCGTTCAATTTTTTTTAAGTTGCTGGCATTAAGTGATGTCTTAGAACTATTAGGTATTTTTATTAGAACTTCAAGACTAGTCAAGAGATCGTCTAACACAGTGGTTCTCAAAGTGTGGTCCCTGGAGCAACAGCCTCAGACGGACTGCAGCTTTAGAGACGCAGGTCCTCGGGCCCCACCCCTCCCCGGGCGTCAGAACCGGAGGTGCCGGGACACTCGGGTGTGAGCACCACTCTGACCCAGGCTTCTCTTTACGGGAGAAGGCCGATGTGCCCGAAGCCACACAGCTGGGCGACTGGACAGGCCCTGATGCAGCTCTGTAACGAGGACCCCAGCTGTGGGGCCCGCCTCCAGCCTGAGGACCACCTTGGCTCGAGCCTCTCTCTGTGGGGTCGAGCTGGTGGGCCCCGCGGTGACCATGAGGGAGGTCGGGCTATCTGTGGCTGAATCATGGTTCAGTTGGGACACAGGGGAGGGTCCGGGGCGGGGGCTGGGTGGGCGCCATCCTGTGCGGAAGCTCTCGCTGAGAGCACGTAGGGTGCCGACTCTGGTGTCGCCTGCTGAGAGTAGCCACGGGGCCCCCTCGGCACCGCACTGAGGGGGTCTGAGCCCCAGTCAAGCTGGAGCCCTGCAGAGAAGCTCGCCCCCAGGCCCGTGCATGAGGCCCCGGGCTAACGGTGCCCAGGGTCATGTGTCCCACGTGGAGGCCGTGAGGTTTGAGCCCAGGGGCCCGGCCAGGGGACAGCTCAGCGCTGGACTCGGAGGGAGCGCTCTCTGGGGCCAGGACTCTGGGCACAGGCCGAGTCCAGGGCACTGAGGAGGCCGCCTGCTCCCCGATGACAGTGGACACGTGAGTCCTGGAGCCGCCTCTGGTGTCTGCGCGAAGCCTCCGGCGCAGCCCCAGGGGTCGTGACTCTGCCCGTGGTGCTGGCCCTTCTCCCCAGCAAGCCCGCCCTCGGTGTGGTAGGAACAGGTGCCCGCGGGGCACCTCACGGGGCGCAGTCCCCCCCGGTAGACGCGCAGGGAGGCTCCGCGCTCAGCCTGTCCCCACCACGCCCCGCCCCCGCCAGGTGTGGACATGATCAGCAAGATGCTGAAGATGCAGATGCTGGAGGACGAGGACGACCTGGCCTACGCGGAGACGGAGAAGAAGGCGCGGCCCGACTCCTCGTCCGACGGGCGCCCCGCCTGGATGCGGACGCTGCACACCACCGCCTCCAACTGGCTGCACCTCATCCCGCAGACGCTCAGCCACCTCAAGCGCACAGTGGAGAACATCAAGGTGGCGGCACCCCGCCTCTGTCGGGGGACTCGGGGCGGGCCTCGCGGGCGGGGCTGGGCCGCCGAGGTGAGTGCTGCCTCGGGGCAGGTGTGCGCCTGGGCCAGGCCGGAGGGCTCGGCCCGGAACGCCCGAGAGTGGAGGAGGCCAGCGGCCTCTTCACAGGGTGGTCCGGAGCTGCTGTGGTCAGGCGCCCACAGCTTCGTGCTGGGTCTGGTTCAAGGCTGAGTTCTGGCGATGATGCAAACCCGGGGCTCCCCGAGGCCGAGTTGCTGCTGGTCCCCTTCCTCTTCCCCGACCCCACCCCTTGCTCCCCTCCAGCCTTCTCTCTCTCCTGACGACTGTAGGACCCTCTGTTCCGATTCTTTGAGAGAGAAGTGAAGATGGGCGCCAAGTTGCTCCAGGACGTGCGCCAGGACCTTGCCGACGTCGTGCAGGTGTGCGAGGGCAGGAAGAAGCAGACCAACTACCTCCGCACGCTCATCAACGAGCTGGTGAAAGGTGGGCAGCGGGGGGCCCCCAGGAGCTCCACAGGGCAGCTTGGCACCCACCCGAACGCCCCCGGGCCCACACTCCCAGGAGCTGGCTCCTGCTGCCTCACCGAGCGTTTGCCGGGACCTTGCCTCTCCTTCCAGGGTCCCGAGTTCTAGGACCCGGGGAGGGCAGGGCGGAGCCCCAGCCGTCTCACCTGGCCACACTGTCCGTGGGGGGTTTCTGCCGCTGTGGTTCCTCAGGTGGTCGTGCTCCCCCCACTCACTCCCACGGGGGTTACGCGCACTGGGTGTGGGGCAGGCGCGGGGGTGCACCGGGCAAGAGAGGCAGCGGAGCCCACGCGGGGGGCCGGCAGCACTCGGCGGGGGCCGCGGGCGCTGACGCGGGCGCGCCCGCCCTGCAGGGATCCTGCCCCGGAGCTGGTCACACTACACGGTGCCTGCGGGCATGACCGTCATCCAGTGGGTCTCTGACTTCAGTGAGCGGGTCAAGCAGCTGCAGAACATCTCGCAGGCGGCCGCCTCCGGGGGCGCCAAGGAGCTGAAGGTGAGGGCAGCCCCCCGAGGCCGCCAGGGGCTGGGGCGGGGGCCGGCCCTCCCTCACCTGCCGCTCCCCCCACAGAACATCCACGTGTGCCTGGGCGGCCTGTTCGTGCCCGAGGCCTATATCACCGCCACCCGGCAGTACGTGGCCCAGGCCAACAGCTGGTCCCTGGAGGAGCTCTGCCTGGAGGTGAACGTCACCACCTCCCAGAGTGCCACGCTGGACGCCTGCAGCTTTGGGGTCACCGGTGAGCAGGGGCGCTCCGGCCCAGCTTCCCTCAGGCTGCCCCGCCCTGTCCCCAACCTGCAACTCAGCCACCGCCCTCACGGGCTGCCTGCTAGTGGTGCCCCTGGGCCATGCCCACGCAGCGGAGCCCCTTGGGGTTCTGACCGCCCCCACTAACTCCCACAGGCCTGAAGCTCCAAGGGGCCACGTGCGGCAACAACAAGCTGTCTCTCTCCAGCGCCATCTCCACCGCCCTACCCCTGACGCAGCTGCGCTGGGCCAAGCAGACAAACGCAGAGAAGAAGGCCAGCGTGGTGAGCGCCCCTTCCCTCCTCCGTGGTCAGGTGACTCCGGGGGCGCCCCCGGGGCACTAGGGCTATATCCCTGCTGTGCATTCCAAAGGGACTCCCATTGCTCCCTTCTCCGGTGGGCCCCCGCCCCGCCCTGCCCCACCACGCCCCCCGGGCCGCCTCCCCTCGCACAGCCAGCGCCCCGCCTTCTCCCAGGTGACCCTGCCTGTCTACTTGAACTTCACCCGCGCCGACCTTATCTTCACGGTTGACTTCGAAATCGCCACCAAGGAGGACCCGCGCAGCTTCTACGAGCGTGGCGTGGCCGTCCTCTGCACCGAGTGAGGGCGCCTTTTCCAGTCCCCTTTGTGTAACAGTAATAATATTTAACGTTCATTCATTATTAAAGCCTACGGAAGGTTCATTGTTGAAAGGATACGGACTTGTCAAGGAAACGTTGCTGGTGCAAGGCTGGAAGCTGCAGGACGCGGAAGGAAGCCGGACGGTTGGGAGGTGGAGCTGGGAGGGACCCAAGGCCGCGGTTCTGAGGGCCGAGGCAGGGCTTGTTTTATGAAATAAAACACTAAGCATGATGCGGCTCCGGACTCTCGTCTCATCTCTGGCTCCAGGGGATACCCAGGAGCCCGGCCAGCCCGGCCCAGACCCGTGACGCGCACCTCCAGGGCCTCCGTCCCACGGTCCTCGGGTGCCAGGTGCAGCCTGTGGAATGGATTCCTGGCGCGTCTGGAGCCTCGAGAGCTCCTGGTGGCTGGGTGACCAGCCAGGCATGACACCAGCCCTGCAATAAAGACCTGCTCATCCTGGTGGAAAGCAAGCTTGGCTCTGACGGGATGGCCTGAGGCCCCACAGCACCCCCTATCTAGCCCTGCCCGGCCCCCCCGCCAGACCCCAGACAGCAGACGGACCGCAGAGCCAGAGCCTTCGCCCACCTGGCTCCAGGACATGCCCTCTGGGGTCCCTTGGGGGGTCTGAGTGCCGCCAAGAGCTATGTTCGACTAAAAATGGGGGCCCATTTTGAATGCTTTCCTCTAAGCCAACAAATACAGCTTTTTAGCTTTTCTTCCATCACCCAGAGCGTTTAGCAGTGCTGCAGTCTCACCCGGAAGCTGGTAACACCAAGGAGAGCCCCCGGAAAGCCTGACCCTCGTGTGCCCACCCTGTTTATGGTGCAGGTCCCGAGCACAGAGGCCCGTTGGTGCCGGGCAGGGATTCAGGGCGCAGGAGGATGACCGCCGTCCTCGATGGCCCGAAGGCCTGGCTGGGGAGGAGGGGCCGCTGCAGCCACCAGACCCTGGTGCCCGAGTGTCCTGTGGGTGGGTGTAGGGCACCGCAGGCCCAGGACTGAGCTCCCCATCGGCGGCCCATGTGCACCCCACCAGGCGTGCCTGGGGCCCCTACTTGCTGCCTCCCAGCCTCACCCTGACATGAGCTCAGTCTAGGGGGTCCAAGGGACCCCCACTTAGGTCACTCCTCACCTGCTTTTGCGGGGTCAGGCTGGACAGTGGGCAGAGCTGGCAGAAGGGGGGCCCAGAGGGGACCTGGGGGAGGGCGGACAGCACTTCCTAGGCACCCTCACCCACCCAGTGCCCTGGAGGAGCCTTGGGGGTCCACCCCGGCCAGGAAGGACAAGACCACGTGCCTCGCCTCAGTGGACTCCCCTTTATTGGAACTGTGTGTTCCTGGGCAGTGAACACAGCAAGGAGGCCTCTGATCCTCCCTGCCAGGAAGGTCTTAAAAGGCTCCATGAGAAAAAGGAAAGCACCTCCACACCCAGGTGTCACCCCGCTGGGGCCCAGATCACAAGACACCGCACTCAGCAGACCCTGTCCCCGACAGGAGACGGGACTGGAGAAGCGGATAGGGCGAAGCAGAGGGAGGCATCCGAGGTCAGGGCCGGCCCCAGGACTGCTGGGAAAATCCCTCCTGCGGCCTTGCCTCCACCCGCACTGAGCGCCCCCCACGTTCCAGCTGTTCTCAGCGACCCCGGGAGCCAAGCCCTCCGGAAGCGGCCGTGTGTGAGGAGCTCTGGGGGAAAGAGTCACAGCCAGGACGGAGGTGGGCTAGAGGGCCGCAGGCCCCAGCCCGAGTCAAGGTTTAAAACTACATATTTACTAAAAGTAAGGGAATTCTCTGCGACTCAGGCCGGGGAGATGGGGCCTTTCCTGAGCTGGAAACCATCTTCGCACAGTGGTGGGGCCCAGAGGCATTATTTACAACATAAACGACTTAACACCCGCATCATCCGCAGACCATCAGCTCCCAAAACTTGATGATACATTTCTGTTGTTTGAACAAGAAGACACAAAAGAGCCACGTGTTTCATGGAAGCTCTTCTTATGCTCGTCAATGTCCTCACCTCCGAGGCCCTGGCCCACCGTCGCCTGTCGCCCCGCTCCCCTGATCTAGGCCACACACTGCTTCTTTCGCTTACTCTTCGGCTCTGCAAGTAAAAGTCCCAGTTTCCTCTTGGAGAGGGGGAGCTTGGGCCCCCTGTCCCTCTCGGTCCCGAGTCTGGGGGGCGGCCGTGACCTTCTGGCCCTGCCCTGGGGTCTGCCAGCCTCGTGGGACCCCCGGTCTTCCTCCGTCATCCCCGAGTCCTCTGGGGGTCCAGGCAGCCGGGCCATCCGCCCCTGCGCCTCCAGGCAACCGGCCTCCACAGGTTGCATGTCCACGTCGCTGGCCTCCGGGGCTGCAGGGGCCCAGCCGGTGGCTGTCAGGACCAAGACTGGAAGGTTCGCAGAGAGGGGGTCTTCTGAGCTCACGTCCCCTGGACCCACGGACTTGAGCGTGTGCAGAGGCCCGCCACAGTCCACAGCACCCAAGGAGCAGCGGTTGAGATGACAGGAGGCGTGACCACGGGCGTCTTCCCAGTCGGCGTCGTAAGGATCTAAAAGCTGACGACAGAAGAGTTTCTGAGCTGGCGAGCACGGGAATCAAGGAGAACACACGCCTTACACGCATCAGTTATTTCTTCCGTCATGGACCTTGGCAAATTGTGCACTATCTGCCCTGCAAATAAATCTTCAAAAATGCCTTTGATAAGGGCTTCCCTGGGGGCTCAGCTGGTCAAGAATCCAGCTGCCAAGGCAAGAGCCGTGGGTTTGGTCCCTGGTCCGGGAAGATCCCCACGTCGAGGAGCAGCGAGACAAGTGCAGAAGCCCCCAGGCCCCGCGGCCCAGGCTCTGCAACAGGAGAAGCCGCCGCGGTGAGGAGCCAGGCGCCGCAGCGAAACGAGTGCAGAAGCCCGGCCCCGTGGCCCAGGCTCTGCAACAGGAGAAACCGCCGCGGTGAGGAGCCAGGCGCCGCAGCCAGGGTCGCCCCGCCCCCCCCCGCCACGCCTGCAGAGGGCATGTGTGCGGCCACGAAGCCCCAGCACAGGCCAAAACATGTTTTAAATTGTTTTCAAACACGTTTGGTAAGGACTTCCCGGGTTGTCCAGTGGCTAAGACTCCGTGCCACCAATGCATGGGGCCCAGGTCCAATCCCTGGTTGGGGAACTTGATCCCGTGTGCCACATAAGCACTCACACACCCCCATAAAGATCCCGCACGCTGCAGCTAAGACCCAGGGCAGCCACATAAATAAATATTTTTTTTAGTGCATTTGATAAATATCCCAGAGCCTCCTAAAAGCCTGAGGGTGCCCCACTGTGGGGGTGTCTCAGACTGAGTCCCCATCATTTAAAGCCCCCCTTCCAGCACTGGCAGCCCCTGCCCACCACCTCAGTCTGAGCTCATTTTCCTGCTCTGACCCCAGTGAGGGCCTCGCTCGGGCCGCCCCGGGCCCCTGACCAGCCTGCGCAAGCAGGCCGTGGAGCCTCAACAGCCCTCCAACACACAGGGCCACCCAAGGCGCCGAAGGAGGTGGAAATGAGTCTCTAGAACATTCACTGTCTCCCAGGTGCCCCGGGGGGTTCTTGAAAGCCGGTCATGGGCCCATCAGGGGCAGGCAACACCCCAGGGCAGCCAAATGCCTCCCCTGACCTCTACCACCCTCTACCCCACTGCCAGCGGGGGCTGCAGAGCTTCTGGACCCTCCTCACACCACCTAGGAACCAAAAGTTCCTGTTTCTTACTCTTTCTTTTACTCCTGCCCCGGGGCTCTGGCTGGTAAGGTCTCGAGAGAAAGCCCAGGTGCCCAAGACCAGGGACGACCCCGTGCTGCACAGAGATCCTTCCAGACAGGCTCCAGCCGTGAGGACCCCCAACCCACACAACTCGACCTGTGAGCACCTCCCTCCCCGCTGACCCACGGCCTCTGCGCAGAGGGACTCCAGGCCCTAATCAGCAGGGGACCCCCCTGGGGCCCTTTCCCTTGGGTGGTGACAACCCCCGAGAAAGCTCACTTCGTCTTTGGACAGCTGACATTCATTTATTCCAGAAGGAGAAATGAACGTAAACACCGTAATCTCCTGGCAACCATAACCATTGCAGAGCCAGAAACTGGTCAGAATTGCTGGAATTCACAAAGCAGGCACACTCGCTCTTGTGACCCCACCCCCAGCAGAGCAGTGAGTGTCCCCGAGAGGCCCCAGCCCAGAACCCCCCCGGGTGTGGGGTCGGGGGTACAGGTGAGGGCCTCACGTTGCAATAAGCCCACAGAATCTTTCCTGGCAAACCAAGAAACGCCCGGCCAGGCCCTCCAGTCCCTGGTTTTGGGTAGAAGGACTGAGCAGCATGCCCTGCTCTCCAGGGGCACCTGGCGTCTTAAACCAGCGGGAGGCCAGGGTTACCTACACCTGTGTGACCCCTAAGAGTGAATTTAATTTGCCTGAGATTCATTCTGAGATTGACTGCAAACCCATGGTCTCGTCAATCTATCTTCCAAGCAAACTAAATGAAGCCTTTTGTTCTTACTTAAAAAACTGGAAAGAGGAGCGAACAATCAACGTGAGTGTCACACTGAAGCTTTTTCTAAAGTGTAGCCACGCCGCCGGGCCGGGCAGAGGCCACGGAGCAGGCCTGCGGCCGCCCCCTGAAACAGGCCTACCTGCAAGGCTGCCCTCGGCCTGGCCTCTGGGAACTTGGACTTGGGGCCCCAACCGTCCCCAGAGATAGGAGCGGCTGCTGACTGCCTCATTCAGGGACATACCTCTCTCCAGATGCCTTCAACAAAGTCTAGATGATTCTTCTTGTGACTGGCCTGGAAAAACGAGGGGTTTGGGTCATCCTCTCTAAGAGGGAGGGCGGACAGCAGATTCGAGTTCAAGGGCAAGGATCCAGGGGCTCACTGCCCCGGCCAGCAGTCCTGCCCTGCCCACACTCGTGGTGCCCACAGTGGTTGGTGACAAGGAGAGCCCGCTCCCAGGAAGCTGAGCCCAGGCAGGGAACCCCTCTTCAAGAGTGTGTTTGTAGGACTTAAAATGCAAACCTGGGCCACTCAGGAGGGGAGGGCAGAGCCAGGAATGTGGCCAGGACATGGGCTCAGAAGCCCACCATCACCCGGGAAGGACCCTCCAGCTATACAGCGCTGGGCACCTGTGCTGGACCCAAAGCCAGAAGATGGTGGAAGGTTCTAAGTCATCCACCCCAAACCCTCCCTTTGCAGACGCAGAAGCTGAGGCCCACACAGGGGCCAGGCCTTGCTCAGGGTCCCTGGGAAGAACCCAGGGTGGGCATCCCATATTCCAGAACCTTCCCCTCTTAACACCAGGCTACCAGGAAAAGCAACTCTTCTTCTTCATCAAAAGACAGACTCTCAAAGGACAGGAATTTGAACATTGCTAGTTGGCAGGGAAAGAGAAAAAACTTGAGAAGGTGACACCAAGAGCCGCAGAGAAAACTAATTCCAAGAAGGAGGTGGGGTCCTGGCAAGGGCTCCTGCTCTCTCTCCGGGGTGGGTCCGAGTCTGCCCTGGCCTCTAGTCCCCTCCGCCCTCCTCACCTCATCCCTGTCCCGCCAAGAGGGGAGGGGTACCTTGAGGCGATGGAGCCTGTTTCTCTGCCTCTTCCGGAAGCCGGCCCTGGTGCCAGCTGTGAACGCGGCCCGAATGCAGCTGCGATGACCGTTCCGCAGACCAGCCATGGCTCGGGGACCGGGGGTGGACCTTTCACTTAACTGCAGAACATCGGGGACAAGGCACAGGTCAGTGGTTGCGAGGGGTGGGGGCCGGCTGACCACAGGGCCATGGAGGGAACTTTCTGGAGCCCCCAAGCCGTTGGTCTCCACTGGGCTGATGCAGTTGTCACAAGTCAGAGCTCTTTGCCCAAAGGTGACTGTGAGTGATAGCTCAGCGGAATAAGCCTAGCGAGTTTTCAAGAAGGTTTTTAACTAAAAGCTGGTGGCCTGGGAGGGCCGTGCACGAGCGGCGCCTTGGTGCAGGAAGCCCCTTCACACCCGGACACCCAGTCGTGTAGAAGCTCGTGGGCGAAGTCACACATCCTTGACACTGAAAGTTCTAGGTTGGAGCCGGGAAAGGGTCACACATCCAACTCCTGTGTCCTCCCGCTTTGGTTTGTTTTTAACAGATGAGAAAAATAAACCCAGATTGTGGATGGAGCCACCCAAGGTGACAAACCCAGAGAGCACTCCCCCCGCCCCTGCCCGAGAAGCACTAGGTCATCAAAAACACTGGACAATTTTTTAAAACCACGCACCCCAAGAAGAGCAGAGAAAACATCACTGAAAACAAGACAGATCGCGGCTCGACTTACTGAGGCCAGGGACCATGCACCTCCGTGCTCTTTCATGTCACTTGCTTCCCTCCAGAGTCCCGGGGGTCGGTGCCCTAGGCCCTGCAGGAAACACCTCTGTTACAGATACGCACCGCCCACCACCCGTGTGCCACGCGTGGTAGACTCAGGGGTCCCCACACTGGACGCCCTGGAATCCCAGTTCTGAGGCAGAAACAGGAAAAGCTACAAATCAGACCCTAAAGCACCATATGTATTAGCATTTTATTTATTTTAAGATGCTTACTTAGATTTATTTTCAGTAGTTTATTTTTTGGCCATGCCCCATAGCTTGCGGGATCTTGCTTCCCCAACCAGGGATCAAACTGGGTCCCCCTGCAACAGAAGTACAGACAGGGAAGCCCCTCGTTTTGTTTTTTTTTTTAATTTTTTTTGGCTGTGTTTGGTCGTCTTTGTTGCTACACGAGGGCTTTCTCTAGTTGTGACAAGCAAGGGCTCCTCCTTGTCACGCGCGGGCTTCTCGAGGCGGCTTCTCTGCGCCGCTCGGGCTCTAGGGCACAGAGGCTTCAGTAGCTGCAACACACGGGCTCAGCTGCCCCTCAGCATGTGGAATCCTCCCAGACCAGGGATGGAACCTGTGTCCCCTGCCCTGGCAGGCAGATTCCTAACCTCTGTGCTACCAGGAAAGAAGTCCCTCCATTCACATTTTAAAGGCTAGAAAAGCTCCCGGTAAAATCCAAAAATCCCTTTTTTCTTTTTCATATGAAGTCCATAAATTCCATACATTCGGATATCATTAATTTTCCCCCAAAGCCATTTTTCTGTCCCAGGATCCCACCCAGGACGCCAGATCACATTTAGTCCATCTCTCCCGAGGCTCCTCTTGGCCGTGAGTGTCTTGGACGCCCCTGCCGTTGATGACCCTGACCGTCCCTGGTGGACTGTCCCTCAGCTGGGATCTGCCCCTGCTCTCCCGTGCACACGTGGGGTGCTCTCCCGTGCACACGTGGGGTCCTGGGAGTGGGAGGACCACCAGAGGCGAGGCGCCTTCTGTCAAGGGCGTCACGGGAGGCGCCGTCACCCTGGCATGTCCCGTTGCTGGGCTGAGGTCGTGCCCCGCAGGCTTCCCCCCTGAGACTGGGACCTGGTCTCACCTCCCCCTCTGCCTTCCCTCTTTGGAAAGACGTCCCTCTGTGCAGCATCCGCTCACTCGAGGAGGCTTAGGCCGGCACCCTCGGAGGGAAGGAGCTGCCTAAATTTCTCGGCTGGGGTGGTTTTTCTCCCACCTGTCGGTTTGTTCATTGTTAGGCATCACCCACTCAATGGACATGAGTCTGAGCGAACTGCAGGAGATGGTGAAGGACAGGGAAGTTCTGCGTGCTGCCGTCCATGGGGTCGCAAAGAGTCGGACACGACTGACGGGCTGAACAACGACTGATTTGTTCAATCATTGATTCATATCAGCATGCTCTCATTTAATTCTATATTTGTTGTTGTTCAGTTGCGTTCAGCTCTTTGTAACCCCACAGACCTCATCAGGCCCAGCTTCTCCGTCCTTCACCATCTCCCAGAGTTTGCGCAAACTCATGTCTATCGAGTCGGTGATGCCATCCAACCATCTCATCCTCTGTCATCCCCTTCTCCACCTGCCCTCAATCTTTCCCAGCATCAGGGTCTTTTCCAGTGAGTTAGCTATTCGCATCAGGTGGCTAAAGTATTGGAGCCTGAGCTTCAGCATCAGTCCTTCCAGTGAATATTCACGGTTGATTTCCTTTAGGATTAAGTGGTGTCATCTCCTAGCTATCCAAGGGACTCTTAAGAGTATTGAGACTCTTTGTTGGATGGCATCCATCCAACTATCTCATCCTGTCGTCCCCTTCTCCCACCTTCAATCTTTCCCAGCATCTATACTTGGGTTGTAATAAAGACTGAAGAACATAAGCTACTCCATTTTGTCAAAAAGAGAACTCCATTTTGTGAGGTTCTGGGAAAAAGACTTTGGAAACCACCTGACCTCACCCCACTACCCACAAGCCAATCAGACCCCAGGCCAAAATCTCCTGACAGGAATTTGTGGTTTGCCTAGGTAATAAGAACCAATCAGAAATCAACACACAACCCTTCGAAAGAGGGTGACCAATCAGATGTCCTCCAGCCTGGAAATCCCCTTTTACACGCATGCACCGTATATAAGCAATGTAACCCAAAACTCAGGGCTCCTCCCCATAGCCGCTGCGTCGGTAACGGTGGGAGCCCCAGCTCGAGCTTGGTAATAAAGACTCTCTTGCTTTTGCATCCGACATCGGCTCCCTGGTGGTCATTGGGAGATTTCGCGACTTGGGCATAACAAGACTACATCATTTATTTTGTTCTGACTTTGTCTGGAACTTCAGTTGGCTCCCGTGTCCCTCTAACAGGACCAACCCAAATTAATTTTGATTTCCAAAAGAATACACGCTGTGAGTTAGTTAGGACTGTCTGTGGGCTTCCCAGGTGGCACTGGGGGTAAAGAACCCGCCTGCCAATGAAGGGGACATAAGAGATGTGAGTTTGATCCCTGGGTCAGGAAGATCCCCTGCAGAGGACACAGAAACCCACTCCAGTATCCTTGTCGGGAGAATCTCATGGACAGAGGAGCCTGGCGGCTACAGTCCAGGGGTCAGAAAGAGTCCATGTGCTCTCTAGGCCAAAGTGCAACGGGAGGGAGGGGCAGAGCGCAACCCTTGGAAGAGTGACATCGCCCGAGGGCATAACAGAAGCTGATTAGAGTCAGCTCAGTTCAGTTCCGTTCGGTTGCTCAGTCGTGTCCGACTCTTTGCGACCCCATGAATCGCAGCACGAGAGGCCTCCGTGTTCATCACCATCTCCTGGAGTTCACTCAGACTCATGTCCATCGAGTCAGTGATGCCATCCAGCGATCTCATCCTGGGTCGTCCCTTTCTCCTTCTGCCCCCAATCCCGCCCAGCATCAGAGTCTTTTCCAATGAATCAACACTTCACATGAGGTGGCCAAAGTACTGGAGTTTCAGCTTCAGCATCATTCCTTCCAAAGAAATCCCAGGGTTGATCTCCTTCAGAATGGACTGGTTGGATCTCCCTGCAGTCCAAGGGACTCTCAAGAGTCTTTTCCAACACCACAGTTCAAACGCATCAATTCTTCGGCGCTCAGCCTTCTTCACAGTCCAACTCTCACATCCATACATGACCACAGGAAAAACCATAGCCTTGACTAGACGGACCTTAGTCGGCAAGGTAATGTCTCTGCTTTTGAATATACTATCTAGGTTGGTCATAACTTTTCTTCCAAGAAGTAAGTGTCTTTTAATTTCGTGGCTGCAGTCACCATCTGCAGTGATTTTGGAGCCGCCAAAAATAAAGTCTGATTAGAGTCAGAGAGAGTCAAGACGACTCAGCTTCCACTAGACCTTGATCCTCAGTGCGCACTCAAGCTAGACGACACACCCAGAGATGCCAGGACCCTCCAAGGCCGACCCCCAAAGGCCAAAAAGTGGGTGGTGGCCCAATTCCTAGAAATCTCTGCCCCCTCCCCAGAATGGTTGGAATCATCCTCCCGCTCCTCAGCCTTGGACACCAGCTGCTCCTACTGGCTGGGCTCTGCTCCCCTACACACACACACACACACACACACACACACACACACACACACACACACACTATATGTCACCAGGGGGATGTCCTGAGGGGATGTCCAGGTCCCCAGGATCTCAGAGCCGGCGCCCCACTCCCTGGCCCAGCAGCTTCTCCAGCAGAGCAAAGACACAAACTCCTAACGCCCCAGGCCTCCCTCCTCCCCCACCTCCCTGCTCGCCGGCACAGGTTGCACTAAAAAGCCCTTAGCATGCAGATCTACCAGAGAATCCTTTGAAACCAAACCTGTTATTGTTGAAGCCACTGGGTTACACAGACCCTGAAGTCCTTCCTGGCCACTCCTCTGGACCCTTCTTCCAAGTCAAGATCAAAGAGGGCCTCGGGCAGGCCCTGGCCCTCCTGGCTCCTGGCCGGAAGGGGGGCTCTGCTCCAGGACCCCAGGCCCATCGAAGCTGCCTGGCAGCTCTCTGGGGGCCTCTCTGCAGCCACCCTCCCCTCTTCCCGCCCCAACAGTTGGGGCCTCTGCCGAGAGACCACAACCTAACCCAGCTAACACCTCGGGGTGGCCCCCCTCCAGGAGATGTTCAAGGGCTTTCTCTCCAGACACTTCCTGAGGAAGAGTTAGAAGTGACCCTTGGTCCCGAGAGCCAGCTGCACAATCGTCACCTGCAAGTCCTGAGAGTGTCCCTGTACCCGGCATCTGCCCGCCATGCACACCTATGCCTGCACGTGCACGCGTGCGCGCGCACACACACACACACACACACACCTGTGCTCACACACACAGGCTGCACCCACAGGCCACTCCCCGCACCGTCCATCTCCAGCACCACTCCCGCCCGCTCTTGGGTCCCTAATAGGTTCTTCCAAATTGACTCAGCCAAGATCAAATAGCTGACCTTCCCCCAGAATGGCCCCACTGGGGTCCTCCCAGCTCGGTGAAGCTACAACCTTCCCAGCCTTCCTCCCGACCCCCACATTCAGTGACCAGCCACTCGGATTGTGCTTCCCGTGGGCCCAGAATTCAGCCACTGCCCCCACTTCCCTGACCCAGTCATTCTCTGCATCTCCTCACTG
>SJYQ01096561.1:65539-86540 GCA_006410935.1 Redunca redunca
CACCCCCAAAGCCCAGCCTCCCTCCACCCGCACCTGGCGGCCCCTCCCTTCCATCCCGTCTTGTTCAGTCACTCAGTCCGGTCCGACTCTCTGCGACGGCGGTACACCAAGCTTCCCTGTCCTTCACCATCTCCCGTGTTATTCAGGTGCTAAGACCTGTCTGAGCCCTTGGATGGCAGCACACCAGGCGCCTCTCCTCCACTATCCCCCAGACTTTGCTCAGACTCATGTCCATTGAGTCAGATGCTATCTAACCATCTCATCCTCTGTTGCCCCCTTCTCTTTCTGCCCTCAATCTTTCCCAGCATGAAGGTTTTTCCCAGTGGGTCAGCTCTTCTCGTCAGGGGGCCAAAGTACTGGAGCTTCAGCTTCAGCATCAGTCCTTCCAGTGAACATTCAGAGTTGACTTCCTTTAGGATGGACTGGTTGGATCTCCTTGCTTCCAAGGGGCTCTCGAGAGTCTCCTGCACCTCAGTTCGAAAGCACCAGTTCTTGGTAGACGCGCCTCACCTCCTGTGTGTTAATCTTCCCTGCCTTCACTGCCACTTCTCTAGCTCACACACAGGCTGCACGTCTCTCCCTGGCCCTCATCTCTAACCTTCTCTGTACCCGCCCTTGTCTGTCTCCAGGCTCTGCAGTCCCTCCCACCAGCCCACACTTGCCCGAGCTTTTTGCTGCTGTGTCCCCCAAGCCTGGCCAGTGCTTAGTGAGTGTTCCCGGGATAAACCACATCCGTATGCTCCGCAGAGGCCTCTCACCTAGGGTGTCCCAAACCAAAGGTTCTCCCCGCAAGACATGCCCCTCCTTTCCCATCTCCACTGAACCTAAAGGGGCTCCACCATCTTCCTGGACCCCTAAGCCAGGAACCAAAAAGATTCTCCTAGAAGCTGAAGAGCTGCTGGGCCTGGGACCAGACTTCCTGGGCCCCAAACCCAGGTCTGCTACCAACCTGGCTGCAGGACTTCAGACGTCTAAAGGAGCTGCTCCTTGGAATCCCTGGCAGTCCAGTGGTTAGGACTTGGCCCCAGCACCGCCGGGGCCCAGGTTCAATCCTTGGTTGGGGAAACAAGATTGCACAAGCCACACAGCAGGCCAATTAAAAAATAAAGTGGCTTCTCCCGACTCATATACAAACAGGAACAAACCCACAGACTCAGAGGACACAGAAAACAAACTGTGGTTACCCAAGGGGAAGAGGGAGGGACAAATGAGGAGTTTTGAACGTAACAAATATTGTTGTTCAGTTGTGTCCCCTTTGCAACCCCATAGACTGCAGCACGCCAGGCCTCCCTGTCCATCACCCTCTCCCTGGATGTGCAAACTCACGTCCATCACATCAGTGCTGCCATCCAACCATCTCATCCTCTGTCGTCCCCTTCTCGTCCCGCCTTCAATCTTTCCCAGCATCAGGGTCTTTTCCAGTGAGTCAGTTCTTGGAATCAGGTGGCCAAAGTATTGAAGTTTCAGCTTCAGTATCCGTCCTTCCAGTGAATATTCAGGACTTATCTCCTTTAGAATGGACTGGTTGGATCTCCTTGCAGTCCAAGGGACTCTCAAGGGTCTTCTCCAACACCACAGTTCAAAAGCATCAATTCTTTGGTGCTCAGCTTCTTTTATAGTCCAACTCTCACATCCATAAATGAACACTGGAAAAACCATAGCTTTGACTAGACGGACCTTTGTTGGCAAAGTAATGTCTCTGCTTTTGAGTATCTAGGTTGGTCATAACTTTCCTTCCAAGGAGTAAGCGTCTTTTAATTTCATGGCTGCAATCACCACCTGGAGTGATTTGGGAGCCCAAGAAACTAAAATTTGTCACTGCTTCCACTTTTTCCCCTTATATTTGCTGTGGAGTGATGGGACTGGATGCCATGATCTTAGTTTTCTGAATGTTGGGTTTCAAGCTGGCTTTTTCACTCTCCTCTTTGACCCTCATAAAGAGGCTCTTTAGTTCTTCTTCACTTTCTGTCATTACAGTGGTATCATCGCATATCTAAGGTTGTTGATATTTCTCCTGGAAATCTTTCCTGTTTGTGATTCATCCAGCCTGGCATTTCGCATGATGTACTCTGCATATAAGTTAAATAAGCAGGGTGACAACATACAGCCTTGACGTACTCCTTTCCCAATTTGGAACCAGTCTGTTGTTCCATGTCCAGTTCTGTTTCTTCTTGACTTGCACACAGGTTTCTCAGGAGGCAGGTAAGGTGGTCTGGTATTCCCATCTCTTGAAGAATCTTCCACAGTTTGCTGTGATCCAGTCAAAGGCTTTGACATAGTCAATGAAGCAGAAGTAGATGTTTTTCAAGATGGTAGGAGGGGCAAAACTGTGTTTAGAATCAAACGTCATACCCACCAGAGACACTTAGAGGCCGAAAGCAAAACCCTTGTGTGCACCGGACCCAGGGACAGGAGCAGTGACCCCACAAGAGACTGAGCCAGACCTGCCCGTGAGTGTCTGGGGCCTCCTGTGGAGGTACAGGTTGGCAGGGGTCTGCCGCGGGGACAGGGGCTTTGGCTGCAGCAGCCCTGAGACGCATGGCATGTCACATGAGTCCTCTCGGAGGAGGTCACCATTGGCCCCACCGAAGAGCCGCCGAGCAGATCACCTACAAATTGGAGAATGATTATGCCAAAGAAGTTCTCACACTTTTGCAAGTTCTAGGGCCGACAACAGGTTTCTGAACCTGGAGATCCAGCAAAGGGACTGAGAACCCCCAAGAAATATAAGATATGCCTTCGTGCTAAGTTGCTTCAGGCATGTCCGACTCTTTGCGACCTCAGGGACTGTAGCCTGCCAGACTCCTCTGTCCGTGGGGATTCTCCAGGCAAGAATCCTGGAGTGGGTTGCCATGCCCTCCTCCAGGGGCTCTTCCCAGCCCAGGGATCGAACCCAGGTTTCTTATGTCTGCATTGGCAGGTGGGTTCTTTACCGCTAACACCACCTGCAAAGCCCATAAGTCAACTATACTTCAGTTTTAAAGAAAATACCTGCTGATATGTCCCTTGTGGCCCAGTGGTAAAGAATCTGAATGCCAGTGGGGGGGACACGTGGGAATACAATCCCACATGCCTCGGAGCAACAAAGCCGTCATGCCGTAACGACTAAAGCCCGTGCCCCAGAGCCCGTGCCCCACAAGACACCCACTGCAATGAGTGCCCACGGACCACAGCTCAAGAGAAGCCCCTGCTCAGCAAAACCAGAGAAAACCCATGCACAGCAATGAAGCCCCAGCACAGACATAATTTTTTAAATGCCTGTTAACTAGGCACAAAGAGGGAAAAGGGGCCTTCCCAAACAGTCCAAAGAGACTGGAGCGGCCTCCTCTCTGCAGCCCAGGTTAGCGGGCTCCCTTCTCCTCCCTGCCTGGACCTGCCCCAGCCCCCTACGCCGGGAGGAGCGCCCTGGGGAACAGGCCAGCCTCCGAACTGGAGCCCCCTGTGAAGGTTCCTACCTGGAGTCCGGGAGCAACCAGGAGCAGAGGCTGCAGAGAGAAGACGGAGGCGAAGTCCAGAGGGCCGGCTTCTGAGAGCAGAGGAGTTGGGAGGGAGCGACGCTGGTCTGAAGGAGAGAACAGAGAGGCAAAGTGGTCCTTGGCCAAAGAGGAGCTCAGAAAGTCTACTCTCAAGATCCGCCAAGAAGGGGAGAAGACATCGTGACCCTCCTCGCCCCCAGCCTCCACAGGGCCCCAAGGACGAGGCACGCTGGGGATGAAGGGGTCTGGGATGCAGAACGGGGCATCTCTAACTTGGCCTGCATGCTTCACTCAATTTTGCATTTCTGCTTTAAAGGAAAAACACACTCAAAAAGCTCTCCCTTAACGATATTCAAAAACTAACCAGCAGTTCAAAGCAGGCATCTTTTCCTTGCAATAAAATTTGCCCTGAAAGATTTCCCGACTCCTCTTCCCCCAAAAGCGGTTTCTAAGGCAGCACGGAAACCGTCTGGCATTCCACGGAGTGCTAGGTCTTTACGTCTCTGCGCACGTGAAACCAAGATCTGGGTCAAGCTTCGAATATCTGAGCACCTTTCCTGGACTGGGAACCTGAGAGAGCAAGAAGTCTTTGAAGGTCAAATTTCTAAAGATAAACTCCTGCGCGCGCGCACACACACACACTGTCAAGAAACAATCCTGGATGTGTACGTCTTCCAAGGACACCTTCACAAGCTCAACGCCCACCCACTGCACCAGAGCAGGAGCTCAGGAAATACTGTTGAAGAAGCTAACGGGAGGCCAGAAGGCTGAACATGACCCCCGCACCTCCTAGAACCCTCTGGGACTCCCTGGCAGTCCAGTGGCTCAGACTCCTCGCTTCCACTACAGGAGGCCTGGGTTTGATCCCTGTCTTAAAATAAAAGGAAGGAAGAATGCACATCCCAAAGAATTACATTCTGCCTAGAATATTCGGTCAGGTTCCTGGGGAGAGGCAGGGGACAGTAAGACCTGTATCTTCATGCACAAACTACAGGGGAAGTTTCTTCTGTTTTTTTCCTCTAGTGTTAACTGTTTAAATACAGATTTGTTTATTTATTTACGGGTGTGCTGGTCTTTGTTGCTGCTCAGGCTTTTCTCTTAGGTGCAGCGAGCTGAGGCTGCTCTCTAGCTGCGGTACACAGGCTTCTCATTGAGCTGGCTTCTCTTGGGAGGCGGGTTCTAGGGTGTTGGGGCTTCGGGAGTTGCAGCTTCCGGACTCTGGAGCGAAGGCTCATAGCTGTGGCTCAGGGGCTCAGCTGTTGAGCAGGAGCAGCACGTGGCATCTTCCCAGAGCAGGGATTGAACCTGCATCTCCCGCACTGACAGGCGGGTTCTTTACCACTGGGTCACCGGGGAAGCCCTCCAGCGTTAATTTTTAAGATGAACCCTTCATACCATACTTGGTATTATTTTGACCAGACACTTTTGGGTACAATTATTCTGAGATAAAGTTTTTTAAAATGATAGTGGATTTTTTTTTTTTCATTTTGCAATCTCCCGTCTGAAAAACAGATCAAAACTTACAACTCCACTTCAAGACAATGTTAGCAAGCTGTAAAGGGAGAAGCAGTTTCCGAGGCGGCCACATTTCATGGTAACTTGTGTGTGTAGGTCGGCCTCTCCAGAGCTCCCAGGCTCCTCTTAGAATCCATCAAGGTCACCCAGTTCTGCACCCAAAATAAAAGAATTCCCGTTCAGGCTGAAGGAACCCACAGAAAAGCCAGAGACCATCTGAGGTTTCCTTCTTATAAACCAGTTTGTCTTGGGGAAACTACAGGTTAGAATAATATTTTGAAAAATGCTGTGCAGTTCTACATGCAGACAGTAACTTTGTTGTTGTTTGGTCACTAAGTCATGTTGTTGTATAGTCAGTCTTGGCGAACCCCAGGGATGTAGCTCGCCAGGCTCCTCTAGCCATGGGACTTCCCAGGCAAGAGCAAAACAGTGGGTTGCCATTTCTTCCTCCATCAGACCTTCCCAACCCCGGGATGGAACCCAGATCTCCTGCTTCAGGTAAATTCCTAGGTGTCTTAGACTTCTCCTGTGGGTTTGGAGCAGGGGAACCTCCAGGCTGCTAGAGGTCCCAGGAGGGAGCGGGGTCAGCCCAAGGTCACCCACCCACTCACACCTGCTCAGGGCTGGCCCAGGCCACCCCACCTTGGCGGGGACCCCTCACTCCACGCCTGAGGAGATGGCGGCGCCTCAGCCCTCACCAGCCCTGGGCAGGGGGGTTGGGGGGAGGACAGCATAGCTCAGTCGGAAAAGGATCCCCCTGCAAGGCAGGAGACCCGGGTTGGATCCCTGGGTCAGGAAGATCCCCTGGAGAAGGGAAAGGCTACCCACTCCAGTATTCTGGCCTGGAGAATTCTGTGGACTGTATAGTCCATGGGATTGAAAAGAGTGGGACACGAGCGACTTTCACGTGGCTTCACTTCAACATGTATTTCTCGTTAAGGGGGAAAGAAAAGGGGCTGTCTCCGAGGCAGGGACCCCAGTTCCGGGGAGGAGGAACCACCTCATACCCGAGATGCCCCCAAAGTGCTGGCTGGGCAGGGTGAGGAGCCGCCCACTCTGCTGGGGGGCTTCTTCACGCCCGGAGTCAGGGCCCCACCACGAGGGGAAGGTCTCTTCACTCCCACAAGGCAGGGCCCACCCCTCCCGCGGCCGGCAGTCCTTCCCCCACGGGGCGGGGAGCCCCCGCAGGGCCTGGGCTCTGCCGCCTCCGGTCCCTCCTGGCCGCCGGGGCCTCTGGAGGACCGCCCCGCCCCGCGACCTAGCGCGGCCGGCGCGGCTTTAGTGGCCCCGGTGCGCAGGCGGCAGGTGCGGGGAAAGGCGCCCCGTGCGGGGCGGGAGCGCCTGGAGGCGCCCGCGGCTGCACACCTGCGCCCACCTGCCCGAGAGCCGCAGCGCCCCGTGCGGCCTCCAGGAGCAGCGAGGAACTGGCTCCCAAGGGCGATTCCGAGGGGGCGCGTTGTTTACTCAAGTGGGGCCGGGGGGACCCTTGCTCAGGTGAGGTTGGCGCCGGGCTGCTGTTTATTCGGAGCTGCTGGGGTCGCAGGGCACAGCACTGTCACTGAAGGCCTACCTTCTGAATGGCATGTCCATTTTGTTCCCAGTGTGACCATCCACTGGCTCGAGAGGGAAGGTCTTGCGGCCTGACCGGTGTGACGTCACAGGCGTCTCCATGACAACGCATCCTGCGGCTCTCCACCCGCCCGCGCCCCCAGCTCACGGAGGTTCGACCTCGCGGCCCCTTTGCGAAGCTCCTGTGAACCCGCTGCGCTGGGCTCCCCCATCCCCGCTCCACTCGCGGACACAATGTTGCCGCAAAACCTTGAGTGACGTAACCCCACGTTCCCTGCCGGCGGCATCCAGACCTAAAAACCGCGTCTGCCCCGACCTCTCCTTCCGGATGCGGAAAGTTACCGAGACCCCTCCCTCCCAACCAGCCAGGGCTCTGACTTCTGCTGGAAAGGCTTCCCTCTCCTTGCTCCCACCCCTGACTTTTTACCCTCTTCCTATTAGTTTAGCACCTCCTCCAGGAAGCCTTCCTTGACCTGAAAGTCTTGGTTAGGAGCCATTTCTCTGCACTCCCAACCACAGCAGGCCAAACCAGCCTGTACAGAAGCTGCCTATTGATTTCTACCCGGTTCACTAGACTGTCACCCTGTGAACCAAGGAACTTTCAGCCCTAAGCGCCCCCACGTGCTCGTTGTTCAGTCTCGAGGTCCTGTCTGACTCGGATCGCATGGAGTGCAGCACACACCAGCTTTCCCTGGCCTTCACTATCTGCCATTAGAGTGGTATCATCTGCATATCTGAAGTTGTTGATATTTCTCCTGGAAATTTTGATTCCAGCTTGTGATTCATCCAGCCTGGCATTTCACATGATGTACTCTGCATAAAAGTTAAGGAAGCAGGATGACAATATACAGCCTTGACGTACTCCTTTCCCAGTTTTGAACCAGCCCATTGTTCCATGTCAGGTTCTACCTGTTGCTTTTTGACCTGCATACAGGTTTCTCAGGAGACAGGTAAGGTGGTCTGGAGTTCACATCTCTTTAAGAATTTTTCAGTTTGTTGTGATCCACGCAGTCAAAGGCTTTAGTGCAGTCAATGAAGCAGAAATAGAGTTTTCTGGAATTCCTTTGCTTTTTTGTTGATCCAACGGATCTTGGCAATTTGATCTCTGGTTCCTCTGCCTTTTCTAAATCCAGGTGGTATACCTGGAAGTTCTGGGTTCGTGTACTGCTGAAGCCTAGCTTGAAGGATTTTGAGCTTGACCTTGCTAGCAGGTGAAATGAGTGCAAGACTGAACATCGCCATTCTTTGACATTCTTTGGGACTGGAGTGAAAACTGACCTTTTCCAGTCCTGTGGCCACTGCTGAGTTTTCCAGAGTTGCTGACATATCGAGTGCAGCACTTTCACAGCATCATCTTTTAGGAGTTGAAATAGCTCAGCTGGAATTCCATCACCTCCACTAGCTTTGTTCATAGAGATGCTTCTTAGGCCCACCTGACTTCACCTCCAGGATGTCTGGCTCTAGGTGAGTGACTACACCATCATGGTTATCTGGATCATTAAGATTTTTCTTTTTTGGTATAATTCTGTGTATAATTGCCACCTCTTAATCTCTTCTGCTTCTGTTAAGTCCTTACCATTTCTGTCCTTTATAGTGTCCATCCTTGGATGAAATGTTCCCTTGATATCTCCAATTTTCCTGAAGAGATCTCTAGTCTTCTCCATTCTATTGTTTTTCTCTATTTCTTTGCATTGTTCATTTAAGAAAGCTTTCTTATCTCTCCTTGCTATTCTCTGGGACTCTGCATTCAGTTGGGTCTACTTTTAATTTCTCCCTTGCCTTTCACTTCTCTTCTTTCCTCAGCTATGTGTAAAGCCTCCTCAGACGACCACTTTGCCTTCTTGCATTTCTTTTTATTGGGAATGGTGGTTATATGCACAGCACAACTGCTCCAAAGTATATTTTTTCAATGAATGATGAAAGGAATTACCAAATTAATATGCCACAAATAATATTAGCTGCACAGTCACTAATTATTTAAAATTAAAATATAGTTGATTTACAATATTGTAATTAATTTCTGGTGACAGTGATTCAGTATTTTTACAGATTATATACCATTGTAGGTTATTTACCAGGTAACGGGTTTAGTTACCTATGCTATACAGTAAACCCTTCTTGCTCATCTGTTTTATACATAGTAGTTTGTATCTGTTAATCCCATACTGCTAATTCATCCTTCCTCTTCCCTCTGCCCTTTGGTAACTGCTAATTTGGTTTCTATGCTTGTGAATCTGTTTATTTTGTATATACACTCAGTAGTATTATTTTTTTTAGATTTCACATATAATTGATATTTGTCTCTGTTTTTCTGACCTATTTCATTAAGCATAATATTCCACATTACCACAAATGGCAGTATTTCACTCTTTTTATGGCTGAGTAATAGTCCACTCTGTGTGTGTGTGCTGAAACCTCCAGGATGGTGTTAAATTCAGGTGGTAAGAATGATCATCCTGTCTTATTTTTTGATTTTTATTTACTATTATTTTCTTTCTGGCGGCGCTGGGTCCTCATCTGCGCAGGCTTTTCTCTAGCTGGGGCGAGCAGGGCTGCCACCCGGCTCGGAGCGCCGGCTCTCGCTGCGGAGCGTCTCTCGGTGCGGGGCACGGGCTCAGCAGTTGCAGCACACGCGGCTTAGTTGCTCCGTGGCATGTGGAGTCTTCCCCGACCAGGGATCAAACCCGCATCCCCTGCGTTAGCAGGTGGATTCTTACCCAGCAACACCAGGGACGTCCCATCCTCTCTGGTTTTTAATTGTGCATTTTTCATTGCCAAGTACCAAGTGCCAAGTACCCTGAGTCTGTTTGAATTACAAAGAATGTTAAGGAAAAGATGAAATACTTACAGATGAAATGATTCAGTGAAATTCAGAAACTGCTTCAGAAAGCCTGGGGGACAGAAGCGGGTTGTACGGAGTGTGGACGGGACGGACTGGCCTCGACCATTTGGCCGGATGGGAACAGTGATGGGCTCATGGGGTTCCATGCACAACGAATGGAGTTCAAAGGTGAAATGTTTTATTGGCTTCACCCGTCCAGCCCTTTTTTTGGCCGCACCTCGCTGCTTGTGGGATGGGGGATCTTTTAGCTCTCCAAACAGGGATTGAACCGGCGCCCTCAGCTGCGAGAGCACGGCGTCCTAGCCACTGGACAGCCAGGGAATTCCTTGTCCATGCAACTTTTTAAAAGGTGGAGAGCTGACATCAATTTTTTCACTCTGATTTGTTAGCTTTTTTTATTTTTTACTTTGGAATTGAAGAAACACAACAGTGCATTTGGGGCCACATTTTAAGTTCTAGAACTTTCACTGACCAAGTGTCGAGGCTTTAAAGTACTTTCATAAGGAGGTGATTATGTTCTGAGCAGACATATACACTTGGCAGAAAATATGCTCAGCTCCTCGGAGCCGAAACAGCGTCACAGGATCTTTGTTCAGACTTTGATGGTGCTATTAATACACCATGACTCACAAAGAGCCCTGCTTCCTGGAATGTTCCTTCCTATAGAAGAGTAATCTGTTATCACACTTTCAAAGGTTTGAGAAGATCTTGAAGCCTTAGAAAAGGGACGAACATCTTCCCAGATTATACAATTGTTTAAACAATTTGCCATCCCCACAGGAAGGGGGGAAGGATCAGTTGTGTGCACCAGTTCTTCATTCCGCCCACAAATAAATATCCGGTGCATTGGGCTGGCAGTGGACAAACCGGATACACGCTTAACCTTCATGGCCAATAGGCACTGGAGAGGCAGGAAGATGGACCGCAGACTTTTCATTGCAGGACAGTTGTGAGAAATGCGTCAAAGAAAGGGGAGGATGCAGGGTAAACAGACCAGACGGGGGAGAGGATCAGGCGCCATCACTCACACACTTTGAATGGGGTCACTGAATGGAAAGCTGGTGTGGGAAAAAAGTCAAGGGTCTGTGGACAACCCAGTAAGGAGTGAGCAGTGGCAGACACGGTCCATTCGTGGCGCCCCCTCTTACCCGGGACCACTCGGAGCTGCAGTGGCCTCATCTATCGAAGGGATGAATAATGATCCTTAGAAGATTCCAGGGCTTCCCTGGTGGTTCAGTGGTAAAGAACCCACCTGCCAGCAACGGAGGCCCGGGTCTGATCCCTGATCTGGGAGGGTCCCACATGCCGAGGAGCAACTAAACGCACGCACCACAACTACCGAAGCCCGCGTGCGCTAGAGCCGTGTTCTGAAACCAGAAGCCACTGCCACGCAGCTGCACAGTAGCCCCGGTCGCCGCAACTAGAGAAGAGCCTAATGAAGACCCAGAGCAGTCATAAATCAATAAAATTATAGGTAAACAAGAAGATCCCAAACTCAAGTGAGATCCATACCGATAACTGTTGAAGCTGGCTGATGGGACCGTAGTGGCTCACAGAACAGTTCCCCCTGCTTTGTGTGTGCAAATAGATGTGACACAAAAGTTACTGTTTTAACCGCTTTTAAATGCATGTGGGGGCTGGACCATAAAGAAGGCTGAGCAACGAAGAACGGATGCTTTCGAGCTGTGGTTGCAGAAGACTCTTGAGGGTCCCGCGGACTGCAAGGCGATCCAACCAGTCCATCCTAAGGGAAATCAGTCCTGAATATTCATTGGAAGGACTGATGCTGAAGCTGAAACTCCAATACTTTGGCCACCTGATGCGAAGAACTGACTCATTAGAAAAGACCCTGATACTGAGAAAGATTGAACTCGGGAGGAGAAGGGGACGACAGAGGATGACAGTTGGATGGTATCACCAACTCGATAGACATGAGTTTGAGCAAGTTCCAAGAGATGGTAAAGGACAAAGAGGCCTGGTGTGCTACAGTCCATGGGGTCACAAAGAGTCGGACAGAACTCAGCACCTGAACAACAACAACAATCATTTTTAAGTGTACAGGTCAGTGGAATCAAGTACAATTACATCATCGTGCCCCAATCACTACCATCGATCTCCAGAACTTTTTCATCATCCCCAGCTGAAACTCTGTCCGCATTAAATACCAACTCCCCCTCCCCCAGCCCTGGCAACCACCCTTGTACTGTGTGTCGATGGATCTGACTCCTCTTGATACCTCATATTGAGTGGAACCATACATGGCAATTCCGTGCTAGTCCAGTGATTACCACTCTGCTCTTTCGCTGCTGCGGCCTGGGGTTAAGTTTGGTCAGGAAACTAATATCCTGCGGACTATGCAACACAGGCAAAAAATTTAAAAAAATAAGTGGAATCCGACAGTAATTGGTCCTTCTGTGTCTAGTATATTTCACTTAGCATACTGTCCTCAAGGTTCATTCATGACATAACATGTACTGGAATATCCTTCCTTTTAAGGCCAAAGAATATTTCATTGTGTGTGTGCGCCACATTGTGTTTATCCATCAGTTCACTGATGAGTGTTTGGGTTGTTTGTCTTCTGGCTAATATCATGACACTGCTGTGAACACTGATTTCTGAGTCTATACCCAGAGGTGGACTTGCTGGATCATATAGTAATTGTTTACTTTTTTGAGGGACCAAACTCCTCCTACATTTTTTCAGTAACAGCTTGAGAGAGTCATATATGTACGATACAGTTCATTCATTTGAAGGGTACAGTTTGGGGCTTCCCTGGTGGTCCGGGGGTTAAGACGCTGCCTTCCAATGCAGGGGGTGCAGGTTTGACCCCCGGGGCGGAACTAAGATCCCACGTGCCGAGGAGCAACTGAGCCAGCACACGGACTGGAGAGGCCCCTGCGCCGCGACGGAGAGCCTGCGCGGCCAAAAAGTCTCCAACGCGCGCCGTTCACCGACTTTCACTATTTTCACAGTACTGAGAAGCCGTCACAATCTATGTTCAACACTGTGCTTCTGCTGCTGCTAAGTTGCTTCAGTCGTGTCCGACTCTGCGACCCCATAGATGGCAGCCCATGAGGCGCCCCCGTCCCTGGGATTCTCCAGGCAAGAACACTGGAGTGGGGTGCCATTGCCTTCTCTGGTTCAACACTGTAAACACCCCAAAAAGAAACTCTATAGGCATTAAGCGGCGACTCTCCGTGTCTCTTCCCCAAGGTCTCTGGCCAGCCACGCAGCTATGTCCTGTCTCTATGGATTTGGCTACTGTGGACATTTCGTATGAGTGAGATCATGGGATGAAACTGCGGGCCTTTGTGACTGATTTCTCTCAGCTGGCATAGTTTTCAAGGTACGCTCCTATTAGAGTGCGAGTCAGTATTCGTTCCTTTCTATGGCGACATTCCACTGCCTTGGAATATTTATTTTCCGTTCATCAGTTGATGGACATTTGGTTTGTCTCCACCTTTTGGCTTTTATGAATAATTGTTGTTGTTCAGTTGCTAAGTTGTGACCGACTCTTTGCGACTCCGTAGACTGCAGGCTCTCCTGACCTTCACTATCTCCTGCAGTTTGCTCAGATTCATGTCCATTGAGCCGGTGATGCTGTCTAACCATCTCATCCTCTGCCGCTCCCTTCTCCTTTTGCCTTCAGTCTTTCCTAGCATCGAGGTCTTTTCCCGTGAGTCCACTCTTTGCATCAAGTGGCCAAAGGACTGGAGCTTCAGCTTCAGCAGCAGTTCTTCCGATGAATATTCAGGGTTGATTTCCTTTAGGATCGATAATGCTGCTGTGAAAATGTGTGCACACATATCCTGAGGACACAGAGGGCTGACTTCACCCTTCTCTTCATATGAGACTTGGGCATCCTCAGATTTTGGTGTCCTCGGAGGTCCTGGAACAAAGCTCCTGAGGGATAGACACCCTGGGAGGACTGTATGTATTTTTGTGGACGTATGTTTTCATTTCTCCTGGGTACGTACCTAGGAGTGGAATTGCTGGATCACATGGTAATTCTATGTTTAACTTTTCCAGGAACTGCCAGGTTGTTTTCCAAAATGGCACGACTTTACACATCGGTGTGTGAGGGCTCCGGTTACTGCGTGTCCTTGTCAACACTTAACTCATCTCTCTCCACTTCTGCATGCACTTTAGAAATCTACAAAAGAAAAGTTAACAAAGAAACTAGAAACTGTAAGTGAAAGTGTTTCTAAACTGTGAAGGTCTGAGACGAATTTGTACAGAGATATCGGAGTACCGTGTGCCAAACACTACGTATTTTGGATACAGATACTTAACCAAACACATCTATGTTGGAGAGTCAGGACTGGTCCTGGTGTCTCCTCCTCAACCCCACCACTGAGGGTAGGATCGTCAGACCGAAGTGTGGGATTGCTACTGGGGTTGTGCCCTGGATTTCTCAGTGCTGTTTTTCCCATGTGTAGGGTACGAAGATGAGGCAACTTCGCGGAGATGGCGCAGCTGACTTGTCACACCAAATCCACTCAGTATTCCTGGTATTGAGGACGTTTCCCAAGGGGTGGGCCCCCCTATTCTGAAAAAGCAGCCCCAGGGCAGACCATGGTGACCTTCTTTCCATCATCTAAGTGGCTGGACAGTCTCCAATCCAGGCCCAAGCCTGATTGTTCAAGGCACACTCAGCAGGTTTCACCTTCTAGCTTTCTCTCATCACTTGGACGCTCAGGGGTCCCTTCTCAAGACCTAACACATCCAGGCTCTCAAGACTTGGTTACACTGGGAAGCCCCCCTTCTATCAGCAGTCACCCTCTTCCTGGAGCACACCCCGCCACACACCACCCCCTTGGAGCCTCCCCACACCCCTGCCCTCCGTGCCCCACCAGCTGAGTCCCTGCACTTCCCACCACAGCTGGCCCTCCGTGGCCTCTGCCGTGGCTGCCTTCCCCAGTGATGCGTGTTTCTCTGCAGTTTCTATTCTTTAAAATTACTTATTGGGTCCATGCTGGGTCTCCACTGCTGTGCAGGCTTTCTCTAGCTGCGGTGAGCTGGGGCTGCTCTTCATTGCAGTGCGTGCGCTTTCTCATTGCGGGGCCTTCCTTTGTTGCAGAGCAGGGCCTCTAGGGCGCAGGCGCTTCAATAGTTCTGGCACACGGGCTTAGCGGCTCCACGGCATCTTCCCAGATCAGGGTTCGAACCCCGTGTCCCCTGCGCTGGCAGGGGGACTTTTTTACTGCTGGACCACCAGGAAAACCCCCTGGTGATGCATCTTTCGTGTGTTGGGCTGGTCCTTCGCTGGTGTTCAATGAAGGCATGAGGAATCTGTGCTTGATAGTAACTAGTGAGTTCAGAGGACTGGGAGACAGCAAGGCCACGGCAGTCTAGGGAAAATTCTAGAAGGGTGAGGCCTGGGTTGGGGCTTGCAGGAGGTTACACTGCAGAAAGTATGGGGGGACCTGAGCCCAAGCACGGTGACCGGCTGCGTAGTGAGCCCAGCTGAACACCAGGCACCTGCTAAGCCCACTACCTAGAAAACACCAAACAGGCTCCTGAGTATCTATATTAGCTGATTTACCAGTGAAGTGATGAGGCGCAGGACTTGCTCAGACTCACTTCTGAATCCCTGTAGACTGCTTTCTGTAGCTTTGCTTTGTTTTCATTTGCTGTTTATGTACAAAACATGGTGTTCAAATTCACCCACTTTGTGTATTTTAAGCTGGAATTTTAATGAACACACACAGCTGTGCACCTGTGGCGTTTCAGGGCCTAAGTTCCCTCCTAGGCCCCCTGCAGTCCAGTCCCCACTAGGGTCCCTGCTTTCCATAGCTGTGCCTTACCTAAAATTCTGTGAAATCTCACAGGAGGTAGTGTTTTTTTCTGTCTGGCTTCTTTCACTTTTCTCCATTTACCTTGGTCTCTAATTTCTGCTTTCCAGTTCTCAGATGCAGGGTCTTGCGTAACTTCTTGTAAAATGTATTCCCTGTTTAGTATGCTATTACAATTTGTTGGTTCTGTTTTCTAGGCATTTTAACACTGATGATTTTTTTCCCTAAAAAATTTAAATTGTTTCATATATTGACCTCCTACCTTAGGACTTTGCTCTGCTCATGAATCCTGGTGCCGGTTTTGTAGCTTTCTCACAACCACATAATCCCTGAGTAAGTCTTTTCCACTCTGGTGGCTCAGTGGTAAACTGTCTGCCTATAATGCAGGAGCAGCAGGTTCAATGCCTGGTCAGGAAATGGCACCCCACTCCAGTCCTTTTGCCCATGGACAGAGGAGCCCAGCAGGCTACAGTCCATGGGGGTCACCGTCCGTCACAAGTTAGCAGCTGAGCACATTCCCACCTTGCACCATACCAACCTCTGCTTCCCAGCGCTCTGTACACTCATCAGCGTGGGGACTAGTTACATTAGTGTGAAGCACTGGACTTGGCAGCAGTAGGCTGGGGACCCCGACAGTTGAAGGTCACCACCAGCCTGGTGTTTGTGTCCTTCACCTCATCTTCTCACTCCCAGGGCGGGCACCTGTGGTCTCCGCGGTTCATCTCTGGCACAGGGATGGCTGGGGGCAGTTCCAATTACACGCCTGCCATAAACACTTTTCATAATTCAGGGGGGAAATGTTTTGTGGGCATTTTTTTTTCCACTGGAGACACTTTATAGAGGACTAATACTTTTAATTTGAATGGAATTGTTAGTCTCCTTACTAGAGGTGGACAAAATTTGCTTTTTGTCCTTCAATTACTAATTTCTAAACAGCAGGACCACTGGCACCAGACCAGCTGAGCCCCAAGGGAAGCCCAAGTACACTGGAGTGAGCAGCCTGTCCCTTCTCCAGCAGATCTTCCCGACCCAGGAATCGAACCAGGCTCTCCTGCGTTAGGTTACTATCAGGGAAGCCCTCCTTAGACTAAGGGGCGTTAAAAGCGTCTGCTGCATTAGAGAGCTAAGGATTAAAGATCATTGCTTACCAGGCACTTACTCCCCACCAGCGCATACTACCCATGACAGACCTTCCAGTCTGGACTCTCCAGGCCTCTCAGGCTCTAGGTCCAAATCCTGGGAAGACCTCCCACAAAGTACTCTTAATGCTCAGCCCTGCCCTCTCCAACTGCTGTGTGCTGCTTATGGCTGTCGGCAGCCTCCCAGACACACCTTTCCTGAGGCTCAGGAAAGAACCAGAGAACAAGCAGCAGAGAGTTTCAGATGGGAAGCTGTTCAGCAGCTGTGGTTCATAAGAGAAAGGCAGTAAAAGGGCGGTTATTACACATCCTCCGTTTCACCAATACCATCAAAGTGCAGCTTAGACATCGAAATCCTAAAGCACAATGATGTTATTAGAAAGTCTAACACATGGACACAGAAGCAGCAAGTTCCATTCTCCTGTTTTTTAAGCATAGGGGCTCACCGCCAAACATGCAGCCTGAGCACCCTCAGGTCACAGCAGCAGGCTCTAGGGAGGCCACACCAACCACCTGCTCTCCTGACTCTCCTAGGGAAGAGGCGCACACCTCCTGTTTCACATTCTGGGACCCCCCCCCCCAAGAAAGACATCAGACATCGTTTCTTTTAATTTATCTGTATTTGTTACAACTTTTTGAAGCAGAATGTGACTCGAGCACTATATTTCCATTCACAAAACTTGCTCCAAGTTACCTTTCCAGCGGCTTTACAACATGCCTGGGCAGGCTTATAATTTTGCTACTCTAAACAGTATTTTTCTTTGGAAAACAAGCCCTATGTATGGACAGTGACTCCAATCAAGTTGGTTCAGCTTAACACACTAACTTCTAAAGGCCTGGCACATGCAGTCATAACTACAGGGGATGGAAGTTTTAAAAAGTATACCCCAGAAGATGAAAACTTGCTGTAACAAGTGTTTCTTTTAAACATCAAGGTATATACTTCAGAACACTTCAGCGACAGAAAATTTTGGTCTACTAAAGAATCCGCTTGATAGCTAAACACTTCAGACCACAAAGTTAACAGAGGTTACACACACACCTTACAACAAAGGTTAACTACTTCCATCTGTTAAAATAAGCCAACATGAAACTAGGAAAAAACTAGCTCTGCTTTAGTGCTGAAAGTATCACAGTATCACACTAAGTATAAAGAAATCTTATTCTCCCCTTACGCAGTTGTCATGCCGTACAGATTTTTAAATGTTAACAAAAATAAAGAAATACTCGAGAACATATTGGAGGGAATGGAGACAGGGCGCCGAGCACACCGCCAGGCGACCCCCGGCAGCGCTCAGTCTACTTCCTCCATGCGGGACGTGTCGTCATCTCCTTCCAGGGGCGGCATTTCCTCAGTGACTGCAGCGCTGCTGTCGTCAGCAGTGGGGTCATCCTCGTCAATGCCTTTAAGGAAATAAAAAACATGGATTAGGTTTCTTAAAGCCACATAATTAGCCCAGCACTACAGGTTCATCATACCCACTCTCAAGGCTGAGGGAATTACAAGGGACATGACGAATAGGGCTTATTTACCCCCTTTTAACTCATGTGACTTCAGTGTTTCACAAATGGAACAAGAGCCCAACTTTGTTGAAATTGCTGCAAGTTCACCCTTTTCAACAGTCATGTGTTTAGGTTTTTTCCCCAATGGTACTACACATGGTACCTGCACAAGGCTTACCGAGACCAAGCTTAATCATCCTGTAGATCCTGTTGGCATGTGTCTGGGGATCCTCCAGACTGAAGCCAGAAGACAGGAGGGCTGTTTCGTACAGCAGGATGACCAGATCCTTCACAGACTTATCATTCTTGTCAGCCTCTGCCTTTTGCCTCAAGGTCTCAATGATGGAATGGTCAGGGTTGATCTCCAGGTGCTTCTTGGCTGCCATGTAACCCATCGTTGAGTTGTCTCTCAGGGCTTGAGCCTTCATGATCCGTTCCATGTTTGCTGTCCAGCCGTATGTGCTTGTGACAATGCAGCATGGAGATGTCACCAACCGGTTTGACACAACCACCTTTCATTAAAAAAAAAAAAGAAGTATAGTGATAACTGGGCATAGAGATGTTCCATTCTCAGTACTTGTTACCAGGTTTATTTGAATATTTAAGGAACTTGGGTATTAATGAATCAGAAATACTATTTACAAATACTATTGCAAATCCTAAGCTTTAAGTTCCTTTTAAGTTCTCGTGTCTTTCAAGATCTTAAGGACTATGTATGTGTGACTTGTTCAAGACACCTAACACCCCTAAGAAGGGTTAGTAACCGGAAAAAAAAAAAGAAAAAAAACTGTATTCACACACCTTTTCAACCTTCTTCTCCAAAATGTCCTTCATGATTTTGCAGAGGTTTTCAAACTTTGTCTTTTTCTCTTCTTGCTTCTTTTTCTCTTCCTCATCTTCTGGAAGTTCCAGGCCCTCTTTGGTGACTGACACTAAGGTCTTCCCCTCAAACTCCTTCAGCTGTTGCACACAGTACTCATCAATAGGCTCGATCATGTAGATCACTTCCAAGCCGTGCTTCCGGAGACGCTCCACAAAGGCTGAGTTGGCTACCTGGTCCTTTGTCTCACCTAAGAAACAGAAGTTTTATATCTTTTAACAGCAGTCTCATTTATTTTTGTTAGATTAACTCCTACTAAATTATGTGTAACACCACACGGGTAGAAAACACGTGCAACTGTTCCCATGGGAATCACAAAAATTACCTGTGATATAATAGATGTGTTTCTGGTTTTCCTTCATTCTTGTGCAATAGTCCTTGAGAGAAACCATCTCATCACCAGAAGCAGAAGTATAGTACCTCAACAGCTCTGAAAGCTTCTTCCGATTTTGGGAATCTTCATGTATTCCAAGCTGAAAAACATTGTTAGCTTTAGGAAGGCTTTCTCTGTGTTCAATTATTTCAAATGAAAAATCAGTTTGATTACTACTCTTTAATAGTCAAATGTGTTTCTAACCAACCTTAATATTTTTAGAGAACTGCTCATAAAACTTCTTGTAGTTCTCCTTATCTTCTGCCAGTTCAGTGAAGAGTTCCAAGCACTTTTTGACCAAATTCTTCCTGATAACTTTCAAAATTTTGCTTTGTTGCAACATCTCACGGGAAATGTTCAGAGGAAGATCCTCAGAATCTACCACACCTCTAATGAAATCTGAAACAGACCAAATGCAGCCAGTCACTCCAAAAACAAAAACTGACAAATCTGTAAACCCAAAAACCCCAAAGATAAACAATTTCCCCATGTTTAGTTTAAAAACCAGGAGCTGACAGGATGAACCTCTTAGACCAGTAACAGTGACCATTCTTCATCAGCCTATACTCACTCAGGTATTCAGGGATTAGCTCCTCACAGTTATCCATGATGAAAACTCGGCGAACATACAGCTTAATGTTGTTCTTCTTCTTTCTGTTTTCAAACAGGTCAAAAGGAGCTCGTCTTGGGACAAAAAGAAGGGCTCTGAATTCCAACTGTCCTTCAACTGAAAAATGCTATAATAAAACAATCAAGATTAACATAGGGCAAACAAGTTGCGTCAACAAAAAATTTCACGTATAACAGTTACCTAACAATGACTCTGGGCAAAGCATGGGGCATTGGGGACCAGAATGCTGCCTCAAACACCTGCAGGGGTGATAGTTTTGAAGCACTTAGCAGTCACTCACCTTGACTGCCAAGTGATCCTCCCAATCGTTGGTCAGGCTCTTGTAGAACTCTCCATACTCTTCATTAGTGATGTCATCAGGGTTTCTGGTCCAGATAGGTTTTGTCTTGTTCAGCTCTTCTTGATCGATGTACTTCTCCTTGATCTTCTTCTTCTTCTTCTTGTCCCCATCCTTCTTCTCTTCCTCCTCTTCATCTGAGCCAACGTCTTCTATCTCGGGCTTGTCATCAGACTCCTTTTCTTCTTTCTCCTTCTCTTCCTCTTTGTCCTCCTTCTCTTCTGCTTCATCATCACTAACTTCTTTATCACGTTCCTTTTCCACCTTCAAAGGAGGACAAATCATGTCACCTCTCCATCACAAAACTGGGGGAAAAAAGCTAAAGGAGACTTCAGCACTTACACCAACACTATCTGAGAAACACTAGTAGCCAGGAAGCTACCCACCAATTTCTGAAGGATCTTAACAGCCCTGGGAACCTTGACAGGAGTCGACCCACCAGCCCAGGAAATTAGTGCAAGTTTGGCTCTCTTACAAAAAGCACTAAGGACTAACAGATTTCAGTTCAGTCCCTGTAGTAACCTACATATACAGGATGCATGGAAACTCACGAAGAGAGTGATGGGATAGCCAATGAACTGAGAATGCTTCTTCACAATCTCCTTTATTCTCCGTTCCTCCAGGTACTCAGTCTGGTCTTCTTTCAGATGCAGAATAACTTTTGTTCCACGCCCCATCGGTTCTCCTGAAAAGAAGTCCAGAGATTGAGGCCAATTTCAATCACAATGGTTTGACCAAGGCAAAAAAAAAAATACTATTTCGCTCTCCTGGGCAGTTATCTGAAAAGTCTACGAAGCAGAAGCTTGCGGTTACTACAACTGGGAAGAGTCCAGGGCAGTTAACCACAAGTGCGTGCTATCACCCTCCAGGGAAACGAGTTTCTTAAAAAAAAAAAAAAAAAAACCTAGAGACAAACTTCACCCCTTCTTTGGGGCTCCAGT
>SJYQ01096562.1:0-22895 GCA_006410935.1 Redunca redunca
CCACGATGTTGTTGTTTAGTCACTACTCTTTCGCAACCCCATGGACTGTATCCCCCCCCCGCTCCTTTGTCCTTGGGATTTCCCAGACGAGAATACTGAAGTTGGTTACCATTGCCTTCTCACTTAACCCGATACTGGAGTTGGTTAAGTCTTGGCCCACAAGTCACTGGGAAAGAGCTATCAATGTGGACTGTATGCCCACCCCCATCCAGGTTTCTTAGAATGATAGGGAACTTCTCACAGTCCCTAACTCTCATTTGGCTCTTTATAAAAACAGTAACTTCCATGACTTTATGCAGGGTTAAGGAGCAGCCCCAGGTCCCTGCTGCATTTAAATTGTTCACCAGTTCACCCGAGAAAACCTGTTTCTCCTAAAGGCTAAAGTAAACTTAAATGCCTGAAGGTCAGTTTGCAGTAATTAAACATTAACTCATAAAAATGAACATATCAAGGAATGGGACAAATTTATCTTGGTCACAGCAGCTACTTTTTTGCCTGGCAGATCCTTTTTAATGCATAATTTGTTAAAAAAAAAAAACAGCTAAAGACAATTTAAGCCACATTTCTAAAAGCTTTTACAAATTATGAATTAAATAGAACTATGCTCTTTGCCAGGAATTAAACAGGCTGTAATTTCTGATTTGAAATTACATCTAATGTAGATTTAATTTACAGTTATTTTAAAAGCAGAAGGTTCTTCCTTAAGTGTCATTTTCAGTAAGATTAAAACACACAAAAAATGGCTCTCAGAAAAAAAATTTTAAAAATGGAATTAGTTGTTGCTGTACCTGGTTAAAGAGACCCATCTAATTTCACTCCTGAAAGCACTAAATCTTTAGTAAACCATTTAAAAAATAAATTAGACTAATAGAGGAGGAGATAACAGTAAAACTTTGGAAGCTGCAAGACAGATGACTGTCACCCAGCACACTTGCAAAGCCCAATTTATACTGTATAATCCTCAAAAAGGCCCTGCAACAGGGCCTTTGGAGTTGGAAATGAAGAATGAATAAGAGGATGAAGTGAAAGCTATTTGAGAAACACCTCTAAGTGCATGCCTCACTCTCAGAAGACTAGAGGTTTATTTCTGGACAGAATCAATAATCTATGGTGTAGAGGTTTCCTCAGTGCTAATCACACTGGGAGCAGGTTATGTGCATTTGAGTATACATGATGCTGAATGCAAGGCCCTGAGTTGTTTTCCACTTCTTAATTTAGTAAATCCTCAGAAGATTGGAAGACTCTTAACTGGGGAATCTGACCAGCCCAGGAGGAACAGACTAAGATAATATCAGAGGTTCCCCAATAAAGGGCCCAATTAGATCACCCTCAGTGAAGCCCTGGAGAAGGCAATGGCAACCCATTCCAGTACTCTTGCCTGGAAAATCCCATGGATGGAGGAGCCTGGTAAGCTGCAGTCCATGGGGTCGCTGAAAGTCAGACACGGCTGAGGGACTTCACTTTGACTTTTCACTTTCATGCACTGGAGAAGGAAATGGCAACCCACTCCAGTGTTTCTGCCTGGAGAATCCCAGGGACGGGGGAGCCTGGTGGGCTGCCTTCTATGGGGTCGCACAGAGTCCGACATGACTGAAGTGACTTAGCAGCAGCAGTAACAGTGGAAGCCCCAAGTCTCTAAGCTGCAACCTCTAAGCAGATCTTCTAAAGGGTTTTTTTTTGAAAAAGGACTACCATTTATGTAGGAAAGTTGAAGTGATAACAGACAAAAGCAGAAAAATAGCACTTTGGAGGAAAACAAGAAAGTTAATATTAATGAACTTTGATGTTTTGATACATTGTATACTTGTCACTGTGAACTCATAAATCACTAGTAAATAGGGGATGCCAATTATTAACATGTAAACAGTGTTGGCTCCTATGTATTTTTTTCCCTAAGAAAGAAAAGCCACAGAAGCAGATCTATAAACTTCAGCAAGAAAGGTCTTCACTTAGTTGCTATACTGGCAGCAGAAGCCTTTCAAGTATATTTGTAAAAAAAAAAAGTTAGGGCTTCCTCCCCAGAGAGGTATACAACTGTTGACCTGGTTACAGGTCGAATCCCCTACTGACCAGCCTTGTGGTTTAGATGTCTACTTTCACATGCACTTCAGTTTCTCCCAGCCCTACTCTTAGCATTCTGCCAGCATGTCTACACTACTTTTAGAGTTTTACTAATGTGTAATTGACATACAAAAGCTACACTTATTAAGTATAAATACAATTTGATAAATTTGACTCATACCTACACCTATGAAATCTCAAAATCATGATGATAAAACCATCATCCCCAGGGATTTCCTCTTGTCTCCTGTGATCCCTTTCTGGTCTCCAGCCCTCTACTCCTACTCATAAACTTCATCTATCTCTGTGGTATCCTCCAGCAATGCTGAGAGCAATCTGAGTGGCTCAGATCAGCTCTCCAGGTACCAATTTATGTTTTTTTTTATTGGTGCTCTGTTTACAACTGCAGAGGATTTGAGTGGTATGTCTCAAACTTCTCCCCCACCCCACCACCCCCATCAGCTGTTACTTTTAATGTTTTTGCAAGATGAAAGGTTTTTCTGGATGACATATACTTACGTCTCACAGTACCTCCCACAAAATGCTAACTTCAAAGGAAAAACAGTAACTGTGGAGAGTCCTGACAAACACCACCTTAACCAAGTGATCAAAACTAACCTCAGCCATAATGGAACAGACTAGAATTGTATCCACATAATAGAATGCAATGCAATAAAGCATGTTTAATGTTTCTGCCCAAACTATGTAAGCTGAATCTAGCCATAAATTAACATCAAAACAAGACCTACTTCTATAAAATTAATGGCCTGTGATCCTCACAGATGTCAAGTTTATGAAAATCAAGGAAACTCAAAGGAATTTTTTCAGATTGAAGGCTAGAAATTAAATGCAATGTGTAATCAGTGTAGCTTGGATTCTTTTGCTACAAAGGGCAAAACTTGGGGTTGTGGATTCAATGGTAGTAATACAACAGTGCTTGTTAAGTTCCTGGTTCTGATGGTGGTTTTGTGCTGTAAGAAAACGTCCTTTTTCATAGAAAGTACCTCAAACTGTTGTCCAGTATGGTAGCAACTAAGTCTATGGTACTTATATGTCTGGCATAACACTTCTTAAAATATTTTGGATAAAAATGATACATTATTAAAATAATTTCAGCTGTTTTATTTTTTAAATAAGGACTATCAAAAGTAAAATTACATGAGTGGCCTGCACTGTGTTTATTTTGGATGGCACTGCAAAGTATTCAGGCTGATTTGGTATCATGTTAGCAACTTATCCTCAAATAGTTCAGGCAAAAAAGTTATCAGTACTGAGTTGCAGCTTTTCTGAAAGATTGAATGAAATTATTTTAAAATAAAAATTTGTTAATGAGGGATATAAAAAGGTATGTTATTTTAGATTAATGGGCAAATGTGCATTATGAAATTTTAAGGTTATAAATGACATCGACATTCATTTGGGGCCTATCACAAACTAAATGTTTATAATGTACGAATTTTAGGAGTTAACCCCCACAACCATCACAAGTATTGGGAATTATTTTCTATGTTTAGGCTGTGATGGTGCCTCTCACTAGCAGCACAAAGTACACATGAAGATTAAGCTTATCTATCCCACTGGATGTTGCCTGCTCCCCATGTACCCCCTTTATGGGTTCTTCACTTGGTCTCTTCATCACTGATCCTCCTGGCCATTTGCATTAGCTGTGAACCTGCCTCTCACACCTGTTTGTCCTACTCTTTAGCCTTTCTTAGGAGGGCACGCTTGATTTGGTTAGGCCTCTTCCCGGTGTCCTGCAAACAGTTCGAGCCTTGCCTCGAGAGCAGGGCAGACAGCTCCCCCTCTGACAAGAAAGGAGGCTCAGAAAGATTAAGCAACCTGTACAACACTCAGCTGGGATTCCAAATCTAATTCATTCCACTCTATAGGAGGAGGTCCACCTGCTTATCTAGCTATGATGATCTGCTTTCTCTAATTGTTCTGTTTCCTTCACAGAGCTTACCACAATTCATAGTGATCTTTTATGTCCCTCAGGAGAGGCTAATTCTGTGATAGCAGCTATCTTACCTGACACGGGCACAGCTGCATCTCACTGCCTGGAACATAAAAGTGCACAGTCAGCTTTTATTGAATGGCAAAAAAAAAAGGGTACCAGTTTACCAGTGGGTAAAATCTTTTTCAAGACTACAATGCAGTTATTTGTAAAAATTTTTCTTTTTCTTTAGGTATATTACATATAAAAGTGGATATTTTCCATGATAAATGAAAATGGCCAATTCTTTAAGAGGAGAAGTATTGAATCTTTATAAGAATGTAAGTACGTACATTGCCAGTTTTGTAAATGTTATCTGACATAGATTGTTTAGAAATATATAATTTCTCTTTTTTAAGTTGCTGTATCTTGGACGAGACTATCCAAAAGGAGCAGACTATTTCAAAAGGCGTCTGAAGAATGTTTTCCTTAAAAACAAAGATGTGAAGGACCCAGAGAAGATCAAAGAACTTATTGAACGGGGCAGATTTGTAATGAAAGAACTAGAAGCATTATACTTCCTTAGGAAATACAGAGCTATGAAACAACGCTATTATTCAGATACCAACAAAACTAAATGATCAGTATTACTATCATTTGACTGAAGATCAGTGCCAGCTGTTTATGTACCAGCTATGACAAAAATAACTTTAAAGTGTCAAGATATACATTGTGTTAAAAATACCTGAGCCGCCTTACTGAACTAAAACAGGTTTCAACTTCTATTGCTTTATCAGCAACCTTTCTGCTCAATTTTTATATAACAACTAAATGTCAACTTTATAGTAATTTAGCTATATAATGTTGCCAACTACTTATTAAAAATTGATGAGCACCCAATTTTGAATGAAAATATAATGTACTTAAGTTTTAATGAAAAATTTGCCAATTATTCTTAGCTCATTTCTGCATTTTACTGAGAAGAGAATGCCGTTTAATGTACACTTAATTTCTTGCAAGTTTATTTCCCTTAACTTTTAAAGGAGCTCATGTTTGACCCCATTTGAAACGTTAACAGCACATATCCAGTGTTCACTGCAAAAGAAGTAGCATCTGGTAATGATTTAAGTGCAGTTAGTAGAACTAATATGTATAGAGTTAAGAACCTGAAACAGCCTACCAGTGACTGGCATTACATAATATGCCTATTTAATTATTTCCAGTATTAATTTTGCAATTGGATGCCTTTGGGCCTTAAAACAAATCTCCTGTTGTATATCAATTACCTTCTTCAATAAAAAGTAATGATTTATGTTATTCTATTCTTTTATCATAAAGGCAGATTTGGTTTGCATCCCTTTCTAAATGAGTTAATATGGTATAGGACCTAAACCTAACACGGTTTTAAGCAAACACTTACACTTTTACACAATGTTCACGGCACCATACACAAATAAAAAACATCTAGCTTATAAGCTAAAGAAAAGATATACTAATATACTATCACGTCTGTTGCTTATAAACTATCCTGTATCATTTGTGGGGATAATGTTTCAAATTTCCCTGGCAATCCAGTGGTTAGGAGTTGGCACTTTCACTGCTGTGAACCCAGGTTGGGGTCAAGGAACTAAGATCCTACAAGTCGTGCAGCACAGCCAAAAAAAGAAGAAAGTACACACTACGATAGTCACCATAACTATTTTTATTACATTACAATAATTAGGAGCAGTACAGTTCATGACAAAAATATTACAAATTTCAGATCACTTCACAGCACATACTCCTATAAACATTTAAAAGTTAATTTTAATTAAAAGAGTGGTCATTTTAAATTTAATGTTTGATATGACCAACATTCCTAGGTCAGCGCAACCGAACGATGGAAAACAACTGGATCACACTGCATATGTCCCACAGAAAGAAAGCACAATGTACAAAATGTGCATGTTTCAGTTTACACTATACAAAAATAGTTAAAATACATTCCAGGTAAACATGTTACATTAAGAAAGAGTACTAGTAAGAAATTGGCACTCAAAGGAAAACTGCAAAAGTATTTTCAACATGAAAACACAAGACAGTGGAATTGGAAACTTTTGAATAAAACATTACATAACCCATTTAGCTCTATAGGGAAAGGGACCGTCTATAATTGACATTTCTGCAGGTAATAACTTTTTTTCCCCATAAATTCATCTAAAATTGCCTATTATCATCCCAAACAGGCACTTAAAACTATTGAAACAAGTATTACTAGTTATGACTCGTCTTTAAGAACTGATGTGAATATATCTCTAGAAAGAAAAGAAATTTCATTTTCTGAAGGAATTTACAGCTACTAGTTATATGCTGTTCAATTTCTCAATGCAGATTTCATGCTACCCAATATCAACAACAAAGCTATTAAATATAAATTCAGCTTTAAAGTTACTAATGGGTTGTTAAAAATCATTAATACAAAATAATCAATAAATTATTACTTTTTGACAGATGGAAAGGGCAAGTAGTTTTTACTGCCTACAAAGAAACCTAAATGTGTATATGTTTAGGAAGAATGGTTAGGAAAAAAAAATTACTGGAATACAAATGAGATGAACTTGTGCAAACTGCAACTTAACATGCCTCACAAAGTTTCCATATATTTTAGGACAAAATTGTGCAATGGTGGCCAAGATTTTGATAACCTATAAAAGTTAGATTCTAATTCCTATGCAGTGTGACTCAGTTAAAATAGAGCCTAGAATTCCTAAGTGGAGATACTCACTCAAATTTTACTACATACTTCTGCTACATTCTTCCACAATCGTTAATGTCTAAAACTATGTAATTTAGCAATTTTTTTCAACTTCAACAAGGATTTTTATCTTTAAGGCTGTAATTAGATAACATTTATGTTATTTCTAGGATTATCTCTCCCCTTTTAAAATCTCTACAAAAACAAACATTTTATTAAACCATTCAAAATTCACATAATAAAGGATAATTACCACTGCCATAAAAAAGTTGCCCAGCTACATCAAAAATTCAAGAGTCCTAAAAATCGTCTGTTATACACTGCAATTCCTGAAGTATGGCCATTTCTTTCTCTTGTTTAGAAACAAGAGGAGGTACTAAAGCAAGTCTTAACTCCCTACCTAATGTTCCAAAAGCCTGTAGTTTAATATAGCATCTCAGAAACCATATTGATTTTTAAATAGAAATTTCCTTTTCTGTGAATTAGCTCAGGCATCTGGGTAAAAATTACCCAGAAGAAACAACTTTTAGAATTACTTATACAAAGAGACCATACTACACACGGGGATTTTAACATTATCTGACATACAACTTAATTTGTACTATAATTGTCTCAATAGAATCACATAATTATGCCAAATTAAAAAAAATAATCAAATTTACTCCTTTAGAACATTGAAGTAAACTGATTTAATTAAAAAAGAGCTTGACTAAACAGCTACATTGGAATAAGAGCAAAACAATTATTTTAGAACTGGAAGAAACTAAGCTTAGAGACCAAATCATTTTTTTGCAGAATTACAATATGCATTATGTTGTATCTGGGTCATGTGTCAGATGCCTCACTGATATATAGACCCTCCAGAATATAAACACTACTTAAGGACAGGTCTTATGTCCCGTGTTTGGGTACTCTTAACATCCCCAATGCCTTGGGCAGTGCCTGGCATCTAGCAGGCACTCAAACATTTGCTGAATAAATGACTTCTGCTAAAGAGTAAGACATGAATTAAATTTGAAAGTATCTTTCACGGTAAGATTTTAGTTTTTAAAACAATGGAATGTATCACTATTAGCAGGGCTAGTCCTAGTAAATTACATAAGGAATTCTCTCAGCACTACTTTTATTAAATTCCCCTTTCACGGGATAGGGTTCTAACTATTCATAGCAGGTATGAAAACTCCTACTTTATCACTGATGGACCAGGCAGCAAAGAGATGGTGTTCAGAGGATCAAAATTAAACTGCTACAGCCACAACCTGAAATTAGCTATTAGGTCAAATCCCATTATAGTTTCTGTCAGATTATGTTAAGCCTGAGGAATTTTACAATATAGGACATTTTGATATGATTTGATGGGAGGCCATCATGGAGATATCCAAAGCAGCAATAAATCTTGAGATCAGAGAAATGAGAAATATTATAAGAAAAAACATCAAGTCATGGGATATAGAGAAGGGTAAGGTAGGCAGGCAAGACAACACTAATATGGGAAAAGTCCTGGAAGCAGAGAACGATATTTAAAAATAAACTTCACCTCTTGCACAATTTTGCCTAAGACTGGCACTGAAGATGATAACACAGGTAAAAAGCTACAGATGGTGCTGAGACTGACAAATAGGTATATCCTTATGTAAACTGAATGTATATCACACAGTTATAAAGCTAGATACAGCCTTTGAGATGACTTCTTTAAAAATGAAGAAATGGCTAGTAAGTGATTTGTCCAAAATCAAAGACACATAACTTAGAATCTAAGTCAACTTCCTCCTTCTCCAGTGATACTTTCACCTCAACACACTATCTCAGTTCAAATACTTTAAAATAAATTAACATTTTAAATTCATTCAGAGAATCATTGTTAGCATTACTTTATCTACTGTATAAGCATTAGATATTCTTAATAATGGACCAGACTGTACTGAAGTGTTTACAAAATGTTACTTTAGCCAGCATTAAAGAGAACTAGCCAATACTCAAGATTTTGAGATTTTTTCATTTCATTGTTTAAAAAAAATTAAAATCTTGCCACCTCACCTAAAATCTCATTTAAAATAATATTTTTTTTAAGTTCTGTTTTTTTGGGTTTTTTGTTTTAAAAAAGTGATGTTCCTGAGTAGGACTACGACATAATGAGAATGTACCTTGCTGAGCTATTCAATCTCTCTGCAAGTCCCTGTTTTCGACCAACCAAGGCATGGCAACAATGGAAGACCACAGGGATGCAATTCACACTGTGAAACTCTCCATGTAGCTTAAAGGTTCACACAAGGCCCGGCTTTGCCACCCTGGTCTCTGTAACACCTACCAAGCTAACTGGCCCAAATAATCTTTTACATCACTACCAGTAGAATTAAAACTACTTTCAAAGATTGAAGTTCAAGAAAAAGATTTATGCTAAGAAAGAGCAATCTGATACAGGGAGACTGTATGTAATTCCTATGAGAATTCTTTATACATGTTAAAATTTTTTTAATTATTACAAAAATTTAAAGCATGTAAATATAGTCCCCAAATGCTTGTTCTAATCCTCATTACCTACTGGGTCTGCCTTAACATAAAAAGCTATTCAGAGCATTATAGGAATTTACCTAATGTGGAACGTAAGTGGCCTTTTAATATTTTCCATTGCCTTGTATTTTTTTCCATTTTTTTCCCTTTTTATAGAAAAAATATAGTATTTTGGGGAACGTGACCATTTGACAAATAGCAGTGGAAAGAAGAAAACCTTTGTGAACAGTGTAACTTTACATTCATTAAGGGTAACTGAAACTATAGGACAATGATACCTACAAAATGAAACTACGGGAAGCCCATAAATTCATGTTCCCTCGATGTTTCAGTAAAACCAATCATGAAATCTCAACTGAAGTTATAATCAGTAATTAATCCATGTGTGTGATAAAACAATACAATAGGGATGATTTGAAAGCCTCATTAATTTGTTTCACACTAAAGTTCACAATTGGTAAGAAAAATAGGAAGTAATCAACTGCATGCACCAAAAACCCCAAGATGGAAATCTCAGGTGTTCAGTTTCTTTTTCACAGGCATTGCTAGTTCAAAAACCAAAATGCAGGGAATACTGGCACTTAGAGGAAAAAAGTTTCCACTGTCATTTTAAAATAAGCATTCAAGATAAAAGCTAACAGTATGGATGGAGCAGAAAGAAAATTAGATAATGCTAAAACAAATGCTAATAATTTAGTGTAATATACAAAAATTACCACTTTTACTTAAGTATGCCTTAAGAAAAAAGTACAAATTGTATTTACATAATTATACACTTTGTCTTTGACTTCTTTTTCTTCTTTTTACCATCTTTGCTCATCTTTTCTTTATGTTTTCGAATTTCTCGAACTAATGTATAGAAGGCATCATCAACACCCTGAAACACATAAGTATTAAAACGTGAATATATATGATGGTTTGAGGTATACAGAAAACAGGATGTATTACTAGTGGAAATATTGAGAAAGAATAAGAATACTTAACATTTCTCTTTAGACATATATATCTCAGATTTTTTAGGATTCTTAAGTGTCTTCAAGGATATTTTGGTAACATTATAGGAACACTTATTTTCACAAAAGGCAATGAAATCAATGGCAAAGAATCCTACATACACTTAGGTATTAACACATGACTTTTCCTGAGAACTTAATTTGCTACCAGTTTTTCCATACTGGCCTACCTCTGTCACCAAAATCCAAATGTATTTGTGTATATATGTGAATATATATTTATACTTAATTATCCCCGAGTTTCTAGACATTTGATATAAGCCATGCCAATATATACTACTTTTATAATTATTTCACTATATTTGAGCTCTGCTGCTAAGTCACTTCAGTTGTGTCCGACTCTGTGTGACCCCATGGACTGCAGCCTACCAGGCTCCTCCATCCATGGGATTTTCCAGGCAAGAGTACTGGAGTGGGTTGCCACTGCCCTCTCCGATTTTGAGCTCTGATTCAGAATTATTTAAATCCATGTAGATTTAAATAATTATCATGAAGTATACAGTATCAGAATATATTACTTTCAGTTTTATTAAGGAATTAGTTTCAATTCACATACTTGTGAGAAGAAAATTTAAAATGACCACAAGACACACTACTCTGAAAAATGTAATGCTTCTATTGGAGAAATGAGCTAGATCATTTAAATGGTTGTGAAATCTGCTGATTTGGAGATGTTTCATTATACTTTTAATATCTGTTTAGTATTATGTAGTATTCAGAAGTTTGTCATATAAAGTCAAATGCTGTTATCTTCAAAGAAATTGCCATTTGGTCATTTTGGTCATCTTGTTTTGATCAAAGCAAGGTACCCAAATCACTGATGGCTGAAAGTGATTTTGAGTCAAAATAATTTTCACCCTAATCATTCATACAGAACATGAAAAATACCACTCAAACTGGTAATAGGACAGCTGATTTTAACCCTGCAATCCTGAATGGTACAAGATCTACACCTAAGTCAATTCTTATCCTACCCCTATTAAAAGCAAATTAAACATACAAGCAAAATAAAAGTTAAAGAAAAAATATGATTTTATATTTAAAATATGTATTTTAAAATCTGTTCAGCCGAAGAATACTTTGCTGTGCTTAGTCACTCGGTTGGGTCTTAACTCTGCAGCCCCATGAACTGTAGCCTGCCAGGCTCCTCCTCTGTCACGGGGATTCTCCAGGCAAGAATACTGAAGTGGGTTGCCATGCCCTCCTTTAGGGGGATCTTCCTGATCTAGGGATTGAACCCAGGTCTGCTGCATTGCGGGTGGATTCTTTACCATCTGAGCAACTAGGGAAGCCCAAGAATACTGTAGTTGGGTAGCCTATCCCTTCTCCAGGGGGATCTTCCTGACTCAAGAATCAAACCAGGGTCTCCTGCATTGCAGGCGGATTCTTTACCAGCTGAGCTACCGGGGAAGCCCCAGTAACTGTCATTAAATGCCTGTTAACTTAATGATGTTTTCAAACCTAGACACTAGAGGGAGTCTCAGGAACAAATACACAACAAAGTTGTATAAATCAAGCCACTTTAAGAACAACGAAAACTGGCTTTTTACTCATTTTAACCACTTCTGTCAAATATGAACAGAAACATATTCATTAAATTATTTTATCTTGAAAATAACTGAAAATTTAACAGATATTTCTCTTTTATGCATTACTAAGATCTTCTACAATTAATATTTCAATAACTAAATTAATTCTGGGCATTTTCATGCAAGTTACATTTAACTGATTTTCACAACATTTTATCTAAAATTTATAAAAGTATTACCAATGTTTTTAAAGAATTAAACAGAATGGGAATGAACGACTTGCTCACATTTCAACAACAGTAGTGGTATAAAAACCAGCATTATTGATTTGAACACTAGGGAGTAGAAGTTCCCAGTGAAGCCAAACTTCACTTGATGTTCCCCACTTACTGATACCATTACTGATACAACATATGTTTCTGCTTCACCCACAGGAGAGAAGAAAAGTAGGTAGACAGTTCATCAGCAATACAATCAAGGCTTCATTTATATAAACCTTCATGTTAACACATAAAGAGCAAAAAACTTCCAATTACACAATAAAGAATAATTATTTTCTTATAAACAATACCAGCCCTAATTTATAAACATAAACTATTAGAACGGGATGGAATCTTAAGAGAGGATCTATTCTAACTCCCTTACCCTTCACAAATTCCCTTTGATCACACATCCTTATGTAGTCTACTTCAACAGTTTTTATAATGAAGAAAAAGATCAATGTGTTCAAGTAAACAAAATGAAAAACCATGAGACAGATACAGAGAAGACACACCCTAAGGTGAAAACAATATATAAGTATTTAGGAGACAATGAAGGGAGAATTTGATTACATTACCTTCTTCTAAGATTCTGACAAATACTTTAGTTTATACTGGACTGAACTCTCCTTTCTATATAATCTTATTAATTTTAATGATTAGTAAAATATTAAAATTGATCAAAACAGAGCAGTGGATGCCTTTTTTTATGTGAGAACTAATCATTCTCATATACATGTAAAGAAGACAAAACAGGATACCACTAGGTTTATTTTGTTCAAACCCATCATTTTAGGACTAAGAAACTAATTTGCATATATTTATCACTGTTAAATTAATTTTGTAAAAATATCTTTATTTTAAAAATTTAGGTATTACCAAGTACAATTTTTTCCTTATATAAAATGCTATTCATGATCACTGAAAAGGATTCATCATGCCCAACAACTTGACATTTAGACTACTGTCACTGAAATAGTTTGCACAAATTTGAGATTTTAGAAAAGTATACACTTTCATCTGTTTCAAATAAAAACTGAAGCATAAAGCTTATTTTATTATAGTTCCACTTTAAAAATCATCTAATAATAACAGAGTAGGAAGAAAAAAGACTAGCACTTAACTCTGGTCATAAATGCCGTTATTTCAGAAGTTTTACTTTCCAGATTGTATCCCAATGCTGGGTTTTATCACTTCTAAATTAAATATTATTTTGTACAGTGATGCTCTCCGGGAGTTGGTGATGGACAGGGAGGCCTGGTGTGCTGCAATTCATGGGGTCGCAAAGAGTCGGACACAACTGAGCGACTGAACTGAACAGTGATGCTCGAAAAATATTAAGAGTTCATAAATCTCAATAAAAATTAATGCCAGTCATTAATTTTGCTTTGTTTCTTCATCTGAGTTTAGTTCGTAACATACCACAAAGTATCTTTGGAACTTAATCTACTATTCAGAAGTATATTTTTGGAGATACATTATTTCAGATCCTCGACTCATACAAAGAACACCAACCTTTAGTTTAATCAGCACAATAAATGGTATCCTTCAATTTTATTTCATGTTCTCACAGAACATTATATATTGCAAATGATAGGCATCAAAACCTTAAGCTTTGGCATGAACTTTATGGCATCTATTGAGGGAAGTATTTTCTAAGGAAAACCATGTTTAATATGGGTTGGTTTAGAAAGGAAATTGAGAAATTCCACTCAATAAATCCAACTGGGCAGCTCCTGTGTGCCAGGAACCTCATTAGGCCACAGACATACAAAGATTAGAAATATGAGATTCTAGCTCTCTAAAATTCTTACTGTATAGGAATCAAACATAGGTTATGTCACTTTAACACAGTAAGTATGTAACAGTTAAGAGCAATAAACTGGGAATACACAAGAAAAGCATTATGCCCAGTCTAGTGGTAGTTTAAAAAAGATTCTTAGAGAACAGATTAGACAAGCATGAAAGTGTGTAAACTAGTAAAACTAGGGGGTAAGAACACTAGCATTCCAAATAAGAGCAACAGCTAAGACTTAAGGGAAGGTAAGAAATAACATAGTGCTGATTTACATGAGGACAAAAAAGTTCAGTCAAGGAGTTTTTTTAGAGATAAAACCAAACGTGAGAGGGGAAGGAAGGTGTTGCTGCTGCTAAGTCGCTTCAGTCGTGTCCGACTCTGTGCGACCCCATAGACGGCAGCCCACCAGGCTCCCTCGTCCCTGGGATTCTCCAGGCAGGAAGGTGTTAAGGAGCCATATATATTCTATGAAACCTTTTAAGTATATCTCTCTGGTTGCACTGTGAATGAAGGCAGCAAAAGGGAAACCAAGTAAGAGGTTTCAACAATCCCAGCAAGAAATGATAGAAGTCTGAACTAATGATGTGATGAAGTTAGAATGGGGGCTTCCCCAGTGGCTCAATGGTAAAGAATCTGCCTGCCAGTGCTGGAGATGGAGGTTTGATCCCTGATCCAGAAGACTCAACATGTCATGAAGCAACTAAGCTCGTGGTGCCACAGCTATTGAGCTTGTGCTCTAGAGCCCAACAGTGGCAACTACTGAGCCCACGTGCATTAAGTACTGAAGCCCATGTGCCCTAGAGCCCAAGCTCTGCAACAAGAGAAGCGACAACAATGAGAAGCCCACGCACTGCGACTGGACAGCAGCCCCTGCTCACCGCAAATACAGAAAAGCCTTCGTGCAGCAATGAAGACCCAGCACAGCCAAACATAAATAAATGTAAAAAAAAGTTAAGAGTGTTAACATCATAATAGAAATTTGTGGTTGCCTCCAAATGGATGTGAAAAATAGGGAGACATCCCAAGACTTCCAGGTTTCTCACTTGGGTAAAGAAGTGATGCTGATGTCACTATGTTAAGAGAGCAGAGACAGAATAAGTACCTGCTTGTGGAATGTCCAAAAGAAAACATACTCTGTAAGAGTGATCCTTTCCCACCTTCTGGGCCATTCAACTCTGCTATATGGTCCAGCATATTTTGTCTGTCAAGACCCTGACAAATGCAGAATAGTCTATAGCCATCAAAATCTGCCTCAATTATAATTAATACCCAGTAGATTAAAAATAAATGTATTGACTGTGGAAGCAAACAAACTACACGTTTATTTTTTTAATACTTCAAATTAGAATCCCATACCAAGGTAGATCTCATGTGGTTGCTACTCTGTCAGCTATGAAAAACATATGCTTTCTGCCAAAATTAATATGCTGAACTTACCAGATTACATTACAATGCATTTTTTAATTTTCACACAGCCAGGAGTCTTTTCTTCTTTGCTGATTTTTTTCAATCTGTATTGTCGGATCTCTCTCACCAATGTATAAAAAGCATCCTCCACTCTCTGCATTGTAAAACACAACTTCTTTAAAGTCTGTTTCATTGGTAATAGTAATTTATTGGGATAGCCATGTGCAAGAAATTTGAAATTTTGAGCTTTACTTGAGCATTTTCTTTTTTCAAACAGACATCAGACTGTTTGAATAGAACTGGGGATTCAGTATTAAAATAGGGCATAAATTCTGATTTGTTCTTTGAAGTCAAGTTTTGTTTTGTAATGGGATAAGAATTTTTTTTTCATTTAAATTAGGAAGTACATGTTTTATTAGTACCTGTATATCAATTAATGCAATCATTTTAGTTTGTTAATCACAGAATTAATCAAAGTCTAAACTGAAGTTAGATTTAAATTATTTCTTTGACTTAGGGAAAACAAGTTATTTTTGTACCACTGATCCCCACCCCTGCTCTAAGTCAGGAGCGAGGAGAAAAATGGTACAAAAGGGATAGTCAGACCTTTGTTTAAACACACACACACGCATGCACACAACACCTCAAAATACAGCTGGGTCAAGAGACTGGAATCACAAGTTCTATCTTCAATTGCAACTGTCCAGTCAATTTCTGGAGCCCACAAATGGAACCAAGACTGGGAATTTTGTGGATCGAGAACTGCACTATTTAAATAAAAATGCTAAATGAGGGCTGTTTACCATAAAATGAAAATATTTTATATCATTTAAAAAATACAAAATAGCAGCAATATAATTTTGTACCCATATTACAAGTCTTAAAAAATAATTTTTAGAACAATACCCAATGTCCTGCCTTCATATCTTCTAATTTACACACTCCGAAGGAGCCAAGGGGACTTCTGCTTAAGGCTATGGTGAGAAAGCTACGACAACAAATACAATCATATATGTCCATATGGAGATGTTTTATGTCTTTTCTAGTCTAGAATTTAGACAGTAGCCAAGAGGACAAAAATGTTTAGATTAACTGTACTGTTTGTCCGGAAGAATGTAACCACCGAAGTAGAAGTTTACATCTAAAAAAAGAAATACTAATTTCTTAAAAGTATTTTCTTAAAATATTAAAAATATCTTAAAAATTTCTTTAAAGTATATTCTCAAAAATATTAAGAATTCTTTAGTATTTCTAAAAAGAAATACTAACACAAACGTTAATCTACATAGGCCTTCCCAGGTGGCACTAACGGTTATGGTAAAGAATCCGTCTGCCAGTGCAGGAGATGTAAGAGACACGGGTTCAGTCCCTGGGCTGGGAAGATCCCCTGGAGAAGGAATGGCAACCCACTCGTTTTCTGGCCTGGAGAATCCCGTGGATGGAGGACCCTGGCAGGCTACAGTCCATGGGGTCTCAAAGAGTCAGATATGACTGATGTGACTTAAGCACGCATTAATTTATATGTGGTACAAATTAACTTAAAAGACATGTGTTCCATTCTTCTAAAAGAAAGATGTGTTTTTAAAATGTTAGTGGTTTATTTTACCGTATATATATTTTTAAACTTAATCTGTTCTTTCAATTTTAAGATAGAATTACTATGGGAAGTGGCATATTTTAGTCTCTGCAATTGGTAACACCAGTCTTTCTATAAACCAAATGTGACAAAATGGACCCAGCACCTAAAAAGCTAATTTGTACCAAAAATATGATTTTCAGTTTTAAATTCAATCAAGCACAGAGAATCAGCCATTTAAGTATTAACTTAAGTAAACCAACAGCTAAAGCTTAATCTTAGCATGCATACATCATCACACATCCACTGCTTACAACAGTTAAGGAAAAGAAAAGGGGCATCTCAATTTCTGTAGCAATATTAATGCTTACAAATCTTTAGAATGTATTAAGAACTGCTTCAGTGGAACTCAGTAATTTATCTTTGAAGTAAAACTTTAATATAAAATTCACAAAATTAAGTTTCGGTTAAGTAGGGATTTAAATAATGTAATACATATAAAATATAAAGCCTGTGCTGACATTTAAGATATCTTCACAAATGATTCTCTTTTCAATTTGAAAATTAATGCAAGAAATTTCAAATATATGTATATACAAATAAACCAGGTAAAGCTCATATTTTTAAGAATAAAAATTCTCATTCCTGTTTAAAAAAGAAGGTATAAGGTCACTGTAGAAGTACTGAAATATTCTATGATGGAGGAAAAAAACAGGATTTTGTTGCTCTACTAATTTAGCAGAAGCAAATTTTGATTGTAATTTATTTCTAAAACTAGTTTGAATGTGTCTGCTTTTTAAGTATGCACATCCCATCACCAATATCAGAATATATGATTTTTTGTTTCCAGCAATGCAGAGAGACAGTTGGAAGCCAATAATTAAAAAGAACTATACTACCCGCCACCAAGAATTCAGTATCAGGACCTCAGAGGCTAAGATAATTAACAACACCAAGAAATAGTTGTTCTAGAATGACTTTTTCATTTCTCATCTTTACTAATAGAAAACTTAAATTAGATTTTAAAGAATCTTTTACCATATTTTCTCAGACTTAATTACTTATTTCTTGATAATATGCTTTAAAGTCATACTGACATGAAGAGAACATTACTGATCCTTGTATGTACTGATCCTTAAACCACTGGCACAAAACACTGGTTTCATATTCGAGAATTTGTACGTAATTTTAAAAGATTAAGCACAGCCAAAACAGATGTTTAATACCTACTATGGCTAGTTGCTAAGGTCTTAACCGGCACATAAAAGTTTATTCTTGAGACTATGGCTTGTTGCCACAATATACTCGTCTTCAGATCTCACTGATTAAACCGAGACACAAGTGCGTACTATAGGAGCAAAGTGCATGTATCTATGTATGTAAATTTTAAATAAGTTTTTAAAGATATATTTGTACATTTTCTTAAATCAAGAGATTTGATAGTACTTTCAGCTCAGTCATTATCTGAAAACATACTGTGGAAACTATGGAAATACAGCACTTCAGTACAGGAGAAAGAACTGTTAACCACATCATTCTGTGTCCTGGTGCCTATAATGCTTTCACTAACCAATTCAATTTTAAACAAGTACTTGTTCCAGTTGAACAGTTTACTACATGCCAAAACTCTTTCAATGAAATAATACTTCAAATACCTGAACCGTAGACAGATGCAAGAATACTAGCCTTCCTGTGCTGTTGTTCAGTCATTAAGTTCTGTCCAATTCTTCGCAACCCCATGGACTGCAGCACACCAGGCTCCCCTGTCCTTCACTATCTCCTGGAGTTTGCTCAAATTCATGTCCATTGAGTCAGTGATGCCATCCAACCATCTCATCCTCTGCTACCCCTCTTCTAGCCTTCTTGGGGGAGAGCAATGGGAGGAACAAGATGTATTCTAAAAAGCAACTCTGCATCACTGAATTGGAAAGAAACCTTGCCGAATTATAACCTACCTCAGGAACTACTCAACTGCTTCGGAGGCTATGCTATGCATTGGTGCACAGCAGGTCCTTGGTTAATTGTTTTGTCTAGTTTTAGCTCATAAAAAGCAAAGTTCAAAAAAATATCAATCTTTTGTACACAGCCCCAACTACTGCTAAACAGAGAAATGTGGCACATAAGAACGTTTTTTGTTTGGTTTGCTTTGTTAAAACAGTTTGATCATAAGCTTTCTTTAACGGAGGTCTCCCAACAACTAAATTTATGTATCTAGAAATTAACAACAAAACAGAAAATTAATTTTTTTTAATTGAAAAAAATTTTTTTAACTTAAAACATTTTTAAGTTCATAAAACAAATTTTCACATTATGCTCAAATTGAGACCTCCAGAAAGCAAAAAAGCTGAATCAGAAGTAACAGATACTCAGAGAATTCTGCTTTTGTCATCCACTTTCCTGAATGCTCCCACTTTTGATTTTAGCAGACTGGAAAACACACTGCTGATTACCATGGTGTCAACAATTTGGTTTCAACAGCCTTTGTGAACACTGCCATGCACTGCCCAAAGAGGCCAGAAAAATGTCATCTAGACAGCAGACTTTATTATACATTATACACTTGGAACACAGGGACCTAATGCAGCCTACCTGCAGAAACAAAAACTTCTTTGGCCTTTCAGATGTGGACTAAAATGATAGCTGAAAACTACAATTTCATAAAAATATAATAGAATTGTATTTTAGCCATAAAAATGGGCTTTTTAAAATAAGAAACTAATTAAGTTGGTAAAATATATAGTCTGCAACCCTTACCTTAAAAATACTAAAGTAAAACTCCTACTTCTCTTTCACAGAATATGTAAATTTTACTTTAAAATTACTAATGTTAGCCTATAAAATTTAAGTTGAAAGTCTGATCTAACTTCTCGTGTCTGGTCAAATACAGTTCCCTAGATAATCAACAATCAGCACAGTACAACCCACAAGCCCAATGCAGCCACAGCCTATATTTTTGTATTGCCCACAAGCTGAGTTATTTTTGCATTTTTAAAGAGCTGTAAGGGAAAAAAAAAAATGCAACGGATATCACTTGGGGCCCAAAAGCCTAAAGTATTTATCATCTGACCCTCTGCAGAAAAAGCTTGCTAGCCCCTGACTTTTATCTATAAAAGTTCTAAATGCATGTCCTGTTCCTACTAACTTGAATATAACTTTCTCTTGTTTTGTCTTTTAAGTTCATGCTCAAGACCAAAACAGGCATGAAACAAGTAGCTGCTAATAAACTACAATGAGGATATGCATATTCATTTTGCTCAAATAATAAATAAATAATAGATGAATATAAAAACGTTCTGCAGAAAATAGGGCTTCAAATTTTCACAAAAACTGGAGATGTAAATTAAAATTTATAAAAATTTACATATTTCATTTTCTTAATTACTTGGAATAGTTAATTCAAGTCTTCTAAGAGCATGCAAATATCAAATTAATTTCAACAGAGAGAAATGAATTAACTTTTGAGAGACAAATCAACAAGTCCATATAATACAGAAATCAAAGATCAGAAACTAAATATTGAAGTTGTAGTTTAGCACCATAAATTACATAACCAGATCAATAAAACAGGATATACATATAAGAAAAGCTGAGGGCTAGAAGGTTAAGGAATAAAGTACAAGTATTTCTTTGTAATACATCACTGTATATTTTAATTCGATGATCCATAAAAATGTCTACAAAACAAATTCAGGTTAATCCACTAGGTATCACATACCTACATTACCTTTCCTACCCCTCCCTCCACAAAAACCAGTATAAAACCTAAAAATCTATTTTAAAAGGAAACCAGGTAGTTTTCCGATTAGTTATGAATGCTGTGGTATATTAAAGTATTAATGTCAAACACTAAGAATCAATATTACTTCTGAGGTAGTAACCATACAACAAGGAAAGAAGACATAACTATTTTAGGCTCTTATATCAAATAAGAGTGGAGGGTAAAACTGCAGAAGTAACAAGACTTCTTTTTCTGTCCTTTATTACCTTTCCACTCCAGATGTGGTCCATGTACCAAAGTCAGCATCAGTTGAGAGCTTGTTAAAAATGCAGAATCACAGCTTCCAAGCTAGACCCTAATTCTAATCCAGAATTAGAATCTGGATTTGAATAAGAAGCCCACTTGATTCTTATGCATATTAAAGTATGAGAAGTACAGCTTTATTTGCAGCCCTTTATGACATCAGGCAAAGTCTCTTATTAGACCTTTTTCTTTCCTTTGTACAATGTAAACTAATCTGTCTCCCAATCTAAAATATTTATTTTTAAAGTTATAAATAATATAAGTTAATAAAATGTTAATGGTAAAATCTAGGTAGCAGGTTTGCAAATGCTTTCAGTAAAAATCCTTCAATTTTATATCTGAAAAATGTTCATATGAAAGTGGGAGAAAAAGTTACAATGTTATAATCATGCTTTCTGAGTACTTCCTAACAGAAATCCAGGATTCTAGTCAGAGAAGACCGGTACAAAGATGATAAAAATCAAACCTCTTCCTAGTCTTTGGGACTTGGGAATGCTATGAATGAAATCTTAATTCTTCCAAAGTAAAATCAAGTAATGTATATACCAAGTATTTCTGTAACTTATAAATCAGGTTTTAGAATGAGATAATCTGTATTATGGTTAAAAACTATAGCAATTCAGCTTTTGATTCCAAATGAAGACTTAAAATAGATTTTTTTTTTCACTGTGTACCGAATTTGTACAATTAGAAAGTGGTACATATAATCTTCCACCAGGGAAGCAGACATATATATACTAGCTGAGTAATGGTTTACTTTTACAAAATTCAGTGAAAGATCTAGAAGATGTTTTTTCTAAGTTTAACCATGTAATGAGTTTTCATCAATTTTCTTAACTTCTAGCATGATAAAGTTAAACTCCATGAGATTGGTTTTCCAGCCATAACCAGACAAGGCCCCAAACAAATGTTCACCTTGTATGGAACATACCAATATTCCATCATAACATTATATATTCCTTTCTAGGAATTTATTTATTCTATATGTTAAACTCTTATTTCATACAAAGAGGTTAAATCATATCAATTAATTTTACCTAGGGAAAAGGTTACTTTTAAAATAAAGATAATTTTTGAAACAAAATTCAGGATCAATCTGGTGGTGGTGGTGTTTTTTTCAGAACAACACAGTAAATGAATAACAGAATTCCTATTTGCTTTCTAAATATTCTCCTGCCTTAATAAAAACTTCCCTGAAAAACAAATATATCCTTTAAAAGAATATTCTAGCAAAGTAAAATTCTCCAAACACATAACATTTAATCTAGAAACATATGACATAATATTCTTAAAAGCACTTCAAAAATAGGAAACTCAAAATTTGTCTCCCTGTTAATTTTAAAAATAAAACAGTAAAAAAGAAAAAAAAAATTCCCACATTTCTTGAATCCTGACTATAAGATGTGCTGAACTGTTCAATGTGGAAAGAAACCAAAGCCAAAAATAATACATGGACACTGGAATGAGGACTGCCCTCTCATATCCTTTAGAGAACATTTACCAAGTAAATACTGTTTTACTTCCTACTTTAGTATAATGGAAAAAAAAAAACCAACAGTTATGCTATCAGGTATGTACATTTATTAATGTTCACACCTTCCTGCTCCCAAAATGACATTATTGGAATATATATTAGTAAACTGTGATTAATGATTAAAATCACTTGATATAGTTTGAGAGGACAGATTTGTTATTTATTACAATTTTACTTACCTGTCTTGTCTTTGCTGATGTTTCAATAAAAGGAATTCCATAACTTCTTGCTAAGTCCTGAGCCTGTTTTGTGTCTACTGTTCTAGAAGGCAAATCACATTTATTTCCTACTAGAACCATAGGTACATCTTCAGAGTCTTTAACTCTTTTTATTTGTTCTCTGGGGAGGAAAAAAAAAAGTTATAGCACAGGAATTAGTAACAAAAATCTTTCAGAAACTATTCACAACTTTGTCTCATAAAATAAAGGTTGTTACTGTAATTCCTAGTTCCCATCATCACACCAAATTTTCCTTTCTCCTCCTTCTACTTATTTTTCTCTATTCTAAACAGAGAGAAC
>SJYQ01096562.1:22975-38478 GCA_006410935.1 Redunca redunca
AATATTTATTTGATTCCAAGAAATGCCACACTAAATGGACTTATTTTTTAAGGCTATTCAAGTGGCGCCATCTCAATTATCTTTTCACATTTTTGTTCATGGTTTTCATTTTTATGATGGATCTAGCATAAAGCTTTGTTTCTCCAGTACAGAGTGGCTAAGAGCACAGTTTTAGAGTCAAATAGGCCTGCTTTTCAATTCCAGCATCGCCACTGTGTGATCTGGAACAAGCTGCGCAACTGCTCAATCCCTAAGATTTCATTTGCAAAACAGGGATATTACCTACCTCAAAAAAATTATTTTATATTAGATAATTTGTGCATGGCAGTTAGCAAAGACTCAATGAACGGAGATACAATTACTCCTCAATGTCAATTCAGTTTATTCAATTTAAACCCACCTATAATGGTGAATATCTTCAAATGATTTAGTATTATTTATGGCAAATACACAAAGAAAGCCCTCCCCAGTCCTCATGTACTGGTCCCTCATTGCACTGTACTCCTCTTGACCTGCTGTGTCGAGAATATCCAAGAGACAGGTTTCTCCATCAATTACTACTTGTTTCCTGTAGGAATCCTGAGAAGGGAGAAACACAGTCTGGGTTATCATGGTGCACCTTTTACTTCTAAAAAGGTGTTAGACACAACTCACAAACAAAAACCAATCCAATTCAAAACTGGGCAAATTGAATAGACAGGTTTCTAAAGAAAATACACAAATGGCCAATAAGTACATGAAAAGATGTTCAACCTCATTCAGGAAATGCAAATCAAAACGATAACGAGGTACCACTTCACTCCCATTAGAGTGGCTATCAAAAAAAAGTAATATAGTAAGTGCTAGTAAGGATGCAGAGAAACTCGATCCATCAATTCCATTCCTAGGTAGGTTAACAAAAGAACTGAAAGCAGAAACTCAAATACTTGTATGCCAGTGGTCAAAGCATTACTTACAATAGCTAAAATGTAGAAACAACTCAAATGTTTGTTGGATAAAATGAATGGATAAATAAAATGTAGTGTGACGGCATGACTGTACACACACACACACACACACACACACACACACACACACAGAGTGGAATATTATTCAGCCATAAAAAGAAATGAAATTCTGATATATGCTATATAACACGGATGAACCTTGAAAACATTATGCTAAATGAAGTCTGACACAAAAAGACAAACATTCTATGATTCCATTTGTATTGAGATACCTAGAAAAGGTCAAGTCACAGAGACAAAAAACAGAGCTAATGGTTGTCCAATGTTGTGAATTTAACTTATTGTCACTCAACTGTACACTTAAAATTATGGCAATGATATATTTTATGTATATCTTACCACGGTTTTAAAAGTTTGTTTTTTTTTTAAAAAAAGATGTTACAAGAAGATTCAACAATGCAAGTGCACAGATTGAGAACAAAAAGATCCAAAATTCTCTGTAAAGAAAAATAATTGTTACAAAATGGGATAGCTCTATCAACTCTTACTATTCTGGATGATTTAGGTGGCAAGAAAAACCAAGCAACTTACAAATAATTGTCATGCATTTATTTTACCTATGGTCAAGGGAATTCATAAGAGAATGGTCAATACTGAGAATTTTCATACCCGCCATAGTCCATTTCTACAGTCCTAGAAACAATATTTAACAGTCAGATAGATACTATGAAACTGCTAAAGAGAATGACTGTTCTGTCTGCAAATTCTGTGAGATCCACCCCACTCCAGTACTCTTGCCCGGAAAATCCCATGGACGGAGGAGCCTGGAAGGCTGCAGTCCTTGGGGTCGCTGAGGGTCGGACAGGACTGAGTGACTTCACTTTCACTTTTCACTTTCCTGCATTGGAGAAGGAAATGGCAACCCACTCCAGTGTTCTTGCCTGGAGAATCCCAGGGACGGGGGAGCCTGGTGGGCTGCCGTCTATGGGGTCGCACACGGTAGGACACGACTGAAGTGACTTAGCAGTAGCAGAGAAGAAAAGAGAGAGAGTTGGATACCTTAGAGACACTGCAACTCAAAGAGGGAGTAAAGAAAAGAGTCTTGAAATTTGACTTTCCTCTGACTTTTGATTAGTCTGTGTGTATCTACTCAGTCACTCAGTCGTGTCCAGCTCTGTGACTCCATGGACTGTAGCCTGACAGACCGCCCCTCTCCATGAGGTTTCCCAGGCAAGAATACTGGAGTGGGTTACCAGTCTCTTCTCCAGGGGATCTTCCCAACCCAGGGATCAAACCCGCATATCCTGCATTGCTAAGCAGATTCTTTACCACTGAGCCACCTGGGAACCTTTTGGTTAATCTTCATGCCTAAAAGATTTCACACACTGTCTGCCAAAACAGACTTCAAAAAATAAGGGAAAGAGCCGGTGTAAGGTGAGGTCATGGAAGCAGAGGTAGGGCTAATAATGGGTATAAAGTATAAGCCGAAGGACTCTGTTTCTTCTTGTTCCACCTTTAGTTCATGAGTTACTTTACAAACCAATCTATTATTTAAAAAGTGGTCATTAAAAATAATGTTTTTGGTAAAATGTCTGAAAAAATGTTCACAGCATACAGAGTATTCTAAAATACACATGTGATATGTTCCCAGTATCTCTACACATCTGTATAAACTTATCTATACATACATTAAAAAACTCATGGTGGTATATATATTAATATAACAAAGGATATGTCTCTGATGGAAAGAATTAATTTAAGAAACAATTGATTACTTATCTTTTTTTGGTAACANTATTATTTTTAATGTATTTCTTTCTTTGCCTCTTAATTTTAAAAAGTGTGAAAGATTACCATATTAGACTATGATCTTGTGCTTATCTTTTAAAGTAAACTGTATTTTCCAAATGTCTATAATAAAAAGCTGTTGATCTCACTAGTCAGAAAAAAAGGATGAATATTTAATTTTCCAAACAAGAAGCTCTTGACCAAAGATTTGAACATCTGGTTGACATTTTATTTTAGCCTAAAAGAGTTGGACACAACTTATCGATTAAACAACAACAACAACAACAAAAACAACAAATTCCCTTAATTAACTACTTGAAAGAACTCCTGTATATTATAAATTATTTAATAAAAACCAGTGTTTTCAAGGTATAATCAAAGAGCAGGAATTGAGAGGAAAGTACAGTGTATTCAAGTCAATCCATTCATTACCCAAGTGTGGCTACTGAGTATGTAAAACAGACCAAAGACTTTTCCTCATAGTCTTCACTTGCCAATACTAACACAAGTTAACCTTATGTTAATAGTTTCTTTAGTCTTTGAAATTTCCTATCAACAATGAATTAAAGACTATAGTTTCTGGAACCATACAGATCTATACCTAAGGCGTGGCTGGAGGATCACTCATATGTGATGACAGATACTGCCTCTAAAACAAACACCTCAGTAAATTCCCATTTACAAAATTTTCAAACACTGTGTTTCAAAAGTATGTAATGTGGAATAGCAGCAGTTTCCGCATGTATTTCATAAGATGTTCCCAGGATGAACACTCCATCAAAGAGACTGGGAAACTGGGAAAGCAGTCTCTATTCATTCCTATTATCTTTTCCCTTCTAAGCCCTAAAGATACTGACAGCAAGGTTCTGACTCACATTCTACTATTGAAAAAAAATAATCTATAACCTACCTATAAACAATGAGGTGGAATCTGCTGATTACAAAGAATAGGTTTAGGTTAAAAACACCCACTTTGGCCACCTCATGCAAAGAATTGACTCGCTGGAAAAGACTCTGATGCTGGGAGGGATTGGCGACAGGAGGAGAAGGGGACGACAAAGGATGAGATGGCTGGATGGCATCACCGACTCAATGGACATGAGTTTGAGTGAACTCTGGGAGTTGGTGATGGACAGGGAGGCCTAGTGTGCTGCAATTCATGCGGTTGCAAAGAGTCAGACACGACTGAGCGATTGAACTGAACTGAAAAACTTAAACCAATATTTCCCAAGTTAATTTTAACTAGGGTCATCCTTAGAAGCGTTAACTAGTCACTGAGCTATATAAAAAGGCAATACAACTTGGGAAAAACTTAAGAACAAAAGTGTTACATGGTGAGATGTGATGTGAAAAGAACTGACAGGTTTTAAGACAAAGCAGACAGCAGCACAACAAAAATGACACGTGAATACTAGAGCGTTTGTTTCAGCTTCAGGGCAGCCATAGGAAAAAAGTATATGGAGGTAAGAAAAAAATGTATGCATCAATGGTGACACTTCCCCAAGATGAAAAGCCTAAATAAGCAAACTACTGTCCACAGGCCAAATCCTGCTCACTTGTTTTTGTGTGGCCTATGAGCCAAGAATAGTTTTTGGGTTTCTAAATGACTGTTAAAAAAAAAAAAGATTATGTGACAAAGAATCAAATGATGCTTAACAGAAGTTTGCCAACCCCACTTGAAGCTAATAAAACACCTTATCACAAATCTAAAGTACTCTGAACATATATTACTCCTTTTATTTGTAAAAAACAAATCATCACTGAGAAAATAAGGTTATAAAGCATAACCAGTTTAAAACCACATAAATTCCACAATGAAACTAGTTAAAGCCAGAAAAGGAATAAGATTTTACATTTTTAATTAGTGTTATTTCCAGAATAATACTAATAATATAGAATAAACTTTTAGATCAGGTACATATGTTACTAACATCCTCTGGAAACTAGGATAAAATAAAGTCACTTAAAAACTAACTCAACACAATAAAACAATAAATGAGGGAAAGTTATTCCGTAATTTCCCCTTATTCCCAGCTAAAGTACTATTTTTTTAATTTAAAAAAGAAAAACTTTTCTAAATGAAATATACTACGCTGGCAAAAGTTAAGCACAGACTGAAGCCAAACATTTCTGTTGATACAGTTAACAGGTACAGCCCTTTGGGAAAGCAAGTATAGTACTTATCAAGAGCCACACAAATGTTCATAGCCTTTGACACAGTAATGCTACTTATGGTAAAGGATGCTAAGAAAATACGGTTTACTTTCAAAAAACTATAGTTAAGAAATATACTTAACATTTTACCACAGAGCACAAAATTACAGACTTTTAATACCCACAATCTTATGCCATTTATCTATTTTCAAAATATACTCCAAATCCAATCACTCACCACCATCACCCTCGCCCAATGTGCTTGTGTCTCATGCAGTCTCCTACAGTTGCTTTCTAGCAGTTGTTGCTAGTCCTACAATGTATCTTCTAACAGCAGCTGGTGATCATATTATAATTTGCAACTATGTACTTATGTGTAATTATTCAAGTTGATATCCCCTGCTGCTACTGCTACTGCTAAGTCACCTCAGTTGTGTCCGACTCTGTGCGACCCCACAGACGGCAGCCCCTACTTGGCTTTAAACTCCAGGATGGTTCAGCTTGCATCTGTTTTATTCACTATTATGTACCCTGTGTGTCAGTCTTGAACACAGTAGGTATTCAGTAGTTGAACAAATGAATAAACCGTTGCACTGTAAACATATGCAGGCACTATAAAACAGTCTTATAAACATAAAAACAGTATAAGAATCAACCTCCCTGACTTCAAACTATACTACTACAGTATGGTACTGGCACAAAAAAATAAATATGGACCAATGGAACAAGATAGAAAGTCCAAAGATAAACCCACACATTATGGACACCTTTTCTTACAAAGGAGGCAAGAATATACAATGGAGAAAAGACAGTGTCTTCAATAAGTGGTGCAATAAGCTGTCCTGGAAAAACTGGACACCTACATGTAAAAGAATGAAATTAAAAACACTCCCTAACACCATATACAAAAATAAACTCAAAACATTAAATACTTAAATGTAAGGCCGAAAACTATAAGGTTCTTAGAGGAAAACATAGACTGTACACTTTTTGACATAAATCACAGGAAGATTCTCTTTAACACACACCCTAGATTAATGGAAATAAAAACAAAAATAAACAAATGGGACCCAGTAAAACTTAAAGTTTCTGCACAGCAAAGGAAACTATAAACAAGATGAAGACAACCCTCAAAATGGGAAAAAATAATTGCAAACATAATAACCAACAGAATTAATCTCCAAAATACATAAGCAGCTCATACAGCTTCATGTCAAAAAAACGAACCCAATCAAAACATGTGCAAAGACCTAAACAGACATTTCTCCAAAGACATACAGACAGCCAATAAACACCAAAAAAGATGCTCAGCACTGCTCATTATTCAGTTCAGTGGCTCAGTCCCATCCAACTCTTTCCAACCCCATGGACTGCAGCATGCCAGGCTTTCATCTCCACCATCAACTCCCGGAGTTTACTCAAATTCATGTCCATTGGGTCCCTGATGCCATCCAACCATCTCTTCCTCTGTCTTCCCTTTCTCCTCCTGCCTTCAAGCTTTCCCAGCTTCATGGTCTTTTCCAATGAGCTAGTTTTTCGCATCAGGTGGCCAAAGTATTGGAGCTTCAGCATCAGTCCTTCCAATGAATATTCAGGACTGATATCCTTTAGAATTGACTGGTTTGATCTCCTGGCTGTCCAAGGGACTCTCAACAGTCTTCTCCAATACCACAGATCAAAAGCTCATTATCAGAGAAACGCAAATCAAAACTACAAACTTCATACCAGTCAGAATAGCCATCATCAAAAAATTTACAAACAATAAATGCTGGAGAAGATGTGGAGATAAGGGAATCCTCCTGCATAGTTGTTAGAAATGTAAACTGATAAAGTCACTATGGAGAACAGTATGGAAATTCCTTAAAAAACTAGGAATAAATCTACCATATGACCCCGCAATCCCACTACTGGGCATATACCCTGAGAAAACCATAATTAAAAAGACATATGTATCCCATTGTTCATTGCAGCAATATTTACGATAGCCAGGGCTTGGAAGCAACCTAGATGAATGCATGAAGATGTACATATATACAATGGAATATTAGCCATAAAAAGGAACGAATTTGAGTCAGTAACCTAGAACCTCTTACACAGAGTGAAATAAATCAGAAAGAAAAAACAATTATTACATATTAACGCATATATATGTGGAATCTAGAAAAGTAGTACTGGTGACACTAATAGAGAACAGGCTTGTGGATACATGGACACAGTCAGGAAAGGTGAGAGTAGGGCGAATTGAGAACGTAGCACTGACATACATACATTATCACATATGAAATAGACAGCGGAAGTTGCTATGTAACACAGGGAGCTCAGCCTGGTGCTTTGTGATGACCTACAGGAGAAGGGTGGGGGGAGGGGAGGGGGCTCAAGAGAGAGGGGTTATATATTAATACACAACTATGACTGATTCATGTTGTTGTATGCCATGCTGTATGTTCATGTTGTGTTGAAATCAACACAATAATGTAAAGCAATTTTCCACTAATTAAAAAATAATAATAATCAACAGGGTGTACCCATCTCATCACCACTCACTCAACAACAGGTCTTACATTATTATTTTTCTCAGTTTGTTAGACCAAAAACCCTATTGTTTTAATATCTTTGAGGACTAGTAATGTTACATGGTTTTTCTTTGTCATATTAGTTCCCATAACCTGTGTCCTTTGCCCTTTTGGGATTTTTGTCTTTTTTGTACTGACCCAAAGAAAGGCATGACCAACCTAGATAGCATATTGAAAAGCAGAGACGCTACTTTGCCAACAAAGGTCTGTCTAGCCAAGGCTATGGTTTTCCCAGTGGTCATGTATGGATGTGAGAGTTGGACTGTGAAGAAAGCTGAGCGCCAAAGAACTGATGCTTCTGAACTGTGGTGCTGGAGAAGACTCTTGAGAGTCCCTTGGACTGCAAGGAGATCCAACCAGTCCATTCTGAAGGAGATCAGCCCTGGGTGTTCTTTGGAAGGAATGATGCTGAAGCTGAAACTCCAGTACTTTGGCCATCTCATGAGAAGAGTTGATTCATTGGAAAAGACTCTGATGCTGGGAGGGATTGGGGGTAGGAGGAAAAAGGGACGACCGAGGATGAGATGGCTGGATGGCATCACCGACTCGTTGGACATGAGTTTGAGTGAACTCTGGGAGTTGATGATGAACAGGGAGACCTGGCGTGCTGCAATTCATGGTGTCGCAAAGAGTCAGACATGACCAAGCCACTGAACTGAATTGAAAGAAAGGCAATGCCAAAGAATGCTCAAATTACTGCACAATCGCACTCATCTCACACGCTAGTAAAGTAATGCTCAAAATTCTCCAAGCCAGGCTTCAGCAATATGTGAAGCGTGAACTTCCAGATGTTCAAGCTGGTTTTAGAAAAGGCAGAGGAACCAGAAATCAAATCACCAATATCCACTGGATCATGGAAAAAGCAAGAGAGTTCCAGAAAAACATCGATTTCTGCTTTATTGACTATGCCAAATGGATCACAATAAACTGTGGAAAATTCTGAAAAGAGATGGGAATACCAGACCATCTGACCTGCCTCTTGAGAAACCTGTATGCAGGGTAGGAAGCAACAGTTAGAACTGGACATGGAACCACAGACTGGTTCCAAATAGGAAAAGGAGTACATCAAGGCTGTATATTGTGCCCCCGCTTATTTAACTTATATGCAGAGTACATCATGAAAAAGGCTGAGCTGGAAGAAGCACAAGCTGGAATCAAGATTGCCAGGAGAAATATCAATAACCTCAGATATGCAGATGACACCACCCTTATGGCAGAAATGAAGAACTAAAGGGCCTCTTGATGAAAGTGAAAGAGGAGAGTGAAAAAACTGGCTTAAAGCTCAACATTCAGAAAACTAAGATCATGGCATCTGGTCCCATCACTTCATGGGAAACAGATGGGGAAACAGTGGAAACAGTGGCTGACTTTATTTTTCTGGGCTCCAAAATCACTGCAGATGGTGACTGCACCCATGAAATTAAATAATGCTTACTTCTTGGAAGGAAAGTTACGACCAACCTAGACAGCATATTAAAATTCAGAGGCTTTGCCAACAAAGGTCCATCTAGTCAAGGCTATGGTTCTTCCAGTGGTCATGTATGGATGTGAGAGTTGGACTATAAAGAAAGCTGAGCGAAGAAGAATTGATGCCTTTGAACTGTGGTGTTGGAGAAGACTCTTGAGTCCCTTGGACTGCAAGGAGATCCAACCAGTCCATCCTAAAGGAGATCAGTCCTGAGTGTTCATTGGAAGGACTGATGCTGAAGCTGATACTTTGGCCACCTGATGCAAAGAGCTGACTCATTTGAAAAGACCCTGATGCTGGGAAAGATTGAGGGCAGAGGACAAGGGGATGACAGAGGATGAAATGGTTGGAAGGCATCACTGACTCAATGGATGTAAGTTTGGGTGAACTCTGGGAGTTGGTGATGGACAGGGAGGCCTGGCGTGCTGCAGTTCATGGGGTCACAAAGAGCTGGACACGACTGAGTGACTAAAGTGCCTTCCAACTTATTAAAGTGCCTTCAAGTGTTGTTTTATGTGTAGAAACTGATCTGTAGACCAACAGAGGAATTTGAAAGTTAAGAATATATCTTTCAAGAATGAGATAAACTCACTTATCAGGACATCATCTTGTTATTTTTCTATTATAATTAACAGTAATCAAGTTATTCAGTATGTTCATCTTCTAACATATTCAGCTGAGTTTTCCACTAAGGCAGTTAACCCTGTCATGAAAAGACATCTTACAGTAAACAAAAAATCTAAAGAAATTATCAAGTTTTACTAAGAGTAATCATATTACTATTAATAGTAATTATGAGAGCCAAGGCTTACTGAACCCTTATTTATATGTAGGATACTGTGATAAGCATATTATAAGCCTTATCCCATTTAATCTACATCTTCATGCTGCTGATTCCATCAGATGCTCTTGTAAATATGAATAGGGCTGCTGGAAATGTCAGCTAATGTATTCTTTGAGGGTTTACTTTTGAAATGTTTGTGGAGATTTTCTTATTGTGCTATCATAAGTATTTTTCATGTACAGCTCTATAACACCAACAGAAAAAATTGAGAAACTTTTACCCTTTCAATGCTCAAGTATTCTGCTACCCTTCTAAAAGACTCTATCATAGAATGGTGTATGTGTAAGAACATACATGAACCCAGGTCTCCTGGATTGCAGGCAGGTCTTTACCAGCTGAGCCACAAGGGAAGCCCAAGAATACTGGAGTGGGTAGCCTATCCCTTCTCCAGTGGATCTTCCTGACCCAGGAATCAAAGTAGGGTCTCCTTCATTGCAGGTGGATTCGTTGCCAACTGAGCTATCAGGGAAGCATATTCCATACACTGGTTATAAATCATCAAAAGTGGTTGTACACAGCTAGTTCTCAAAGACAGCTAGAAACATACAATAGCCTGGTATGTTAGAATTACAATACAGAAACAAAGAATTTGGGACATACCAACACAGGCTTATTTATTAGTTCATTCCCACCTGCTGCTGCTGCTGCTAAGTCACTTCAGCCGTGTCCAACTCTGTGCGACCCCATAGACGGCAGCCCACCAGGCTCCGCCATCCCTGGGATTCTCCAGACAAACACTGTAGTGGGTTGCCATTTCCTCCTCCAATGCATGAAAGTGAAAAGTGAAAGTGAAGTTGCTCAGACCTACCTACTCCTTTCTCCCTTGCATCATAGGAACACTTACTAAAAATCTACTGGGTATCATATACTGTGCCAGGCATTAATAAAGTTTCTAACCTCAAAGAACTAGGTCTGGTGAAAGAGCTATGAATGTAAACACACGATTACAACTCAATGAAATAAATGCAAAATGCCCTACGTAGAACAAGATGGCAAATAAAAGAAGAGATCAACTTTGCTTATATGAATTAAGAAAGACAGGAGGACCACTCCAGGCAGAAAGGCGCAGAGATTGCACAGAAACATGAAACGGCATGCTCAGTACATGGAACCAAGAAGTCCCTCTAAGAGACCACAGACAATTAGAAGTGAAACTGTACCATCAAGCAGAGGCCAGGTTATGGAGGGTCTAATAAGCCATATTAAGAAGTTTTGAACTTCACTGTATACTAAGTCATGAAAAGGTTTTTAAGTAGGGGGAAGATCAAATTGACATGATTCACTATTACTATGGTTCATGGCATTATTATGACAAATTATAGAAAGAGCCCAGACTAGAGGCTGGAAGATGAGTTTCAGAAGCTTTTACAAGAACCTGAAGTAAGGCAGCAACAGCAGTAAGATGGAAAAGATTAAACAGTTCTAATAAATATTTAATGGATGAAACGGACAGAAAAACCTTCATATATCCCTTACAGCAATGTTTACAGCACTGTCATTCAAAATAGCCCCAAAGAGGAAACTATCCAAATGCCCATCAACTGATGACTACATAAACAAATATTCATACAAGAGAATATTAATCAGCCATAAAGAGGAATGAAGTATCGAACCATGACAACATAGATGAACCTTGAAAAAATTACCCCACATGAAGGAAACCAGACACAAAAGGCCACATATTGCATGATTTCAATTAAATGAAATATTCAGAATAGGCAAATCCACAGAGACAGAAAATGGATTAATAGTTGCCAGGGGCTGACTGGAGAAGGGTTTGGGTCATAACTGCTAATTGGTATAGACTTAAATAGGGTGATGGTGATAGTTGTGTAACTTTGTGAATATACTAAAAACCACTGAACTGTACATTTTAAGAGGGTGAATTTTATGTTATGTGAATTATATTTCCATTGTTTTAAATGGCACAGCTAACTGTTTAGAGATGAGAACTTAAGAGGAAGGGGAAAGGAAAAGATGGGTTCAATCTGAGGCATGTTGAATTTCGTATGTTTGTAGGTTGCTCTGGTGCCATGACCTGCAGGCAGCTTTGACACACAGGTCTGATGCTCAGGGCCAAAGTCATCCAAACTAGAGATGCACTCCTGAAACCTGCGTATGTGGCAGCCGCAGAACTCCACTTACCTGTGGTGGGTGTGCATGCGTTCAGTCGCTTAGTCATGTCCGACTCTTTGTGACCCTTTGAACTGTAGCCCATGAGGCTCCTCTGTCCATGGGATTTCCCATGCAAGAATACTGGAATAGGTTGCCATTTCCTTCTCCAGGGTTATCTTCCCGACCCAGGGATCAAACCCACATCTCCTGTGTCTTCTGCACTGCAGGAAATCTTCTTTACCCACTGAGCCATCAGGGAAGGCCACTTGTGGTGTGTGAGTATACACAAACTACTTCATCTCTAGTGTTCTCTAAGCTCTCATTCCTTTAGCTATAAAAGCGGGTAAATAATAATACACAGGACTTTGTATACAGGTTAGAATTAAAGACCACGAAAATTCCTTTATAAATTGAAAAGTCCTATAAAAAGCTAACTGAACATCTACACCTGGACTACTTTTCCCAAAACCACTCACTGTATTTCAGAATAAATATAATGGAGCTAGATAAGATCCAGAGAAAAAGAGCTAAAACTCTGAGGTTTATGAAGGATTTCTGTATTGATTAGGGAGCAAGGGTGTTAAAAAAGCTTGTTCTCACAGCAGAATTCTGATTAAGACATTCATTAAAAGTAAGAATAAAGAAAACAAAGACTTCTTTCAAATAATGGATATTTGAAATTATAAAAACCCATTGACTCAAAAAAAAAAAAAACACACACAAAAAAAACCCATTGACTCTTAGCTTAGGACTAGAGAATAAAATGCGTACTATGCCCAAGAGATAAAACTAGTTCAAAAATCTGAATAAACTCAAGGAAAATTTGAATGACAAAATTTTGAAAATAAAGATATTATAAGCCTATATCTGTAACCTGTTGAAGTCATGTGGCATTCTCCCACAAATTATCACTTGATGCCAAGGTCAAAATGGCTCCATCATGGATCCAATCTTTATTTACAGATGCCAATATAATTTTCAAATATTCAATTATGTACCTCTCAGCTATTCTTTAACTGGCCTAATACCAATTTCTTTGTATATTTTTATCTCTAATACATCTGTATTATTCAATTCCTCAAGGTTTTAAAAGGGGGGAAGAAAATAAACATGAAGTAATCTAATAGTACCTAATACTCTAGTGACTCTTCTCCCTCAAAAAATGAGGACGTATTTTTCCCTCTCAAACAGTATATACGCATTAAAAAAAAAAACAACAACACGGAGAGTGTGGCATATGTCCTACCATATTTTATGTACATATTCGCATACAAAGGGCTATGATACAGCTTCTCTTACATAATGAACCATTTTTCAATGTCAGTACATACAGATCTACTTGATCCCTTCCAACAATTGTGTAATATCATTTATATAAATATACCATAACTTACTTCACCCATTCCTTACTAGTAGATGTGTAGATTATTTTCACTTTTAAAAATTGTAAACAGTGCAATGAACACTCCTGGATATACATTTAAACATTTATCCAATTGAATCTTTCAGGTAAATTTCTGTAAGTGGGATCAATTGACATGTGGTTTCCATTCTGATATGTATTGCTAAACTGATGATCTCCAGAAAAGTTTACAATAATGTATGTTCCCACTACAGCATAAAGAGTACACATTTTTCCACAAATTGTTTGAACTTGCATTGCCACATTAATGAAGTATCCCTTAATATGGTTCTACATCACTTTTTGTGTGAGTGTGGATAGGTTGGCTATCTGTGTGCTTAGCCCCTAACCCCGCCCCCGTTTTTATCTTTTGGATGTTTGCTTTTTTCTAATTCAGATACAGAAGAAAAGTCCTGACTTGATAGATGATGCAAATAGTTTTCCCAGGTTTTCATCTGTCTTGTATTTTTGTTAAAGATGTCTTAATTTCCGTGTAGCCAAACAGCTCGACTTTTTCCTAAATGGTTTAAGAACGCTTTGAAAAAGTGAAAAGAATCCCTACTTTTCTTAATGGAGAAAAATATTTAATCCCAAGTCCACATATAGAAAAGCTAACCTAATGTTAAATAATTCAATCTGTGTTAACTGACATTATCATTTTTATCTCCACAGCTGTCTAATGTTTAACATTAATTAATGCTGAGTAATTAATATTCAAAATTTACATAAAGGAAAGAAAGATACAGAGGAAGAATGAACTCATGATTTTCAAATAAAATCTACCTCTTAGCTCTGTCCGTTGAAACGGGTCTAGAAGCAGTGACATCCCAGTAGCAACAAGCACACCCAATATCCAGGTCTTGATATCTAAACAGCACTCCCTATTAAAATGAATTAGGGCCCTTTGGACAAATGGCTGAGTCCAAGATAGGGACAGGTAAAGTGAACCTGGAATATACTGTGCCAGAAAGTAAGAAAGAGCTCAAAAACTGATGGAGACATGCTAATAAGATACAGTGGCCAGCTTAAAAGCAATTTCATTGGTCATATCAAAAACAAATGTGAGCATAAAATCAGTGATTACAGGAATAGACTTTAAAACATCAAATGAAAAAGAACCTGTGAGTCACTACTGATACAAATAAATACAAACCAAATAAATAAAGAGAGGGGAGAGAAAAGAGAGAACCCTTACTTAATGGTAGCTGTCAACTAATAAATGTAGAAACAATGACAGAGTCAGATTACCCACCATTGTGCCGTCAGATGGTGGCAGTTTAACATGGTGAGAATTATCAGTGGATGCTACAACCCACTGGGTACAAGTATGTTGGAGAACAAGATATTTACAGTCTCAAAGCATCTCCCCACAGAGTACCTATTATAAAGAATTAAAGATACCTTCACAGAGATAAAACTAATAGATATGAGATAGCTATGACATTAGTCACTAACTAGTGTTAACATAACACCATTAATAATGCAACAAGCCAGCATACTGTGCCTCCTGATCCAAGCAGGGTATGACATCACTTGCAGAGTATTTCTACCAAAAATGTTTAATCTGAACCTGACCATAGGGAAACCATCAGAAGATGCTGCACGAAACAACTGGCCTGAATTCTTCAAAATGTGCCACTGTCATGAATGACTAAGAAAAGCTGGGAAACTTCTAGACTGTGAGATGTGACAGCTAATTTGTGATCCTGAGATCAGAGGGAAAAAAACTGCTAAAAGCACATTCTGGAAATTGATAAAATTTGACTATGGAGTATATATTAGACTTTTTATCAGTGATGAACTTCCTAAATTTTGTCATTGTGCTGGAGTTATACAAGAAATTATCCTTGCTGTTAGAGGACAGTCAGCAAACTTGTTCCAAAAAGGACTAGACAGTAATTGGTCTCTTGCAACCACTCACCTCTGCCACTGGATTGCAAAAGCTGCACTACAAGCAGCTGTGCCCCAATAAAACTTGACAAAAACAGAAACAAGCTTTACTGGGCCAACAGGCAGGTCACGGTTTGCAGACCCCTGTATCCAGAGGAAAAGGGTCCCAACATATGCAACTTATTTTCAAAGAATTCAACAAACATAAATAATATGTATTCAAGTATGTGTGTGTACATGCAACTTACTTTCAAAGAAGTCAGCAAACAAAAATAATATGTATTCAAGTATGTGTGTGTACATAGGGCTTCCCAGGTAGCAT